>CALNXJ010000109.1:0-330796 GCA_942486045.1 Pocillopora meandrina
GGTTTGTACGTTTCGAAACTTCGAAAACTGAAATAAATCTGCCCATTGACGCAAGACAAGATCGTTTTTTTTTCGGCTTCAATTCGCATGAATTTCCTCTGTTCACGATAACCGTTCGAAGAAAAAAGCCACAGGGAACCTCTTCACGGATACATTTCTTTAATAAACCCTTAATAGTCAAGCAACCGTTTATTGAAACTGGTGCTTGGCTTTGTCATATATATGTAATTCCGTGCATTCGATCATTCAGGTGCTTAATATCTCATACACTTTGACCAAGGATGATCTTCTTTGAAGGATACCCTAGTATATCGCCATCATTTTTCGTAGAAACTTGGACCGTACAGGAGACTTAATTACCTTCTTCGACTGAACTCGCTAATGCAGTGCAGAAGGAGCACAATAGGATTTTACGGGGGTCAGTCATTATATAATTATAAAGCCTTTGGCACCTGACAACAGACGACACTTTCAAGGAATTAATAATAACAATTTATAGTCCAAGACGCATGGCTCCAGTCAATCCGTTACATTAGGTTAAATTTTTCACCTGGTATTATTTTACCAATTTATTTTTTTGTGCAAAGAGCCTAAACAGGAAGAGGGAAGTTCATTTCTTATATTAATGATCATCTTGACTTGAAACTAACAGTTTCTATCGTAACCATTGCTACCAGACAGGAATAAAAAAAAAACGCGTTTGGCTCAATAACACTAAAGTTGGGAACCAGAGAACGTTGGATCTTTGAAGGTATAAGAAATGATCATATTTAATGCATGGATAACTTGAGTTTGACTTTCATTCCATGATATAAATTGGATATCTACCCCTCACTCCTCTATTACTGTGTGGTTGAAAGAAAACGAAAAGAAATTTACCGAGCTTCCAAATGTGGATATAACAAACTTTTGGCGAAAAAACAGCTTCAGCTATTTGAAATAAACAAGATCATTATCTTCTTAATTTTTTAGTTTTCTACAACGTGTTTACTTCTTGAACCTTTCTCAGCGATATTTGTTTTATGTTCATAATGACACTACTTCTCGAAATTGTAGTTCCATCATTAACATAATAAGAGAAAAGTGCCAAATTATAAAAAGTCAGTCCTGGCGGTTCCAAGCTCGTCACAAATTGTGAAACTCGAAACGACAGGAAATTTCATAAAGCGATGACAGAGGATTTAAAACAGTGACAAAGCCCGCTGTTTGGGTTCAATTTGCGGTAAAGGAAAATAGAGTTGATGGCAAAAGTCTACTTCATTTGAAATATACAACTTCCCAAAAAAAATTTTTTTTTCTGTACTTATAAAGATTTCCTTTCACAAATTGTTTTTTCCTGTGCCCAACTTAAACTGATATGCAGCTCGTTTGAATCCCGTTCATATTATGACAGAAGTGATGATTTGAAATAGAAGAACCTTGAAAAATATGGAAGTTAATTTGCAAGGCTCCCAATAGGAGAATGAGTCGGGAACTAAATGTTGACTTGCAGGTCTCGTTTACCTTGAGCAATCCTAATGTATCGAGACATAGGTCGTAAGTTTCTCAAAAGAAAAAAAAAAAAAAAAAGGATGGGATTTCTGTAGTTTAACATCTACCATTTACAGGAGATTTATTGTTTATTCAAACTAAAGAGCTTATTAGAACTCATCATTAATTAATTTTGACGTTAATGAATGTGAGGGAAGATAAAATGACTAATTACTGAGGACTGCAAACAAGAAAACCATCTTTAACTTGTTGCGTTCCTGAATTGTTTAGAGTAAGTAGGAGGGTCAAACAAGAAAATATTTTGCTCGATGTAGTTAAGTGGGTGGCAAAGCTTAACAACTATAAACACCATAATCGAAATTCAAAAGGGAGTTTCCTTTACTAATTTCGTCTACTTAGAACAAGAAACTCACAATCCATCATAGAACGTGGCTTATTTTATAATTTCTGATTTATCTCAAGATATAGTCCAAATTAAGAATTCATGCTTTTGGAAAATGAAAGTGAACTGCGTAGTGCAAGGCTAATGTCTTTTTCAGCGGGTAAGGTTACGCCAACCTGTCTGGTCCTACACGCCGATTACCATTATCTGTATGATTGCGTGAGCGGGAATATCGGTACATAAGCCGGATCTATTTTTTTACCATGTTTTGCGAGTATTGCTTTTTGTCAATTATTTACGCCTCGGTCAATTTTATAAGGTGTTTCCCCTTGATAATGAACCAAAAAAATAACATAAAATAAAATAAATTAAAAAAAACGCTGAATCTATGGATCGATCTTGTAAATTGGAAAGTATAGTTCTCGAGGGAACTTGACTTTTGGTTGCATTATCGGAGTATGTTCAAATGCATTTATAAGCAGAAATTAAAACGCATGCCCACGTATTTCATTTGCTTCAATAATTTCAATGGCACTGAACCGACTGTTATTTACTTTGTTAGCATCCCATTTCCAATGCAAAAAGGTCGGTTCCTATCACTTAATCCATTATTGAATGCAGGTGGTGTTATTTCTGTTTAAAACTAATTTATTTCAGCCCGTGTTATTTCCCATCACTCTTTATTTTTATTTTGCTAATTCACAACAGTTAATGCACTAAGCTTATAACGGCTCGTTATGACAAAACTTAAATCCTGAACTCATTAAACATGATTTTTAAAGGAAGGAACCGTAGTTTTGTAAACTTGGTTTGTAGACATTAATGGTATTTAGCAAGGTTGTGATACTATGTTAGTTGATAATATTCACCATAGCTAAGCGATTCTAACAACCTACGTTGACTAGCAAAAGTAAAAATTTAAAAATGTCATTCTAGATTTGTACGTTTAGAAAACTTTCGAAAACTGGTATAAATCTGCTCATTGACGTAAGACAAGAATTTTTTTTTTCCGGCTTCAATTCACATGAATTTCCCCTGTTTACGAAAAAAAAGGCTATAGGGAACTTCTTCAGCTTTATATTCTTTTAATAAACACTTTATAGTCAAGCACATGTTTATTGAAACTGGAGCTTGACTTTGTCATATATATGTCATTTCGTGCATTTAATCATTCAAGTGGTTAATATCTAAAAAACTCGCCCTCATTTTCCTTAGAAACTTGGACCGTACTAGAGACCTAATTACCTTCTTGGACTGAAATCGCTAATATAATACAGAGGGAGCACAATAAGATTTTACGGGGGTCAGTAATCATAGAATCATAACACCTTTGGCACCTGCCCACATGGGACACTTTCAAGGAATTAATAATAACAATTCATAGTCCAAGAAGCATTACTCCAAATCAATCCGTTGCATTAGGTTAAATTTTTCACCTGGTATTATTTTAGCAGTTTAGCTTTTTGTGCAAAGAGCCTAAACAGGAAGAGGGAAGTTCATTTCTTATATAAATGATCCTCTTGGCTTGAAACCAACAGCTTCTATCGTAACCATAGCTACAGACAGCGATAAAAGAATATGCATTTGGCTCAATAACACTAAAGTTGGGCACCAAAGACCGTTGGATCTCTGAAGGTAAGAAATGATCATACTAATGCATGGATAACTTGATTTTGGCTTTCATTCCATGATATAAATTTAATATCCAGTCTTGACTCCTCTTTTTATGTGTACTTGAAATCAAGCGAAAATGAAATTTATCGAGCTTCCAAATGTGGGTATAAAAAACATTTGACGAGAAAACATCTTCAGCTATTTGAAATAAACAAGATCGTTATCCTTAATTTTTAGTTTCCTACAACGGGATTCCTTTTTGAACCTTTTCTCAGTGATATTTCTTTAAGTTTATAATTACACCCCTTCTCGAAATTGTAGTTCCATCGTTACCGTAAATATAGAAAAGTGCTAAATTATAAAAATGCTAAATTATAAAAAGTGCTAAATTATAAAAAGTCAGTGCTGGCGGTTCCAAGCTCGTCACAAATTGTGAAACTGGAAACGACAGGAAATTCCAAGAAGAGATGAGAAAGGATTTAATGCTGTGATGAAGCCCGCTGTTTAAGTTCAAATTACAGAAAAAAAATATATAGTTGATGACAAAAATCTTCTTCATTTGAAATATCCAACTTGTCAAAAAATTATAGCCGTTTTTTCTCTCTGTACTTATAAAGATTTCCTCTCAAAAATGGTTTTGTCTTATCCCCAAAAATTGATGATTTTGAAATAGAGGAGCCTTGAAAAATATGGAAGTTGGTTTTCATGTCTCCTAATCAGAAAAATGAGTCGGGAACTAATTGTTGGCTCACAGGTCCCGTTAAGTCTGCAGCAGTTTTATCTAACGAAGGAAAACCTGAAAATGTTTTATAATTTAGAAGGTATTCCAATGAAGGCCTTGGAGGCCAGATCCGATACTGAATGGTTTGGCTGAGTCAAATCACAAATTACAGCACACCTTTTCAAATATCAATTTGCTATTATCCTTGAGGTGGAGGTGGCATGTGGTATCTAGGCATGTTCACCTATTGTTCTTAAGAATGTGTTTATAATGTCATTGTCTTAAACGCAAACTACGAATTGTTTTCTATCCCTATATTCATACTTCAGCCCGTGTTATCTTATTTCCCATCACTCTTTATTTCTATTTCGATGACTGACAACAGTTGAAACACTGAGCTCATAAGGTGTGGTTATGACAAAACTGAAAACTTGAGCCTAACAAGCATGTTTTTTAAGAGAAGGAACCTTAGTCTTGAAAATTTGTTTCGTAGACATTAATGGTATTTAGCAAGGGAATGTGATTATAATGAGCAATATCGGAAATTTGCAGATGTTGTAACAAAATAAACTAAGAACTGCTTTGGTGAAAAATTGCTTCATTCAAAACCACTTCAGTCCTAACGCTCAGGTCATATTTACATAGACGGGTAATCAATTGTATCAAAAATATTTCGTTGTTGTTTCGCAGACGGGAATTCGATAATTTGCATGGAAAAAAATTGGTCGCTCTTTACCAACTTAAGCGGGTTTGTGCGTTTCGAAACTTTCGAAAACTGATATAAATGTGGCCATTGACGCAAGAAAAGAACGTTTTTTTTTTCTCGGTTTCAATTCGCATGAATTTCCTCTGTTCACGATAACCGTTCGAAGAAAAAAAACCACAGGGAACCTCTTCAGTAATAACTTGACTTTGACTTTCATTCCATGATATAAATTGAATATCCACCCTTCTCTCTTTCTGTGTGGCTGAAATTAAACGAAAATAAAAAATACCGAGCTTCCAAATGTGGGTATAACAAACGTTTGACGAAAAAACAGCTTCAGCTACTTGAAATAAACAAAATCATTATCCCTAATTTTAGTTTCCTACAGCGGGTATACTTCTTTAACCTTTTCTCAGCGATATTTGTTTATAGTTATAATGACACCCTTGTAGAAATTGTAGTTCCATCATTACGGTAAATAGAGAAAAGTGCCAAATTATAAAAAGTCAGTGCTGGCGGTTCCAAGCTCGTCACAAATTGTGAAACTCGAAACGACAGGAAATTTCATAAGGTAATGAGAGAGGATTTAATGCAGAGGAGAAGCCCGCTGTTTGGGTTCAATTAACCGTAAAGAGAAATAGAGTTGACGACAAAATCTTCTTTATTTGCAATATCCAACTTGTTAAAATCTATGGCCGCTTTTTTATGTACTTTTAGAGATTTCCTTTAACGGATTGTTTTGTCTTATTCCCAAACTTAGGCTGATATGCAGCTCGTTTGAATTCCGTTCATATTATAGGAGAAGTGATGATTTTGAAACATAAGAACCTTGAAAAATATGAAAGTTTATTTGCATGGTTCCCAATCAGAAAAAAAAATCGGGAACTAAGTGTTGGCTTATAGGTTTCGTTGAGTTAAGTTTGCAGCAATTTTATCTTACCGAAAAAAAACTGAAAACGTTTTATAACTTAAAAGTTATTCCAATGAAGGTCTTGGAAGCCAGATCCGATACTGGATGGTTTGGCTGAATCCAAATATAAATTACGGCGCCCTTTTTCCAAACATCAATTTGCTATTATCCTTGAGATGGAGGTAGCGCTTAAAACAACATTCAGCGCGTCGTCTCACTAATGCTCTGGATTTAATACAGCAGCTGTCTACACTGGATCGTGCTTAATTATTCTATGGTGTCTGAGGGGTTCTGCCTCGACACTCTTTATGCAATCCTGATATATCGAGACGTAGGTCGTACATTGTTTGGCAAATCTATGGAATTTCTGTGGTTTAAGATCCCCCGTTTACAGGAGATTTTCTGTTTGTTCAAACTGAAGAGCTTACTAGAACTCATCACTAATTAAATTTGACGTCAATGAATGTGATGGAAGATAAAAAATGACTAATTACTTAGGACTTTAAATAGGAAAACCATCGTTACATTATTGCGTTCCTGTATTATTTCGAGTTAGTAGGAGGGCCGGACGAAACAATATTTTGCTCAATGTAGTGCAGTGGGTAGTACAGTTAACAACTACAAAATTCAAAAAAGAGTTTCCTTTATTCATTTCGTACAATTAAAACAAGAGACTCACAATCCATCAAAGAACGTTGTTATTACTTATTACTTATTATTTCTGATTTATTTCAAGATAAAGTCCAAATTACGAATTCATGTTTTTGGAAAATGAAAGCGAACTGTGCGAGTGCAGGGCTAACGTCTTTTTTGGCGGGTAAGGTTACGGCAATATATCTGGCCCTACACACCGATTACCCTCCAGGGTAGTGTGAGCGGGACTGTCGGTACATCAGATCTACTTTTATCATCATATTTTTGTGAGAATTTTCTTTTCGTCAGTCATCGACGCTTAAATCAATCTTGTAAAGAGTATTCCCTGAGAATGAAAAAAAAAAAAGGAATTTAGGAATCGATCTTGTAAATTTGAAGGTGTTGCTTAGCAGAAACTCGAGGAGACTTGGCTTTCTATGTGACTATGTTAAAGAAGTATTTTCACCTAATGTTCTTAAGAATATGTTTATAATGTTATTGTCTGAAGTGCACTCTGACCCTAACCCTATCTAGCATAAAGGAAGACACTGAAAACATGTTCATTCTCAGACTTTAAAACGCTTACCCATGTATGTTATTCGCATCAATGACTTTGCAGAGTCAGGACTGACAGTTTTTAACTTTGTTAACATCCCATTTTTAATACCAAAAGGGCAGTTTCTATTTATTAATTCATTATTAAATGCAGGTGGTCGACTCGAAGTTTGTGGCATACTGAAAGCATCAATATTGAACTCCGTTGTCTTGAGAAAGTATGGAAGTTTCAGCGTTTCTAGCATTCGCAGTCTGGACTTCATCGATGACTTACTTGGCGTTTGGTAAAGGTGAGTTGCAAATTGCGAATCATTTTCTATCCTTATATTCATACTTCTGCCCTTGCTATCTTATCGTCTATCACTCTTTTTATCTATTTCGCTTATTCACAACAGTTGATGCACTGAACTTTTAACGTTTCGTTATGACAAAACTAAGAACCTGAACTGAACAGTGAATCATGATTTGTAAAGGAAGGAACTCAGTCTTGTAAACTTCTTTAGTAGATATCAATAGTATTTAACAAAGGCGTGTTATTATGATGGACCATATCGGAAATTTTCAGTTGTTATAAAAAAACTAAAACTGCTAAGATGAAGAATTGCTTCATTTAACACCAATTCAATCTTAACGCTCTGCTCATATTTGCATGAAAGGGTAATCGATTCTATCAAAAACATTTCGTTGTTGTTGAGCAGACGAAAATTCGATACTTTGCATGGAAGAAAAATTGGCCACTCCTAGCCTACTTAAGCGAATTTATTTTAAGAGAAGAACAATGCTGGCGTTTGGAATAGACCACGTTTTCTAATTTTGAAAATTTGTCTATAAAAGTAGGGTGGCTCGTCCCAAACGTTTTGAAGCATTTCTTGGGATTGAAAAACAAAACCTTTAAAGCAAAATCCATTTAAATATTACTATTCGAAGTGGAGGTTTTAAATCTTGCCAAAGAACAAATAGCTTATTTGAGATGGTCCTTATCAAAATCTTTAAACAGAAACTTCGTGCAAATTTCCAATTTTGTGCTCTTTCGTAATCAGTCTCACAGCAAGGATTCCTTAGACTGAAATTTATGTAAATATAGAGTTTTTCAGTGTTTGAAATATGTAGATATTATTTCAACAGCAGAAAAATGATGTGAGTGGAATTCATTCAACATGAGAAAAAAATTAATGAATTGAGACGATGAAAAGATAAATGAGTTGTTTTAAGAAAACAAATGACGGAGATGAAGAGCTGATGATATTCACCATATCTAAGCAATTCAAACAACTTGCATTGGCTTGCAAAAGTAAAAAAAAAAAAAAACGTTTTGATCTACATTTGTACGTTTAGAAAACTTTCGAAAATGAATACAAATCTGCTCGTAGACGTAAAACAAGAATGGTTTTTTCTCGGCTTAAATTTGCATGAATTTCCCTCTGTTCACGATAAAAAAAAGGAAAAAAATGCACTTTAAGACCATCCCTGGTCAAAGTTTTTGAGATGTTAAAGGCTCCCTATAAGAGCATTTAAATTGTGTTCATTTACTAATAACAAATACATCAAAATATACAAACATCATTAACTCCCTTTGTAGTAGGAATTTCACAGAGTGTTTGATAAGCTCGTCTTTTCTATCGATATGATAGACTCATCTAAAATCCTACAAGCTTCTTGAATTGCCAAATTCATGTGAAGCACGAAATATTTGCCGTAAATGTTTCGTGCCTCAAAAACTCCCAACCTATCAAATAAAGGTATTTTTTATATTATTGTTTGATGATAAAGAAATAAAATATGTCAATAAAAAACGGCGAGGCAATTCACAAAGTTTTTCACTACATTTAACGAATCATCGTTTTTCTCACCGGCTGCTTTGTTTGACTTACGTTTTAAACGCATTTGCTACCATAGTTTGCTGAGATCCGAGAATTTTTGCTAAGAGATTTGTTCTTAGAACTTTTTGCTCGAATTTTTTTTTTTTTTTTTTTTTTTTGTGGCGGAAAATAATACCTTATAATCATATTTCAATTTGTCTATTTTAGAGCGAGAGCGCGCAATGGTGTTTCCGGACTACTATTTCTTTGCTGAAAGATGTTTGGTAAACCACACCATTGAAAAGAAACGTGTCAATAACTTGGATGACTGTGAGCTAATGTGCTACCTGAACGACGACTGTGTCAGTCTTAATTTCAAAAAAGATCCAGAGGATGAGGAACCACCTCACATCTGTGAACTAAATAACGCCACTCATCTGAAATACGACAGTGACTTGACAACTGATGCCAATTTTTATTATCGTGGGTCGAATGTGAGTTACAAATCGATTTTTCGAAATTGTCACTTTTGAATAATATAATAACAATAATTAATGTTTATGCAAATTTTCGTGTATTCGACCATTTGGTATTTCGTTTCTTCTTTCATCTTTATTTTGCTTTTTCTTTAGAACGCTTGTGACAAGAGTCCCAACTGCGAAAATAATGCAACTTGCCAGTCTGGATTTACACTCAAGGGATATCGATGCTTGTGTCCTCCTGGATTCGAGGGAGAACAGTGTGAAAAGGGTAGGAGTCTAAGTTAACACTTGAAATGAACGTATATGAGATTTTTTCTGATTTTCAATGCTGGTATGACAACTGTTCTTTAGTTGCTGAAAGTGACGTGAATTTGTCTCATAGTATTAGGTGCTGAATCCTTCCAACAGAAAATGTTTTTACTATAGTTTATTGAGCGTGTGTATTGTTTTCTTCGCTCGCTCGTTTGTATATTTTCGATTTCTTTTGTTTTGGTTTTTCTGCTTGCCTGCCTGCCTGAGACTAAAAGTTAAAAAGCTATAGCTTTTTACATAGACAACTTGTTTTCTTCATGTGCGACAATTTCGCGTTCTTGATCAGAAGCCAGAAAAAGGTTGAAGACAGCCATGGTTTGCACCGTTTAACACGGTGCTGGCTTATGCACGACAAGTTTTGCATAATTTTGATACCCTCTTTTCTATCTGTTAATTTATAGACGTTGACGAGTGTAAAGGAAACCGTTCCTGTCACGAGAATGCAAACTGCACCAACACCATTGGATCACATGTGTGCGATTGTCAGCCTGGATATACTGGAAATGGGCAAAATTGCACAGGTGAATTTGATTCACATAAGAGGAGTTCATATGTATCTTGATGGCTCAATGGAGTAACTGCAAGGAGAGTTCAGAAATAACAAACCCTTGTTACCAAAATGAGAAAACAAAAACAGAAAAAAAAACCTTAAATGTAATTAATATGCATGCTCCATAATAAGAGCTTGAAAATATATTTTTTTGTTTCATACTATAATGATGGCTGACGCTTTATCGTTTCAGGTTTTTTTTTTGTACAAAATCTTGGTTTTTTTGTAACAAAAATTGGCGTTGAAAGACTACGAGGGTTAAATTTTGTGACTTTGTTTTTCATTTATTTGTATTTACCATCGCTATATTTCTTATTTTTAACCTTCCCCACTCGTACTTCGCGTGGGCGAGGGATGACGTATCTGTCCCCTCTAAACTAGTCCGAAGTCGACGTTCAAAATTCCGGGTTACTCTGTATACACCAGCGTCATAGAATTCTGCAATGCTGCCTGCTCAGAATACTTTTGGGAGTGAACAATAATGTATTTTCAAACTTTGCAATCCTTAACAAAGTGCAATTATTTCAACTAAAGGTGATAATCTAATTGGGGCCTGAAACTATTTTCATTATACGACTATTTGAATCGATAAATAGTCCAATTTAGTTCCATGTTTTTAGGAGAACATTCTAGTAATTTCATAATCAGCACTGGTGTTAAAAGGTTATAGAAGATTATCGTGACACTAATATCGTTTATTTTAACTTGTAATGACATTTATTGCAGCTTGATCTTGACAAAGTATGCACATTATCTTTCAGACATCGACGAATGCAGTGAGGCTCATCCTTCGAAAATGATCAAATGTCATCCGAATGCCTCTTGTATTAATACTCAGGGCTCATACAACTGCTCTTGTAAACCCACATACATGGCAAGTGGTTTTGAATGCAAAGGTACGTTTGGTTTCTTAAAAAATTTTTTAACTGGATGGTTTTAACTGAAAAGCTACATATATATTTTCTGCCATGTCTTTCATCTTCCTAGAGTTTGGATTGGATAGACTTTTAATTCATTCCAGTCATATTTTTAAACCTGTCATAATTATGTAAACTATGTTAGCTGTATCTTTGATACGTGACTTTGCTCATACTGCGTGCAAATGAACGCTGTGATTTGGCAACCCAGCACCAAGTCTCTCAGGGAGTTGAAGAGGTCAAATGCTTTTAAAGTTGTATGTTTTTAAACTTTGTCTCTTTCCGTGATGAGCCCACGATGGGCCGAGAAGATCATGGATCTGTGTGGTATGGGAAAATAAAATGACCGTAGACATCTCAAAATGAACACAATTTAAAGAAAAATATTTTTTTTAGAATTCGTGGCCGGCCGAAACTGTTTGGTAAGTTCGTGCAGGACTCCGAAAAAATTGTCAGTCAATGTTTCCTTGACCTTCCACTCCATTCCGATCAAGATAGCTCGTATGACGCCAAATGAAAACTAAATATGCCGAAGAATACTCAATTCGGCAAGTGATAGAGATTTCAAAAGACTTAAAAGCGACAGAATTAGCTTTTGGATATCGAAAAATGCAGTTTCAAAAGCGATAGAGACTTTGGCTGCAAAACAGAACTTGTCAACCTCAAGTGATGCTTGGCGAGAGTTGGGCTGTTCTTTAGACCAGTAGATATTATTTAAGTGTTGATATGTGCCTAAGGTATTGTTCGATCGGAGATTTTTTCTTTCAACTATTCAACTTTCAAGATTTTTAACGCAACGCTACGCGATAATATGGCCGTAAAGTAATGTAAACAACGATTAGAACGTGGTGAATCTATCGCAAGAAGTGTGAACGCAAGAAATTCGTTCGTTTTTCTTTTCTGAAAATCAATGTTAGCATTTCTTTGAATAGAGAGATATCACTTGGTCATTTTACCTTGCAGTTAATAAATAGCTTCTGATAGTATGCGTCTATCTGGTAACACCGAAAATGACTTTGAGTGTGCACCGCAATTTGTCTCTTCCACGTTTATTTCTGAGTAAATCTACACTTTTTTTCCAATAAAAATCGAGCTAAGATGAAGATAGCAGGCAGCATCGGCCATTTATTCTGAAAGGTAAATAAGAGAGTTTCTTTAAATCTGCGTAACTTTCAGGATACTTTTGAGACTCTACAACAACAAAGATGAAGGCTGTATTGAACAAGGCGCCCCTTTGCGAACCTGGTACAGAGTTTGCCAATCCCAGCGTATTTGCCTTCAGCTATCATTCGATACGCTGTTGATAAAGAAGGGACTTAGATTAAGAGGTTGCATTTCTCAAAAGAAGTAAACTTACAAATAATTTACATACATGGCTTCTCAATTAAAGAAACGAAAAATTTATTCAAGCGAAAGTCGTCGATTTCCATCCGGCGATGCGCGAATTTACCCATTCATTCGTCGACTCAAATTAAACCTGAGGTAAAGCTACGCAATCAGTGAACTACATCAGCGTATTACTTATACCGTCAAGAATACATTTATTTTCCGGAAAAACGATTCATTTACAACCTTTAAAAAAAGTACATCAATATAGAAGCGATAGAACACGATAAGAGAAAACTTGTCGGACTTTCAAGACAATTGGAAATGGTCAGATGGAAAGCATTAAAAAAAAGACAGAAAACTGCTTCAATATAGTACAAACTAGTACTGCCCTTTGGGAAAACAAAATACAAATGTTTCAGAATACACTGCTCAGAATATTTCAGTTTTCGCTTTGGCTTTCGACATGAAATCCCCGCCTTCTAAGAGATTTATGGATGAACTTCACGAGCCATTTGAACATCAAATACTCCATGAAATCAGAAATAACGCTGCCAACAACAACCTCTCGACTGTTTACGTGTAATGGTATTCAGTGGAAACTGATCACTAACCTGCTTATATAATAGCGAGGGAATTTATTCATGAGAGATACTAAACTTGCTATGACAAAATTCAATCTTTCGGTAATTGTTATGATGTCATGGAATGCGATAATCTGTAAGTTTTTTTTTTTCGCGGTATTCTGCTGAGGATGTATGACAGATCTGCCGATGGCGTTTATCACCTAGTGATTTAAGCTTTGCATATGTCACGGTAAACTTTAATTGTTCATAACTAATGCCCGTCAAGGTTACCAACTGATAAGTCAAAAACATCTTGATTAAAAAATTTATTAAGGAAACAGTTGATTGGAGTTTTATCATGTCACTGACAGTTTTTCACTGCAAGTGTTGACGGTTTCATATATTAGTATCATGTCACTGACAGTTTTTCACTGCGAGTTTTGACGTTTTCATATTTTAGGTGTGAGATCAAATGTATTCTGGTTTGTTTACCTCGTCCATCATCTCGAAAGTAACTTAAAACTGTACATTCGCTGTTTTTCACAACTTTTAAATACTTATAATCGAATATACTCCTCAGACTTTTAGTCGGCCTTTATCATTTTCATGCGCTTATATTTTCAAAAAAACGAAAAAAAAAAAAAAAAAAAAAAAAAGGAAGAGAGCAGCCGTGGTGTTGCCCGTGGGCATTACCGTTGTATAATGCCCTGCTTTGATCTCGCTCTTGGCCATTCAGAGCGTGCGTTATATCGGCAACAAACCAAAGCCATATAAGAAATAGTTATTATCATTCTCGTGTAATGCAAGGTCTACTGCTGGTTGGTAAACTGCTGGAATTACATGAAAATGGAAAAAATGTATGTCATCATTGATTCTATTATGACTATTATTCTCTTAAAACTATTATTTCTCTTTCTAGCCGATCCCTGTCATCATTACTCAAACCTGAGTGACGCCAATCGAAACGAAAACTACATAACAAAAGAAACTGAACAAACGTTGTGTGACCGCCAACTCGCTGTGGGATGGTATCGTTTTGTGGGAGCTGCAGGAACAAAAATGCCAACAAAGCGTGTGCCAGCATTCAGATGTGGCACTGACTGGTCAGGCTGGTTGATGACTGCTCATCCCACAACTGAAGATGGTGAAGTTAACAGGATGGTCTGCTTTAGTGATCGCTCTACTGTTTGTAAGGAAGAAAGATCAATTTTTGTGAAAAACTGTGGATTATATTACATATATAAACTTTTTGCGCCAAAAGATTGTCCAAAACGCTTCTGCGGGACAGACGAAAAGTGAAGCAAAAAAGCTCACAAAATGAGGAGGTACGTCAATGAGCCAGAGGGTAAATAAGTACTTTAACCAACAGCCAAGGAAACTCAATTACCTAGTCAGTGCTAGCCAATCAAAAGAGACGGAACGTATACAAATTGAGAGGTTCGCAATAAAAACAAACATGGAAAACATTAACTGGTCCAATGATTAGCATTTACATGTGAGCGTATGTCCCAGCGCAACGTATGAGACTTTTTTAAACATGACAGTTGTAGGAGGGAGCTTCAGTTCCCCTTAGTACGTGCCCAGCAAACTGAATAAAAATTAAAGATGAAGACTAGCGCGTTTTTGACAAGTTGACGTCGAAATGAAATCACCGGGGAGAGGATTGCAAATTCTCCTCCCCTCATATTTTTTCCCTTTTCGGTTTGTCTGACTGACACCCACCGTCTTTTTAGCACCCACTCTTTCGTTCATTTGCTAAAGCCCAGAATCTGGCCCAAGCCGAAAAAAATGCGCTGAACTTTTAGGGTGTCTTACCTTCAAGTTGGAAATTAAAAAAAAACATGACCGTCTAAGTCACTACTTTCTTTGGGTATGTTCACCTGCCATTTATTATACTTTTCAAGAATTTTCTCGCAGTGACATTGTCTAAAGCGCACTTCACCGATTGTAATGATAAGAGAATCGAACTTCATGCTATGACAAATCGAAATAAAATTTAAAAAATCCCTTGCGTCTCCTTTTTTTTGTTAACAACGAACAGTGCCCCCCAAAGTAAAATGGAAAACGTCTGAGAGGTTTTTTGTTCACATATAGTGGAATGCATGTTATTGAATCAACATTAAGCATGAATCAAATTGGCGACTGTTAACTCATGATCTTTTATATAAACGGGTCGGTTTGTAATGTTTCATCTGATATTAAAAGCTGTTATTTGACTCCAGCTTTGTGGTGAGCAGAAAACATGCACATCCAAGTTTGCTTTTTCTAAGGAAGCATGGAAAAGTTTGTGCTTTTCGCGTTCTCATTCTAGGCTGCATTTATGGCATCCATGGCGTTTGATGGAGGTGAGTTACAAACTGATTATCATTTTCTATCCCTGGACTCGTATGCGTGTAATCTTACTTTATCACATAAACTACGGTGTTAGACAAGGATTTCTAATCCTGAGAAAAGCCGTGACAACACAAGGGAAAAATAATGTAATTTTTTAACGTTTGTTTCATATCGCCATTTGGCTGCCACCAAGTCATTCGCCTTTCGATTCGCACTTCTTGGTCAGGTTGATAAATGAACGGCAAAGCCCTCACCAATTTCAATCCAAGGCCGTTTGTCGAAAATTTTATAGATTATGGCTGCTAAAACACTGAAAAATCCGTATCGCCTAAGGACCGTGACGTTTAGACTTTCCTAGAGGGAGAAGGGAACCAAAATACGTAAAGAAAAACCGAAAACTTCGTATAAAAAAGGCATTTCTCGCGGCTGATAACAACAATCGACAACTGGAAGATTTGCCACAGGTCGATTTTGGCCGTTCACCTGAATTATTTCTTATGTCAGGTAGGACCAAGTCAATACCTGAGAATTTTGTTTGTTTAAAATTACGTCCGTTGTTTGTTTTTGTAATGTTTCAACGAATTTTTTTCATCTTGAGTTTTATGGCCAACGCACTTTACGATTTTTATTTGGGGATTGTCTATCCTTTAATTATCATTCATTGATAAAGTTGACTTTTCTTGTCAGTAAAGGGCTATTGTGTTTTTATGATAAACAAAATAATACATGGTTGCTTGTAGATGTCTGACTCGACATCTGATTCGTTCGCCGTGCTCACTCGTGAGCTATCGAGCTAAACACTTGAAGACAAATTCCATATTTACCCACGCCCATGTATTATTCTCTATTGCATGTTGGCTTACTACCTAAAAAGGGTAGGTTTTGAATAGGTTTTGAATAGCACAAGACATAACAGAAAATAATCTATGATTTCAATGCAGGTATGAGAATATTCTGTAAGTTGGTTAAGAAGCATTAGATTTTTCGCATTTGATGTTTCTCATTTTAAAATAAACTGTATTGTTTGATTTGCTGTTTGTCCACCTGCTTTTGTTTCGTTTTGTTCCCTTTGCTTGTTTGGGTTTGTTTGTTTGTTTGTTTGGTTTTTTTTTGTCCACATCTTGAACGTTTGCATCTAACATCTTTTTATAGCAAAACACTGGCAGTATTTTCTCTTTTATTCTGCTTCTCCTCTTTTCGTCAACTTATTTGTTGATTTTCTCTGCTACGTGAACGCTGCGTGTAATAGCACACACGGATCATACGTGTGCACATGCAAACCTGGATATGTCGAAGATGGACGGGATTGTGCAGGTACAGTCAATAGAGTTAAAAACCTTTGGAATCTTTTTGAACCTGATAACATGTATTTTTTTTGGTTGTCGAATGCCTTTTGTATTAACACGTAGAGTTCATATAATTGCCCTTGTAACCCTAATTACGTCGGTGATGGTTTTAATTGTGAAGCTGCGTTTTACTTTTTCCATGACTGTCAATTTGTCAAGGATAGACTTGGTCTAAATCATTGCCGTTCAGGGGGCCATTTTTGGCCAAATGAAGGTAGTTTGTCATCACACTAGGTGTACCTTAAATTTACCTCTTTTTTTCAATGCGCTCTTAGAAAACGCGAATTTGGATATCCTGCTATCGAAAAACTTCGAGTAAACTTTCCTTACAAGAGCTAGTTTACGTGTGGCGTATTGCATAATTGTTTTTTTTTTTGTACAGAATGGTAAACTTCTATACTTAAAGAACGTTACTGCGGAAAACGTGTTGCATTGATCATACGTAATGATTGCAGTCCTCTCATGATTATCATTTTACTTTTTAGCTGGTCCGTGTTATAATTACAAAAGCCTGAGTGATGCCGATAGAGAGACCAATAACGAAACACCCCAGTATCAAGAGGTGGGTGACAATTCCCTCCCTGAGGGGTAGTATTGTTTCGTGGAAGCTGCAGGAACAAAAATGCCAACAACGTGTCAGCATACAGATGTAGAAGTAATTGGTCAAGCTGGTTAAAGACTGCTCATCCTAAAGTGGAAGATAGTTAAGTTAACAGGATTGTCTGCTTTAGTGATCGCTCTGCTAACTGCAAACAGTCAAATGATATTTCCGTTAAAAACTGCGGATCCTACTTCACCTACAAGTTTTTTCAACCACTTGCTTGTGATTCGCACTATTGTGCTACAGACTGAATGCAAAGCGAAAACTTCAAAGAAATAAAGATTTTACATTAATTCTAAGGTAAATGAACTTCAAGGATTTTACGCAGTCTTACTTTTAAAGTAAGCGTTTTTTAATATAGTAGAACGTCTATGCTAGTGACATTCTAGAATTTTTGCATTAACAAATCTCCTTAGTACATGAAATAATTAGAAGAGGTTGGTTGCTAATGAAATTAAGAAGGAAAAAAAACTTTAGAAAAGAAAAGAAATAAAAAGAAAACAAGAGGAAAAATCTGTATCAGTGAAATCCTAGACAATAATAAACATCATTCGGCATAGTAAATAGTAAGACATGGCGAAAGGCGATTCTCAAAGAATACAGGACAAGAGTTGTTTAGCTCACTCGTTTTCTCCTTTTCCTCAACAGTTATTATTGACCGTGTTTACTTGTGGTCTTTATCAGTTGCCGACCAAGGCGTGTCATAATATGAACCTACTGATGGAAATATAACTTGAAAGTGACGGAAACACTTTTTAAATTCCTGCTACACTATTTCAAATTGTCATATCGGTTTGCAGGCGCAGAATAAGAAAATAAATCGTTTAAACATATTTCAACCAGTTTCCCATTTTTTTTCGAAACCAGCGAGATTAATGAAATTGAATCGCTCTTCGATTGATTCAGAATCTGAGGTAATTGCAGTAACTGATAAGATTCTCAAAGAGACACGATACAGCTTGTTACGTCATGTTCGCAATATAAAGGACGTTATGACAATTTTCATGACGATTTAATTGGAAAATGAGATGGCACTTTTTCTTGATTGTGCTGAAATTGTCAGCTTGACAGTTCCTTTAAAAACAAAACAACATCACGAACATGTTGTGTGTATAAATACTAGCTAGTATGAGTAGACGCAAGTTGTAAATAGCATTTTAAAGGCATCTTGTAGCGTCAGAAGTTTTGCAATGCGCGATATAGCATAGAACTGGATAGATCTGTCTATAAAAATCAGCCTTTTTTCCAATGCTTGTAATTCACTAGGGCAGAGCTAAGACTTCCAAAAAGAAGTCATTACAAAGTATTTTAATAATCTAGGAACACTAAGAGTTGTACAGAAATAAACTTCGCAGGATTCCCTGGCTAATTGTATTTTTCTTATGCCCGACTCGAAAGTAGAAAACGGAGTCTAATGGGAGTAAAAGCACAGCTTAACTTCCTTATGAACCTGAACAAATTTACCAGGATATGCATAAACCCTGAGGGTTTATTTAGAGGAAATTCTGTAGTCTCGGCATTTTTTTATTTAATCTGTTTACATAGAGGGGAAAGGCAGACATAATTTAATCAATACTTGTAAGAAAATTGCAAAAGCTTTAAAAAAAACTTTTACCTTACATAAAATATTTCGCACCTGAATGTTCAGTGTAACGTGTACACCACGGTGTACAAGGAAAAAGAGAGAAACTGCATAAATCTCAGCTGAGTGCAGTGTCTTGAAAACAGATAGATCCCTCGCGGCTGGGTTTAACTTTGTATTAAGATTACGAAGTCAGGATATAAATAGGAATAGCAATGACTTGTGACTTTTGAGACCTAACTTTTATGTCAAAAGTCATGCGTTATTGCTAATGATTAAAAACGAGTCATCAGCTTTAGCCTATCTTTGTTTTCGTGGTAAGGATTGCTGAAATGAATCTACCTATTCTTTGATCAATTTGCAAGAAAAATCTCAAAAGTAATGCTAGTGATTTGACATCAACCCTCACACCCAGAAATCAGTCTACATTTTCTCCAAGCAGTTCTTGATACATTTCCTAAGGCTTTAACAGGGGAATGTTTTTAGCAATCATGAGCCTCTTCAGTTAGTGATCTTTTCCTTTATTCTTGTGACCTTAATGGTGGACTCGGAGGTTATATTGAAAGGGGAAATAAAACTGCTGGATCTCTATTTCTTTGGGCTAATTTTTGTCTTGCTCCACCCTGTACAACAGAGGCATCGATCACACGATTTTTCTTCCCAATAGCTCAGTTTCTCTTATTTAAACGATGCCGCAAACAGTTAGAGTTATTTTTGGTTGCCAATGAAATATAATTATCAAAGCTCGCGAATCGGATTTATGTTATAAGCTACCCTCCTTAAGGATCTCGCACTATTTCTGTGCGGTGTTTGGACTCGACAGCTTAGATTTAATTTGAATTAACCCATTAGGTAAAAACGGTCGTCATTTATAATTACTAGGTGACTTCAGCAGCAAACAATAAGGCCTATTAGCGTTGATCATTATTTCATCGTGATGTTTTTGGGTCTGGGGGCTGATAGAATGATTAATAACCGAGAACTTTAAACAGGAACATGAAACTGCCTATCAATCGGTAAATAAAAACTTACTTATTGACCAAGAGAGAAGGCCGGAAGTGAAATTATTTGGCCTCAGTTATAAATGATTGAATATATTGTCTTAGGATCGATAGGTCTTGAAATTTTTGAAACAAAGAGAGAATCTCTAATCCATTTTAACCGCTTATCAGGATAACTTTGATTGGGCAAAGGTTTATTCTTTCTCGAGGATTTTAATACGCTTTCGAGAGAAGTAAAGCTATGAATAATTCAGTCTTTTCTTCGTGTCAGTTTTGATAATTTTAAATTTATTAAAATTTAAACGTATGCTCATCATTTGCACCATAACTTTAAGAATGAAGGCTACCAACTTTGTTTGACATGCTATCATAAAAAAGGGCTCGTTTATTTAGAAAAGGGTAGCGTGCAGCAGGCCGCCATGGAGTTATGGTTGCACGTGCGACGTTACTAAGGACGAAGGAAGCGCAAGAGTCGCACGAGGGGATAGCCTAGTGCACCTTTAGCCTTTTTCAGTGCATAGAAAACCTCCCAAGCGCATCCATTACTCGATGGTCGCACGCTGCATATTAACCATATCATTTGTATGACATTGAGACAATCAAACAGTTTTTGTTTCGTGCATAGAACAAAAAAAGAAAATAAGGAAAAAACCAAAAAAAAACCAAAAAAAAACAACTGACGTCAGCATGCAACCCACGAGCAAATGGATCGAGCGTATGTTAGCCGATAAAAGGACGCGCTTTTGTAAAGCTATGTTATAACACTGTTTAGTCCTTTATCGAAGGCTAGTGATCCTGGTAACTTATGATCCTGTATTTTTGACATTCTCAATCTGGATGGCATTCGTGACTTGTTTCACGTTTGGTAAAGGTGAGTTGCAAATTTGGAATCATTTTCATGTCGAGACCCAAAAAAGCGATGAAAATTATTTTAAATTGTCTCCCGGGAATATTTAACGTTTAGATAGCAGAGGAGACTGAAAAGAATACTCACGTTTTCAGCCAATGTCAGTGTCACGTTTCACGTCGGGGTCAAACACAGAACTTCAAACTTTTTCCTGCCAGTCATGCACAGATGATCATTTGGATTTTCTCTGAGAGCCTTAAATTATGGATGACGGAAAATAAAATTATGTCTTTCCAGTCGCATCAACATAATTTAACTGTATACATACTGTAATCGATTAAATAATAATGCACTGAAAGCATGAAGAACTTGAGTTTGACTTTCATTCCATGATAGGGTTTGATATACACCCTTAACTCCTCTATTTCTGTGTAGTTGAACAAAAAACAACAACAAAAAAATTACCGGGGTTCTAAATGTGAGTTTAAAAACATTTGGCGGGAAAACAGCTTCAGCTACTTGAAATAAACAAGTTCATTATCCTTGATTATTAGTTTACTACAAACGATTTACTTCTGGAACCTTTCCTCAGTGATATTTCTTTATGTTTGTAATGACAGCCCTTAAAGAAATTGTATTTTCGTCATTTACCATAAAAAAGAAAAATGCCACATTAAAAGTCGGTGCTGTCGGTTCCAAACTCGTCATAATTGTAAAACTGCAAACGGCATGATAAGTTTACGCTAACCTGTCTAACCTTCACACCGATTACCATTAACCGTAGAATTTCATATTTAGTATGAATTGCTTTTCGTCAATTATTGACGCTTCGATCAATCTTGTAAGAACTTCTCTCCTGAGAATGAAAAAAGAAAAGAAAAGAAAAGAAAAAAAAAAGGAAAACGCTAAATCTATGGATCGACGGGTAATTGATTCTATCAAAAACATTTTGTTGTTGTTTAGTAGACGGGAATTCGATAATTTGCATGGAAGAAAAATTGGTCACTCTTGACCAACTTAAGCGAAGTAATTTTACATAGCTGGCATTTGGAATGCACCACTTTTTCTTGTTTCGATTTTTTTTTTATGAAAGTAGGGTTGCCTGTCTCATAAGCTTTTAACCATTTTGTGAAATTAATTATAACGCCTTTGGCACCTGACCACAGGCAACACTTTCGAGGAATTAGTAATAACAATTTATAGTTTAAGACGCATTACTCCAGTCAGTTTTCACCTGGTATTATTTTACCAATTTAGCTTATTATGAAAAGAGCCCAAACAGGAAGAGGGAAGTTCATTTCTAATATTAATGATCATCTTGGCTTGAATCCAACAGTTTCTATCGTAACCATAGCTACCAGAAAGTAATAAAAGAAAACGCGTTTAGCTCAATTAACCAAAGTCGGGCACCAAAGAACGTTGGACCTTTAAAGGTAAGAAATGATCAAACTTAATGCAAGGATAACTTGAGTTTGACTTTCATTCCATGATATAAATTGGATATCCACCCTTAACTCCTCTATTTTTGTGTGGTTGAAATAAAACGAAAATGAAAAATACCGAGCTTCCAAATGTGGGTATAACAAACTTTTGGCGAAAAAACAGCCTCGGCTATTCAAAATAAACAAGATCATTATCCCTAATTTTAGTTTCCTACAACGGGTATACTTCTTGAACCTTTTCTCGGCGATATTTGTTTACGTTTATAATGACACCCCTTGTTGAAATTGTAGTTCCATCATTACCGTAAATAGAGAAAAGTGCTAATTTATAAAAAGTCAGTGCTGGCGGTTCCAAGCTCGTCACAAATTGTGAAACTCGAAACGACAGGAAATTCTATAGAGCAATGAGAGAGAAATCAATGGGGTGACGAAGCTCGCTGTTTGGGTTCAATCTACGTTAACGAAAAATAGAGTTGATGACAAAAATCTTCTTCACTTGAAATATCCAACTTGCGAAAAGATATGGTTGTTTTTTTTTCTGTACTAATAAAGATTTCCTTTTACAATTTTTTTTGTCCTATCCCCAACTTGGACTGATATGCAGCCCGTTCATATTATGACAAAAATGATAATTTTAAAATAGAAGAACCTTGAAAAAATATGGAAGTTGATTTACATGACTCCCAATCAGAATAATGAGTTGGGAACCAAATTTTGGCTCACAGGTCTCGTTAACCTAAAGTCTGCACCAATTTTATCTAACGGAGGAAAACATGAAAATGTCTTATAATTTAAAAGGCCTTCCAATGAAGGCCTTGGAGGCCCGATCCGATACTGGATAGTTCAGATGAATCCAATCATAAATTACGGCACACCTTTTCCAAACATCAATTTGCTATTATCTTTAAGATGAAGATGGCGCTTAAAACAACATTCAGAGCGTCGTCTCACTAAGGCTCTGGATTAAGTATAGCAGCTGTCTACACTGGATCGTGCTCAATTATTAAAAGGTTTCTGAGGGGTTCTGCTTAGACAATCTTTATTCAATCCTGATGTATCAAGACATAGGTCGTAAGTTGCTCAGAAAATTTATGGAATTTCTGTTGCTTAATATCCACCGACTACGGGTGATTTATTGTTTGTTCAAACTAAAGAGATTATTAGAACTCGTCATTAATCAATCTTGACGTTAATGAATTTCGCAGAAGATAAAATGGCTCATTACTTAGGACTTCAAATTATTGCGTTCCTGTATTATTTCGACTAGATAGGAGGGCCAAACGACAAAATATTTTGCTCGATGTAGTGCAGTGGGTGGTACACCATAACAACTACAAACACGATATTCGAAATTCAAAAAGGAGTTTCCCTTATTCATCTCTGCGAATTAGAACAAAAGACTCACAATCCATTAGAGAAGGTGGCTTATTTTGTACTTTCAGATTTATTTCAAGATATAGTCTAAATTAAGAGTTCATGTTTTTTGAAAGTGAAGGCGAACTGTGCGAATGCAGGGCTCAGGTTTTTTTGGCGCAGGATTTCGTGAGGGGAACTTTCGGTAAATAAGATCTATTTTATTACCATTTTTCTGTGAGAATTGTCTTTTCGTCAATTATTGACACTTCAATTAAAAATTAAAAAAAGAAACAATGAATCTATGGATCGATCTTGAAAATTTAAAGGTGTTGCTTCTCAGAAACTCGAGGGAACTTGGCTTTTTATGTGACTGCATTATCGGAGTATGTTCTCTTAATGTTCTTAAGAATATGTTTATAATGTTATGGTATTAAACGCACTCCAATGACTATAATTATGAAGCAATTGAGGTTAATGTCATGGAAATTTGTTTGAAAAAGCCCTTTTTACTAATCTGTTGATGAACACCGATAGAGTCGTAGCCCCTCAAAACCAAAGTCTTTCTAAATAGCACAAAGGAAGACATTGGAAACGTGTTCATTCGTGGTCTTTAAAACGCGTACCCACGCATATTATTGGCAGGGGCAGGACTGACGGCTGTTAATTGTGTTAACATCCCAATTTCAATACTAATAGGCCGGTTTCTATTACTAAATCCATAATTAAATGCAGGTGGTCGACACCAAGTTTGTGGCACACTGAAAGCATCAATATTGAGCTCCGATGTCTTGAGAAATCATGGAATTTTCAACGTTTCTTACATTCGCAGTCTGGACTTCAACGACGACTTACTTGACGTTTGGTAAAGGTGAGTTGCAAAATGCGAATTATTTTCCATCCCTATATTCATGCTTCAGTCCGTGTTATCATATTTTCCGTCACTCTTTATTTCTCTTTCGCTGATTCACAACAGTTGATGCATTGAGCTTATAACGTGTGGTTATGACAAAACTAAAAATCTGCATTGAACAAACATGATTTTTAAAGGAACCTCAGTCTTGTAAACCTCTTTCGTAGATATTAATAGTATTTAACAAAGGAGCGTTATTATGATGGGCCATATCGGAAATTTGCAGTTGTTACAAAAAAATTAAGAACTACTCGAATGAAGAATTGCTTCATGCAAAATCCCTTAAATCCTATCGCTTAGCTCATAATTACATGGAAGGGTAATTAATTCTATCAAAAACATATCGTTGTTGTTGAGCAGACGGGAATTCGATAATTTGCATGAAAGAAAAATTGGCGGCTTATAGCCAACATCAGCGGAGTCATTTTTATAGAAGAAAAATGCTGGCATTTGTAATAGACCACGTTTTCTGATTTTAAAAATTTGTTTATGAAGATAGGGTAGCCCGTCTTATAAGTTTCTAACCATTTTTGTGGAAATGAAAAAACCCTTTGACACAAAATACTTGCGGGTATTACTTTTTGAAGTGGAGGGTTTCAGACTTGCCAAAGAACAAATAGGATGATTGAGAAGATCTTTGACAAAATCTTTGCACAGAAGCTTCGTGTAATTTTCCAATTTTGTGTTCTTTCAAAATTAGTCTCACTGCAAGGATAGCTTGACTGATATTTCTTCAAATATGTATTATTCAGAATTTGTAAAACCCTGTTGCTGTGATCATTATTTTTCAACAGCAGAAAAATGTGTGGGTGGACTTTATTCGACATGAATACATAAAAACGATGATCAGATAAATGAGTTGTTTTCAGAAACAAACGACGGAAATAAAGAGTTGATTATATTCACTATAGCTAAGTTATTCTAACAGCCTACGTTGGTTTGCAAAAGTAAAAATTCATTTTAGATTTGTGCGTTTATAAAACTTTGAAAAAAACTAATATAACTCTGTTCACTGACACAAGAAAAGAATGTTTTTTTTTGGCTTCGATTTACATGAATTTCCCCCGTTCACGATAACAGTTTGAAGTAAAAAGCCACAAGGAACCTCTTCAGCTAAACATCTCTTTAATAAACACTCAATAATCAAGCACCTGTTTAAATTAAGGAAAAAAAACCCTCAAAGAACATCCCTGGTCTAACTTTTTGAAATATAAAATGGCTCCCTACAAGAGAATTCAAATTAGGTTAATTGCACTGATGACAACGATATTGAAGAAGCAAACGCTAATTAACTCCCTTTGCTGAGATCCGGGAATTTTTGCTAAGAGATTTGTTCTTAGAACTTTTTACTCGAAATTTAATTCTTTTTGCGACGGAAAAGAATGCCTTATAATCATAGTTCAATTTGTCTATTTTAGAGCTAGAGCGCGCAATGGTGTTTCCGGACTATTACTTCTTTGCTGAAAGACGGCTGGTAAACCATACTATCGAAACAAGAAAAGTCAAGAACTTTGATGATTGTGAGCTTTTGTGCTATCTGAACGACAACTGTGTCAGCATTAACTTCAAAAAAGATCCAGAGAATACGGACCCAGTTCACATCTGTGAACTAAATAACGCCACGCATCTGAAATATGACAATAAGTTGACAAATAGTGTCAATTTTTATTATCGTGGCTCGAAGGTGAGCTGCAAATCGATTTTAAAAATTGTGACCTTGGAATAACATATAAACAGTAATTAATGCTTATGCAAATTTTCGTACATTCGATCATTCTGTATTGAGTTTCTTCTTTTATTCAATCCGTCCATCTTTCTTTTGTTATTTCATTTTATCTATTTATTTTTCCTTCTTCAGAACGCTTGTGACAAGAGTTCCCACTGCGAAAATAAAGCAACTTGCCAGTCTGGATTAACACTCAAAGGATATCGATGCTTATGTCCTCCTGGATACGAGGGAGAACGTTGTGAAAAGGGTATGAGTCTTTGTCAACACTTGAAGTGACGTAAATGTGAGTTTTTTTCAGATTCACAATACTCATTTGACAAATTTCCTGTAATTTCCCATTCTGAGCTATGTATGTTTTTTGTCTTCCAGACATTGACGAGTGCAAAATAAACGTTTGCCATCATAGTGCCTCTTGCACTAATACTCAGGGTTCGTACAACTGCACTTGCAATCCTGGGTACATTGGAGATGGGTTGAACTGTGAAGGTAGGTTTGGTCTCTTTCACGCCTTTCAACTTGTTAGGGCAAGTATTCAATAGACTCGGTCTGAATCGTTGCTGATCATGTGGCGATTACAAACCATTTTGTCGCTTTGTCGTGTCCATTTCATCCAAATTCAGGTTACTTGACCTCCTTTCATGTGTATTTCAGCGATATTAAATACTCTGGCGAAACGTTTTCGTACATCATTTGCAACATGTTGAGGTCGGCCGATTTGCCCTACAACATGTTATACTAGGACTTTTTTCTAGTTTAATATTTATTTACTTTAGAATGAGGTCTTTAGTCTTGAACTAGCACCCGTTGTTAAAATGGCAACAAGAATGAACTATCTTTTTTTTCAAAAATAAAATCCTGTGCATATATATCATGTAAGTGTTCGGCTGCACACAAAATTTGAACAGGGTTGAAATTTTTTTCATTTTTCCAGGTTATTTGATTCCTATGGAGACATGTTATCCAAAGTATCATGTGATTTCTCAAATCACCTTTCTTACCCATGTCGACTGAAAATATCTTTCAAAAGCACAAGCTTATCTCTTGTAAAATGCAAGTCCTGCAGCTTGTTGGTAAATTGCCAGAATTGTAGAACGGTAAAAAAAATATATAATCATTGGTTCTAATGACTATGGTTCTGTCACAATTGTAATTTCACTTTGTAGCCGATCCTTGCCATCATTACAAGAACCTAAGTGAGGCCAACCGAAAGATCAGTGCCATAACAAATCACTCGCCTACTGATTTGTGTGACAAGGAGCTCCCTGACGGATGGTATCGCTTTGTGGGAGCTGCAGGAACAAAAATGCCGACTGAGAAGGAAACGAATTACGGCTGTGGTGCAACTTATTCAGGCCGGTTGAAAGATGCTCATCCTAGAGTGGGCAATGTTGTGGTTCCCATGACGGTTTGCTTTGATCGTTTTCCTGACAAATGCGAGAAGAGCAAATCGATTTCAGTAAAATACTGTGGATCGTACTATATCTACAAACTTTCTAAAACACCATCATGTCCTTATCGCTACTGTGGCATAAACTGAATGTAAAACAAAGAACTACATTAATTGATTCTTGGTACTTATACTTCAGGGATTTAGAGTAGTCATCATAATCATCAATACTTCTGGTAGATTTTTATGCTGGTGAATTTATTAAATGAAATTGTCAAATAATTTATTTGTAACTCTATTAGGATTATATACCACATAGCCGGAAAAGTACTTTTCGAGCACATTGATTCCCTTGTTCAGAAGTCATTAGGCACAGCCCAGTGGTTTAAAAAAATACGGGTAATTTGTCTTATTGAGCCGGTAAACCGGTAGAAAGTGTGGCTTATCGCTTTGATGACTTAAATATGGGTGAAGTTTGTAAGAAATGATAAATTTACTGTTATTTAGGATCAAGTCTCTGATTCTCATTAAAGCCGTCAAAAAGTGCGATAACACCGATAAGAGCGCTCGAATTGACCAGGAATTGTAAAAAAAACTGACGAGGAATAGTGATGTGCAAAATAAAGGCACAAACTTTATAATACTACTGAAAAAGACTTCAACTTAGACAGCGAAAGCGCAAACTTTGTGGTAGCTAGGAATTGGTCTAACCATTGTGATCAGGTAATCTCTACGGAAATTTTCTAAAGTTTAAAAGCCTAGGAAGCAGTTTTGATATTTTCCGGAGTTTTTTCAGCGAAAAAAAAGATCAGGTGGATAATTTTTACTCGTAAAATTTATGTCCATTGTTAGAGCATAAATGTAAATTCTCTATTCATTAACTTCACCCAGGTTCATCTTAAAAAATCCAAAGACAACAACAGTTTGTTGTGGCTTAAAACGGGGACAAAGTGCTAAACTAATATCTTAGCCCCATGTATCCTTGGAGAACCAAGAAAGCAAAACCTAAACCCCAAAGGGATTCAGACAATAGATTGGTAAATTACTGAATGAAAATCTTCTTACATTGTCTCTAAATTTTTTTGGAAGCAAACAAAAACGTGGGAACTTCTCCTTCTCGGTGAGCATTTGGGAAAATGCAGTCGAAATTTACGAATGTCTTTCACTTTTACCGCACAGCGAAGAATAACGGCTTAGAACGGCTCAAAAATCTGTCGTTGTTTTCCGCGTTCAAAGCGCCCTCTTCGTTTCTCGGAAATCAAAGGCCTTCGATAAATTACAAATCTGGAAATTTGTCCAATGTGGCGCCAATAAACACAAATATGTGCCATTGTTCCGTCTGTTCCGTTATCTAGAAACAAAAGAAGAGGAAGAAAAAAAATAAAAACCTTAAGGCCCCGAAAAAGACCGTCAATGTCCAGCGCTAAATATCTTATATTTTAAGACAGCTCTGAGTCATTTAAGAAACGATTTATTTGATAATCGTCTTTTTCTTATGCTTGAACGTTGATTAAATGAGGCAAACCATAAGCGAGTTTCTTTTCAATCCTAAGGGAAGACAAACCATAGGTAGTAGCTAAGGAAACTGATTTAGGTTGATTCATCCTCACACTTTGTTTTTTTGTTTGAGCAATAGAAGCACATGGTAAATTTCAATTGTATTGTTTAACGAAAATTGCACAGGTCATAATCAATACTATACATTTATACATTAAGGAAGAGGATCTCAATAAATGTAATGGGAAAGATCTTAGTTCTTTTCCACGCACAGTTGGAACTTTACGTTACTAGTTATGTAACTTAAGGGTGTTTAGGAAGAAAAGCGCTTGAAGTGTTTTTGAGATTAGAATTGATAAAAATAGTAATGTTAGTAATATAAACAAAGCAATAATAAAAATAAAAAGTTTTTCTCTTTACCATTTCCGCTTTAAATTATGTTATTTTCACGTACATCAAGCTAACAACTACACTTAATTCAAACATCAGATGATGGTGCATCTTTTACAAACAACTATTTACTATTACCACAACAGAGACTAAGTGTCTCACCGTAACCCGTAACTTAACGTGATTGGTCGATCAAGAAAGAAGTGGATTGCTCTAATACGAAATCATTTCGAGTTTCTCCCCACCTCTTGAGTGCTCTAGCCGCTTCGTAACTGCTTTACAACAGAACAGAGCACAGTCAAGGCTTCTTTATTTGTTTTACAACAAAGAATCCGTTCAATTCCCCACGCCTTATTTTAAATTTTGAAAACAAGCTTTATTTCCAAAGCAAACAATAGTGGCGGCAGCATACCCTACACTCTCATAAAGCACGCTATAATAAACCAATCGGATCTCCAATATGATTGGTTGAACAAGACTAAAGCTGTCACAAATGTCAAACCATCAAAGTTCATAATCTTCAATAGTTTGTAAACTGAAATAGTTCGTCAGGTAGAATCTAACACTTTTTCCTGAAGCTTTTAGGCCCTAATTCAGGATCTGAAAGTGAAATGTTCAGTGAAATTCAGACTAATTGTTGGTTATAAAGACACGCAAGTTTATTTTTACAGGACAATTAGAAAACAGACTGCTAAATGTATGTGTTTTATGAATAAAGACAGCCGAATTCACAGAAATATGAAGATTGCTTGAGATGTCAGCGCTGTAAAACTCGGCTGCTGTTGGCTCATATGGCCTTCCACTCAACTCATTAGAAAGCAAATCAGAGCAAGCTCTTAGTTATTCACTCGTAGGAGGCCGATGTAATTTCTGAAGCTTGCTTCACTGCGATGACTGGAGATCGCCCTGATGAGTTAGCCAACGCCAGCGCGACCTACATCCGAACTTTATTATGAAGTTTGATATTCTAACTCACTCTAAATCGTTTGGGAAAATGTTATTCACTATTCTTTGTATATTGTGTTTATCTCATGCACGAGAAGAAAGTTGAAAACAGAGCTACGGAGGCAAAACAAAGCCTTGTACTCTGTAAAGCCAAGAAACGTACCAGAATATGGATAAACCATAGGCGGGCTATTCCTTGAAAACTGATCAAAGTTCACTCATTCTGAGGCTCAACCTTATAAAATTTGTAGAGGAGCCTGGCGAATTTAAACTATTTAATTGAGGAGAACTTAGGTCGTACAGCTCCTTACTTATACTATACATTTACCTGATATGAGTGTCATGAAGAGGTTTAACACCAAAGCAAATGTAGCGTAAAAAAAAAAAAAGAACTGAGAGTAAAAAACACCAGTAACAAGAACAAGGTAAAGTCCAGATAGATGCGTGGCACCAAAGCCATTCGCAAGGAAACTAGGTCGACCATGACTGGATATAACTTAACTTATCACAGGCTTGGTAATAAATGGTAAAATTTTGCTTATAATATGGTAAAGTAGAAAGGAGAAACTGTTATACAAGTTGATGTAATCTTTACAACAATTATGCAAGTTACACATAGTTTATGTCAACTACTTTAACATATATAGTGTATTTGTTACATTTAACATACATTTGAAGAAGGGGCGGGAAGAGGGAAGAAGACCTCATTGCAATGTGATTGATATCTAAAGAACTGAGAAAAAACGGTTTTGACTTTACTTACAATTGGTTCAGCTGTAAATGGGGAGAGTGTGTGGAGCTAGATGGTACAGTGTGGGTGGCAAGTAAGAGAAGTAGACCTCAATAAAATGCGATTAAAGAGACCAAATTGTTTTTCAGTACAAAGTTTGGAATTATAAGTTACTATTCAAATAAAGGTGTTCAGGAGAAAGTATAGACCTACAAAATATGGACATTTCTCAGTGCTTAAGGTCTGTTTATCTAAAGTGCACTCCATTGATTTTTATGATAAGAGAATGAAACCTATGTTGTTGGAAATCGAAATTTACCGAGAAGAAAAAAAAAAAGATTCTTATTTGTTTTTGAACAATGAATGGTGTGAATAGTGACTTCGAGTGGTGACTTCGAGTGGTGACTTCGAATGGTAACAAAACGTTAAACTCCTCAGACATTTGTATTCACAGACATTCAAACGTGCACATGTTATTAAATCGAAAACCTCATTGAGTCTACACTGAGCGCTGCTATATAAACTCCGGGGTTATACAGGGATTTCCGGCCCTGAGAAAAGCCGTAACAACACACGTGAAAAAATATCGTACTTTTTGACGTATGTTGATATAGCCAATCAGCTGCTGACACGTCACTCGCCCTTAGCGCCACTCGGTCAGGTTCATGAATGAAACGATTCTCAATACAAGTTGTTTGTCGGAGCTTTCTCGAATTATTGCGTCTATAACACTAAAAAATCGGTATCGCTGCTAGACAGTGAGGTTCAAACTTTCCTAGATAGGGAAGAAAACCAATATACACGGTGGTTCGTTGCTAGGTTTTTTCCTCCCGGAAGCGCGGGCGCGTGAATGTCTGCGGTAATTGCCATTAGTATTCCAACGTAAAGCAACATGGCGGCGAATTTAAGTGAAGTCGTGTTCGATTTAAGAGGCCAAACAGATTTTTCAGAGAGGGGAAAAACATTTTGGAACGCAAGTGAACTGGAGCTGAAGTTTTCTTTTGAGCGGGAGTGGATGAAGACGGTCAGGCGAGCAAAAAGACGACCAAACTATGGTATGGGGAAGATGAATAGCGGACTGGAAGAGGTTTGCGGCAACAAACTTGAGCTTTGTGGTCCACTGGTGGATGGCTACCTTTTAGAAATTGGAGAGCAGATTGCTTCGAAACTAAGTCGCTCAAAAGCAACATCATTGGTAGGCCCAGTTGTCATCTTCATTCCGTGGCAGATATTTCGTCACATAACAGTTTTGTTCAGGGGCTATAGTGGAGAAGTGAAATTTAATGAAAGAAAATAAAAAAATTACTTCGACACTATCTTGTATACAAGCAGTGGAGAACGTGTTTTCGCCGGCGAGATTCGAAGGCCAGGATGTTCTTAGAAAAAGACATTTCAGTCAACAACCGAAATCAAAGGGAAAGCTGTCGTCTGTTTACAAAGGCAGGTCAGCCGTTGTTGTATCTAAAAACACTCCTTTTGTTGTTGAATACAACCTCAAAAGTCAGAAGGCTATGGTAACATTTTATATTCAACGGTACACGGCAGAGAATTTTACCGCCGCCTGGTTAGCTCAGTTGGTAGAGCGCCAGTCTGCTGTGCGGGAGGTCGAGGGTTCGAGCCCCAGACCGGACCAACACTCAGGGTCTTAAAATAACTGAGGAGAATGTGCTGCCTTTGTAATTGTACCAGCAAATGGTTAGACATTCAAGTCTTCTCGGATAAGGACTATAAACCGTAGGCCCCGTCTCCTGCATCTTCAGTGTTACATGGTCAGCAGGGGACGTTAAAGAACCCACACACTTGTCGAAAAGAGTAGGGGGCGTAGTTCCCGGTGTGGTGGTCTATCTGTTGTTTCATTGTACATTTCATGCATGGGCTGGGTGGGTGAGTGAGATCAAATATGGACTGATAGCGGCAGCCAGAGGCGCCTTTACAAGCTGACGTTCGATCTCACTCAATTAGAATTGTAAACCGCCTTGAGACAGTATGTGATATGTGCGGTATATAAATACACATTCATTCATTTTGTTTTCGACAAAAGCTTACAAAGTCTCATGAATAAACAAGGTAATATTAATTAATATTGTGAGGTTAGTGTTGATCAAAGAAACACGAGTTTGTACCTTTTTTTTCAAACATACATTAGTTACACGTCTGTGTCAACATGGTCTCATGTTGAAATTTTCTAGACACTGTATTTCCTGTAAATATATTTAGCTTTCCATCTGGTGTGTAAAATATATTATTTTAAATTTTGTTACAACTTCAATGATAAATAATCTTAGGTGACATTGCAGTTAAAATTTACCTGGTTAAAAAATAAACTTATGTAAACTTTATAAATGGTAATAAAATATGATTATGGAGCTTTCTGGTGATACATTGACAGTGAAAAGTCTTATTCTATATAGTCTCACTTGCTAATGTACCCTCAAGGCGTCTAATAAGAACATCTTTGTTTCCACTAGTGCTTAATTGCCTACTTTGCAACTCCATTTTTAGGCCACTTACTTTCATATTTCTAGGGTTTAGATTACGGCTATTTGTAGCTGGACCAACAGGCTGTTTGCTGCATAAGTGAACACTTTTATGAGCCTCGTATGTTACAGTATCAGGAAATCTCTCATTACATACAGAGCATAGGACTGGTTTTAATGATGAAAGTACTTCAGGTATTAGTTGCTGTCCCTCTGCACACTGGACAGTCACCCTGGCATCTACACATACCTCACATATATACTCATTAATTTCCTTTTCTCTTCCACAATTGCAAAAGTTGCTTGAATTTAGCTGAGAAGGAAGCCGAGACTTAAAATGAGAAGTATAAGAACTTGGCATTGGTTGATGTTCTGGCAAATAAAATGCTCTTACATAATTAGCTCTCATGACTTGCCACCATTTCCCTTTTTCAGTTGTTTTATTGGATCTGTTTGTCAAATCCGAGTCATTTTTAACCCCTGAATGTTTAGCCTCTTTTGCCTGTAATGATATTATACCATAACCCACTTTGTAACTTTCATACAGTTTAGTTGCATGGTATGGTATGGCATACCCTACTGTCCACACAGTTACATTAACATCTGATGAAAAAAATAATGCATATAAATTAAAATAAAGCGTACAAAATTCTGTGAGCTCACCAAGGTAGGAAGGGCTAACTTCAATTTTGTTAAAAAGAGCCCCACCATTCCTAAGGAATTGTGCAATTTTTCCTAACGCTAATCTTTCTAGTTTCTTGGCTGGGGATTCATCTAAGACTTTAAGGGCATCAATGAGCCTAAAAGAAAAGTTTGCCAAAGCAATGGCCTGGTCTCCTATCAACCGTACTGGAAGCTTCTTATGCCTCTGAGCCTCATCATTATAGTGATCCTTGATCACAGAAGCTAAATACCCCAACCCACAACCAAGTTCACCAAAATCTTCCTTATGGTTACTTGACAGTGCATTGCCCAGGTCACATACAAACTTTTGGTTAGAGGCATTAACAAAATCAACCCTAGTAGATCGTTCTCCAGCAACATCATTATGTGGAACATAAACTTGTGATTTTCTATTCCCATTACCATTTCCTTGATCAGCTCTCCTTTCTACAGCTGAGGCACTTAATATATCAATAAATTTGGTAAAAACACCTCTTTGTGCTGCTACCCTGTATATGATATTTAACACATGTTGCCATGCATTAATTTCACAGTGGATAGGCTCTGGGCGCTGCCGCTCTGCAAAAATTCCAATTCGGGGGGTGCCTAACTGGCGAATCCCATTCTCTGCCATGAACTGTAGTTTTCTAGAGTGGCGATTTTTTTCAGTCAGGGAAGATGGCAGGGAAATCATAAACTCATTTCCCCTCTTAACATGGGAATTTCTGACCTCCAGAGTATAAGGTTTGAATAAATCTTCCTCCCCCATCCCAATAGTGGCACCCATATTACACATATTTCCTTTACTTACGTTAGCATAAGGAGATGGGTAAGTGGCAGCTTGATTTAACTCATTGTTAGCCCAGCTTTGCCAGCTCATATCAGCACTGGGCTGAAACTCTACAGTACACTGCTTGTTAGAAACAACAAATACATTACCCTCTAACATTTCCATTTCATCAGTGTGTTGCTTCCAGATACTTTGTAACACCTCATCTTTCTCCCCCCGACTGACACAATGTAAAATGTACTGGAAATCCCTGCTTCTCACCCTGTCCCCAAAATTCCATGATGTTAAGCTGCCAATTGACATGGTTAGCTGACTTGACTCAGGGGCCCCATCATCAGAAAATTGCATGATGAAAGGATTTATGTTGTCATTAAACCAAATTAGCTTACGGAATAAATAGGGAAGTCTAAGGTGCAGATCAATTATCATAAAAACCATCCCAGTTATTGTTCTGGAAACACCCAGTGCATTGGGAATTTGATTAACATGACCAATGTCAAGACTTCTCACAAAATTCTCCACCCGTTTGTCAGAAATAGCTATATTTGGCACCCTTAAGTCCAAACCTAAACATTTTATGTTACGGGGTACCCATAGATCAGAGTTTGGATCAAAAACTGAACACTGAGTTTTGCAGACAAGGGCATGCTTTCTGCGAGACAGAAAGTTCTGGTACTTCATAAAAACAGCTTGTTTCAAAGCCTCATCGGAATTTTGATACCCTTTCATTGTCTTGTTAAACAGACCCTGGAGATATTTCCCTCGTTTAAGTCCAGATATCAGTGTGTCCATGGTTTGATTGTCAGCAGTAGATGAAATATAATCCCAAGCCCCATATATTGACCCTTCCTTTCCCCCATGAATAAATTCTAATACATTTTTTGTCTCCTGTCTTCGTCTGTACTTAGTGCTGGAATTGACATTTGTAATCATATCATAAGTTGTACTGGCATTTTTTCTCCTAGCTACTGAAAAGCCTTTTTGTTCAAGCAGAGATTTAAATTTGTGATATTGCTCATTTAATTGTGTTACTTTTTCCTCTTGTTGCTTTACTTGATCTTCCTTTTCTTCCACACTCTTTTGAAGGCTTTGTAGCTCTTCTTCTACTGCATCTTTCTGAGCAACAGAAGTTTGTACTTGTCCCTCTTAAAAAAAAACAAAAAAAAACAAACAGAGAAATTAGATCTCAACATTTTTTGCAATCACATGTAAATAAAATACTAAAGGAACAGAATGTTGTACATACATAACTTAATTTTCCGTTCGAACTTCAGAGTAGCATGGTGGTAAAAATGAAATCTTTTGCACGTTTCGAAAACACTCAAAGTTATAGTATTACCATATTCATCCAGCCGAGCCTTTTTCGCTTCAATGTCCTGTGATAACCTTTTGTTTTGTTCTTGTAACTCTCCTTTTCTTTTCAAAGCTACATGTGAAGATGAACTCTTCCAGAATGGGTGAAAAGTTCTACTAGAATCACAGTGTCCTTGGTGAGAATTAGGCTTACTGCATTTTCTGCTTTTTCCGCAAAGAGGTTTTCGACTGCAAAGTGAGCAAGAAATTTAAGTTATTCAACATAACCACACAAACGCGAATTCGACGTTCAGAATTGCTTTGCTTACCTATCGTCCCGTTTATCCCCTGAAAAATTGCTGGCCATACGAAGATTCTTCCTCGAATGGCCGTTTCACTGCCGTAATTACACACAATGATTGGCGATCTGTAGAGAATCCAATATGGCTGCCAGCAAGAAGCATCGAGCGCTCGATAAAATCGGGGTTTAAAATGTACAAATTTACGGTTTCCACGACTGAAAGTATAAACAAACGGAGTCTACATATAACGATAAAGCTTTTTTATTTGTGATAGGTAGGATACAACGAGAATAGAAAATTACCCAGGATGGATTTCCCCCTCACAACGCGCCAAATTCACATTCTTAAACGATTTCACCTCGAAAACACAATCCTAAAGGGGGGTCCCGAAATCAAAAAGATACTTTAGTATGAGAAGAATATACCTACCCCTGAAAGTAACGATTTTGACCTTTTTAGCTAGCGTTTAAACCAGGAATTTTTCTCAGAAGGGGACTGAGTAAAACTCGCTTTTCGTTACCAAACGGAAGCGTATGCAAGCTTTATTATTAGAAAGCCATAACTCGAATGTTGGGCAACTGTGTAAGATGCAAATGTATTCATATTGTTTATTGTATTGCCGAGAAGCGAATTTAAATATCTCCACCGCTACTGAGCCATCGAACGCGAAAACAACAAAGGCCTGTTGGATCACGTGACGAGAGGGACGCTATGGGAGGAAATCGCATAGCAACGAACCACCGTGATACTAAAGTAAAAACCGAAAGTGATGCATTCAGTGGCTTTGGTGTTAGCATTTCTCTCGGCTGAGAATGAAATTCGACTACTGAAAGATTTGTCACTGGCCAATTTTGGTCGTTTACCTGAAAGAATTCTTCTCTCGGTAAGGACAAAGTCCATAAATGAGAATTTTGTAAATTGAAAATTACCACCATTGTTTTTTTTTTTATAATCATGATTCAATGCATTTTTCCATCTTAGAAGCTAGTTCAATTATATCTTCCTTCATGAAACAATCTATAGTCAAGCACCTGTATTTTTAGGGTAATCAAAACTATAACAAAATTCTCGAACATGATTGGTTATCACCAAACTGATTTAATATGGAGCAAAGACGGGGTGAAGTCCAATTCGGTCTGTAATCATACGAGTGATAAACAAAATCAAAATTCATTAAAACTATGACAAAATTTGATAAAGAGACTAGACATGGGTTTTTACTAAAAAAACAAAACAACAACAACAAAACAACAACAACAACAAAAAGAACAAAAATACTTTAACTTTCCTATTACACTGTTTAATTACAAGCATGACAGCTACACTAGGCGAAATACGAGACAACAATATGTGCACATTACGCACTGTAAGAGACAGAAAATAAACGTTATATGGTGTGGTCTTCGGTGACCGCACGCAAAATATCGCGGGCGCTCTTTCCCACGAAAAGCACATGTTTTGTTATGGAGTTATACTGTCGTTTCGTTAGGACAAGTTTTCCTTTCTATTTAGAAGGCACAATAACTTGTAAGTATGCAGTATTTCGGTTATTCGGTCAATATCATCTTTGTAATAGTCGCGTTGTTGTTATTTCAGCGAATCTTTCTCTTTCACGTGCAATTTGTGAATGGAATGAATACAAGTTATGTGCAGATTAGAAACGAACTAGCAAGTGAACAACTGATTAAAGTACAGTTTCAAGTAGCTATGAGTGGACGCTACACGCACTCTGTCCATTTACACAGGCATGACGTGTTAACTGTCCCTTTAACTTTCCTATTACACTGTCCAATTACAAGCATGACGCGTACACTTTCCTACTAATACTCAAATCGACTGAGCTGGTCATAACCAATCGCGTTCGGGAATTTTGTTATAGTTTTGATTAGAGCACTGACAGAGAAGAGAGATTATTTATGATCTCTCGATGTCCCCCTTTTCCATTCCTGAATTGATCAGGGGCACGCCGAGTTGGAAAATACGTAGTGAAGGCTCCTGATCTCAGAAGCGCTCAAAATTTGCAAATTCAGTTAGTTCCGAGTTATATTTTTGAAAAGAGCAGCCATACAGTGCCCAGCCATACATCAGTCTTCTCATTAAAGTTTTAGTTCATTGTGGGAATAGGCCTTTTTCACTGAGGGATTTTATTAAGTTTTAAACTTAAAAATGTGCTTTTTAGATAATCTTGTGGGCTAAAAGAAATGTTTAATATTAATAATAAATACTATTATTATCGACCTTGCTATTGGAAAACGTATTATTATCACTATTGTTATCATCATTAATAGTACTGTTATGTATTATCCAGAGCGAGAGCGCACAATGGTGTTTCCAGACTACTACTTCTTTGTCGAAAGACGTTTGGTAAAACATGCCATTGCAGAGAAACGCGTCAAGAACTTGGATGACTGTGAGCTAATGTACTATCTGAACGACGACTGTGTCAGTCTTAACTTCAAAAAAGATACCGACGATGACGAACCAGTTCACATTTGTGAACTAAATAACGCCACGCATCTGAAATATGACAGTGACTTGACAACTGATGCCAGTTTTTATTATCGTGGCTCTAAGGTAGGTTACAAATCGATTTTTTGAAATTATCGCCTTGGAATAATACAAAAACAATAATTAATGTTTTTGAAAATTCTCGTGCATTCAGTCATTCGGTATCTAGTTTCTTCTTTCATTCAATTACTCCATCTTTCTTTCGTTATTTCATCGTTTTTTCTTCTTCAGAGAATTTATATTTCACTTCATGCCTAAAAAGACCTAAACTAAAATGTCCATTCTGGTATAGGAAGAAAATAATATAGTTGATAATTTGTGTTATGATGTCTTCAATCAAGTGACAAATCTCTAGGGTCATGTTCCTAAATTGTCGATGAATAATTTTGACGCGTTCTGTCTTTGGCTGTCGTTAATTTGGAAGGAGGTTGCGATAATTAGAGACAAAGGCGAAGTAGTTTAGTAAAGGTTAGAAATATTAATATATGTAATATGAAATATTAATCTATATACATATTATATGCGAAGCAGTTTTAAACAAAATCTGACCGTTCGATCATATAAATTATAATAACTGCCGGCGAAAAGGTGGTAAACTCCTTCGCAACAAAATGCAATAATTCAACTTAAAATGTAATTATTGTGTCACACAGTTAGAGCCTGGAATTATTATCTTAATGTAATACGAAAAACAAATGGCCGAGCTATTTTTAATCGCTTCATATTCTCGTTGATGTCCGATTTTTGATGAATAAAATAGTGCTCTTCATATAACAACATTGGTGTTATTACAATTTCGTGTATTGAATATTGTAGTATTTTATTTTAGTTCTTCATTCTTGCAGAGACTATGATTCGTTCTATCTTGATCGCAAGGTAAATTATGCTTGTTCTCTTTCAGACGTTGACGAATGCAAGGAAGGTCATGGCATTAAAATGAACGAATGCCATCCGAATGCCTCTTGCATTAATACTCAGGGCTCATACCACTGTTCTTGTAATCCCACATACATTGGGAATGGTTTTGAATGCAAAGGTACGTTTAGTTTCCTACAAACCTTTTAACTCGTCAAAGCAGTAATGAAACTAATTTGTTACTTGTAAGGTGGTCATTGTCGTCCAACTCAAATTCAGATCCTGCTAAATTAATCTAGATTTCCATTATGACTGTTTTAGCCTCGTCGAGTGATGATATCCTACACATGGGCTACTTTATCTCTTACTATAGATGCATAGTCATTGTTCTTGTGCATGACAGGTTTCACTACCACCGATTGGCAAGTTGCCAGAATCAAAAGACGTTAGAAAATATCTTTAACCATTAACCCTAACGACTGAAGTCCTGTTGCAATTTTTACTTCACTTTGCAGCCGATCACTACTATCATTATAAAAACCTGAGTTATGGTAATAGAAAGATAAGTTACGTAACACCTTACGGTTCCGAGTTGTTTGACAGCCAACTCCCTTAGGGATGTGTGTGGGTTTATATGCAGAAAGTGGAGCTTCGCCATTGGTGGGAATATGGTGACGAGAAAACAGTAATATATTAGTTGAATGAAAAATTCAAAGATTTTTTCCTCAAAAAATGTCGCCACGATATCAACAAACTGAAATTCAATCGTTACACCAAATTTTTCAATCTTTCTTCGGAAGAGTGGTCGGCACTAAAAAGTCTAAAAAAACGCCAAGACATTGTCATTAAGGCGGCCGACAAAGGCGGTGCAGTTGTTGTTTGGCGGGCCGACCTCTAACAAAAAGAAGCTTTGTGGCAATTTTCTGACACCTCCTTTTATGCTAAAGTCGACAAAGATCTCACTTTAATTAACCAAAACATTGTCAAAATACGATTAACGATCTTATAGATAAACAAGACTTGCCGGCCACTGCTAAAAATCTCATCATTACCACTCCTAGAACTTCGTGTATTTACTTTTTACCAAAAATCCACAAACCTAACAACCCAGGTCGACTCATCGTTTCTGCCTGCAGTTGTCCCACCGAACTTTTTTCTAGCTATTTAGACAAAATTATGGCACCTATCGTCAAAACTTTACCGTCTTACATTAAGGACAGCCAACACGCACTTGAAATTTTTCGTGACTTTATTTTCCTCGACCAAAACAAAGTTATTTTCACCATGGATATAACATCTCTTTACACTGTCATTCCCAATGACGAAGGTCTCCGGGCCCTCAAACACTTTTTCGATCAACGCACTGTTAAGGAACCTAGCTCTGAAACACTACTCCGTCTGGCCGAACTAGTACTCACACTCAATTGCTTTTCATTCGGTGGTAACTACTACAAACAAACTAATGGCGTGGCCATGGGTACTAAAATGGGACCCAGCTGCGCCAATCTTTTTATAGGTTTTATGGAACATCAATTTTTTAGCCAATACCACGGCCCAAAACCTGAACTCTACGGCCGCTACATTGACGATTGCATCGGCGTTACCTCCTCTACCAAAGAGGAGCTCACTCAATTTATAACCGCTGTCAATTCCTTTCATCCGGCTCTTAAATATACCTGGGAAATTTCAACACTTCTTTGGCTTTTCTAGACATCAAAATTTCAATTGAAGGCAACGGCTTATGTACTAGTGTTTACTACAAACCTACAGATTCACATAGTTACTTGTTGTATTCATCTTCAGATCCATCACACGTCAAGAACCCCATACCTTTTTCACAGTTTCTCAGACTTCGTCATTTATGTAGTGACGACTCTGATTTTTCCGAAAAATCAGAGGCAATGTGCCAGTTTTTTGATAAACGTGGCTATCCTGTTTCTGTCGTTCAAGCGGGCTACTACCGTGCCCAACAAATCGATCGACAGGCAGCACTACAAACGGCCAAGAAGGAAAACACTCACCGCATTCCATTTACTCTTACATTTCACCCTCACAACCACGCAGTTAAATCTATCATTCTTAAAAATTTTAAATTACTCCAAAACGACTCAGAGACTGGCTCTATCTTTTCGCAACCCCCACTTATTTCATTCAAACGTGACAAAAACACAGGCAACTTTTTAGTCAGGAGTTCATTTCAAACCAATGACCAATCTGGAACTTTTAAATGCGCTCGCTCACGATGCAAAACTTGTCCTTTCATTCATAACGTAGAGAAAATATCGGGACGCAAAAGATCCATTAAGATCATTGATCACTTTACGTGTACCTCCGCCAATGTTATTTACTGCATAACTTGCACTTATTGCAATAAGTTAACCATCGGCGAAACAGGAAGACGACTGGGCGACCGATTCCGAGAACACCTTCGCGATGTGGAAAGAAATGACAAGGACGCATCCAAACCAGTCGCTAGACACTTTAATCTTCCTAATTATTCGAAACAGCATATGGCAGTTTGCGGCCTTTCCTTACATCTACCCAGTTCGGAAAGCCGTAGAACACTAGAACAAAAATTTATATTCCAAATCAGCACCCTTAATCCCCACGGAATCAACGAGCGTTTTTCATTCAACTAATATATTCCTGTTTTCTCGTCACCATATTCCCACCAATGGCGTAGCTCCACTTTCTGCATATAAACCCACAAACAACCCACAATTCCTCTAATCGCTCTGACGAAGGGCTAACGCTCGAAACGTCAGCTTTTTTACCCTTTACGGTGGCTAATTTACGTTTTCAACCCAGTTGTTAACACTAAATTACCTGCTATACTCTCCCACCGACGCAGCACCACAGTTTCTTTAGAAACTTACCCCTTTTCCCTCAGGGATGGTATCGTTTTGTGGGGGCTGCTGGAACAAAAACGCCAACAACGCGTGTGCCAGCATACAGATGTGGTGCAGACTGGTCAGGTTGGCTGGATGATGCTCATCCTGCAGTCGAAGATGGTAAAGTTAAAATGAAGGTCTGCTTTAGAGATCGCTCTACCGGTTGCAAAAATGTAATCACAATTTCAGTTAAAAATTATGAATCCTATCTCATCTAAAAACCTTACCCACCTGCTTGTTCCAGACGCTAATGTGGTAAAGACTGAATGGGAAGTAAAAAATTCAATAAATAAGAGGACTTATAAATTGATCCCTAGGTACACGTTCAGGGATTTTGTGAAGTCCTGTTTTCATGATTATCATAAATTTCTTCTATAGATTTTATACGCCGATGATGTCCAGTTCTTGCAATCAAATATGCTTTGATTTTCACTTTTTACGAAGCATCTCTTTGGTGAAAATAATCACATATAATCTATACTGCTTAAAGAACCTATAACAAAAAAAAAATAATAATAGAAAAGGAAAATGCTTAAATATTGAAATCCTAGACAAGCAAGAACACCGAGGAGCATGATAACTAGCAAATATGACGAAACTCTGTTCTCAAAACGTTAGAGGCTGCAATACAGGACGCAATATATAGCACGGTATGATAATTTTCGCTTCAGTTTATTTTAAAAATTATATGCCGCTTCTTTAGTGCTTATGATGTGTTCAGTCTGATAGTTGCTTTAAAAACAAAACAAACACGATTATGTAAGGATTAGTGTGAAAATATAATCTAGTGGGAGGCAGTAAGGTATGATATTGAAGTTTAACTGTTTTTAGTGCAGTTTCACTCTAAAATGAAAAAATTTCGAAGCTGAAGAGTTTTGAAAGAAATATATTGCCCCAGTTCCAAGCCCATGAAACCATTAATCTAATTATGGCGTTGGAATAGGTCATGACTTTTGCCACTCAACTGAACGAAAAGTGTTCACCAACTTTAATTACATTTAGTGCGTACATGTATAAGTTTCGCAGTAAGGATTGCTTAATATAACTTTACGTACTCCTTGATTTGTTTGCAAAGTAATTCTCATAACACAAGAAATGCTAGTGTCCAATTGTTATTAATCACTTAATGGTACCTACATCTGTTGCTGATGGTAGCTAGGGGTTGGCGATGCAGTCAACAGAAACGGAGGCAAGGAGGAAGGAATTCGCAATGAAAAAAAAAAATTCCATTGCTCTTTTCAAGAGCTTAAAATAATTACTTTTATTACTTGTAATCTTCTGTAACCATCCTGCTCCTATCAGGTTGTTGAAATAAAAATAATAATTAAAAGAAAAAAAAACCCGTGAAACTGCTTATTGTTCTAAGTGTTCCTGTCACCAAATAAAAGTTTGAATTAAGAAGTATACATATTAAATGAAATAAATGCTTTGCTAACGCTTGATTCCCGTGTATGCTAGAGGATGCCCTTAAAACGAGTAAGAATGTGGGGAAAAAAACAAAAACAAAAAAAAAAGCAAAAAAAAAACAGCGGTCATTTTTTACGATTGCCCATAGAAGACATGCCGCATTTTGTTTTGTTTTGTTTTTGTTTTGTTGTTGTTAATCGCGCGATAAAATCAAACTATCGCGTGATAAATGAGAAATTGTCGCGCGATAAATGAAAAATTATCGCGCGACAAATGGGAAACTTGTTAGGTCGCACGTGATGGGCTGTCGCGCACGTTGTCTCCGTGGACGACAATGACTACGACAGTTGAGGAGGTATGATTTGAGGTCACTAGTTTGTTTTATTTTCGAGAAAAGATCATTGAGCAGTACTTTGCAATACTTCTCCGACACACAGTTCTATGAATCGGTACAGTAAACCTTGATTTTGCGAATCTAACAACATCGCGCCAAAATTTGATTTTATCGCGCGATAATTTATTTAGCATGTCCTCTATGAACCATTGTATTTTTTTGATACCTGCTAAATGGGCTTTCACTACTTTTAAGCATTTAAGAATGCGCTAGAACAAACTGTGACGTAATTAAGAACCCAACATGGCTAGCTCACACCAATAAAACTGAGGTTTATTACAGTGACCACAGAACGTGCTGGAAGTAGCCCTATACATCACTTCATCGTTGCAGTTGAGTTCTTCGATCCTTGGTTGTCCTTTTATTTTAGTTTGCTCAAAAATGTGCATCCACTATTGAGGACCAGTCAGTATCTTTTACTGCTGTAATGGCGAGAATAATTCTACATGCTAACTTTTGATTTTGCCGATGCTTTTCTTTTTTCTTATTGTGACACTATAAACAAAATGCAATTGAAAGCTCTCTTGATGATGTCTCAGATGAATAAATTTTCAGATATACTGTAAGCTCGGAAAAAAATCCACTTACCAAATCATTCGTAAACTTGCTGTTTCTGGAGCTGAGAGACTTTGCCCAAATTTTGTCGCACCTTTACATTCCCATCCATCTTTCCAGAACGGCGAAGCATGGAAACAGCTTTATGTGCTAAAAACAAATGGTTTCAAAGCTAGCCGAAGTAAATGCGTACAAGGAACCTTTCAAATACGCTTTGTCTAATTTCCTTAGCATTTAACTCATCAGGAGATATTTACTAAGTGACAGTTTTTTGCTCCATTGAAACACAAATATTTGGGGTCTACCATGAAAAATACTGAAAACAGTAGAACCATTTTTTTCTATATATTATCTCTTTGGAAAACAATATACCAACCATTGGATTGTTTTGACGATCGCGTGCACGTACGGCTGTATAATTGTATGAGTGAAACTATGAGAAAAAGTGCTCGAATTCATCAACGGTTTATTATGACCAAGGTGATAAACCGAAAAAGATGTTGCTTTCTCACATTGTTTTCTCTTTCATGGTACAGAAAAAGTCAGCAATGATGGTCAAGATCCATATGAAGAAGTGGAATGGATCAACACTAATGCTCTTACAATCGTACTTGTAAGGGTGACCATGTTAGACCCTTTCAGCCATGCAAAGACGTGAATGCGAGCTTAACCAGAACTAATACATCCCTCAACTACTCAGATAAGGAAAGATACACAGGAGACAGTGATGAATAGAAACCTCTACCACGTTAACTTATATAGAGAATGAAATTTCCCACCAACGGATTCTCTGCAACTTTATTGGGAGAGCATCCAACCGCAATAACTCGAATCTTATGGGAAAACTCGGGTTACTTTGTTATATGCTCGTTGCAAATCATACCTTTTTTTTTCCTTATTGAGTACGTTTTCTTCACAATACTGACGTACGATTGCAGTTAATTTAATGCCATTAAAATAGTAAACTATCATCTAAAAACCTCCCGCACCACTACTCGCCGTCCGCGAGACTTCTCTTGCACTTCTGAATATGTCAAGAATGGTAATCATTACTTTGTTCACCTAGTATCATTCGAAAATGAAATCTATTGATTTGAAAATGTGAAATAGTTTTACATTTGGTTTTACTTAATGCGGGCGTGGTATTTTCCTTGGAACTCATGGAGCCTTAACAATATTGTTCTCCTCAAAGAATTCTTACAAACAACTGAGGTATAATTATGAAAATGATAAAATAGTCTTTTTGCAATTACCATTCAATTTTGTAGTCGACCTATGTCTTAATTACAAAGCCATGAGTAATGCCGATAGAAGGGGCACTCACGTCACAGTCTTCAATGAAATGTCACGTGAAAATGCATCCTGGGGATGGTATCGTTTCGTTGGAGCAGCAGGAGCAAGAATGCCGGACAAATACATTAGTCGACATAAATGTAATACCGTTCTTTCAGGCTGGTCGAATGACGATCATCCTTCAGTGGAAGATGATGAAATTTCCAGAAGGGTCTGCTTTTCCCAGCTACCCTAAGGCTGTTGCAGATTCATATTGGACATTTCAGTAATCAAATACGGGTCCTATTACATTTAACGTTTTGTTACACCACCGAAATGTCCAGGACGCTACTGTTGTACAGAACAAATGCATAGAAAAAATACTTCTACTGGAAGATTTGACGCTAGTGAAGAAATGCTGCATGGTTTTATTATATATACTGTGGTGTTTTACAAGGATTTCCAGCCTTAATAAAAATTGTGATTGCACGCGTGTAAAATTACGACATTTCTTTGCGTTTATTTGATACCGCCAACTTGCGGCTGAGCGTCACTCACCTTTCATTATAATGAATTTTAAAACTTTTAGAAACGGAAAACAACCAATTAAGTTTTTTATCCTTCATCTAACAGCCTTATGACTGAAAGGGAGTATTCCCTGGCATCAAAGTTCTAATAGCCAATTTGTAAAGATTTTGCTGCATCAAAGCGTCCACGAGCGTCATGTAAGGTGCCGGTCACAAGAAGCAAGTGACGATTTAAGACTTGCAATAATCCTCTTTTTCTCAGTTTACCTATCTTGTCACTGTAATCTAGAATGCCTACGGGGGAAGGTTCATAATAAGATGATAATTGTCATTATTCTATGATCAATATCAACTGTCATTGATTTGTGATCAGATGCAAGAGGGCACTTTTTGTAGTCCAATCCTTGTTGTGCTTATAGCTAAAAAAACCAAAAAGACAAACAAAAACAAAATCAAAACATGAAACAAGGGAAGGGAGAAGAGGGGAGAGGTCTGTCTAACTTGTGGTGACGAAGCCCTGGAAAGAAGAACGACCGATTTTATGTGAATAGGAACTTTTCAAATAATAATTGCGAGCCATTATTACATGTTGATTTAAGGTTCCTTAAGAAAAGACAGTGGACAGTTTAATAAACTATGAGTGATACTAGACAACGTATGCAAATTTCAAGAACCCGTGTATCACAACAAAAAAGTCATGCTTGCAGCGCCATTAATTAATTTCAACTACATTGTCGACCGGACTCATTAAAAGCTGTCAAGCTAAAAATATTTAGAAATAAATTTTAAGTAATTGGTATGTCAATGTAAATTTACATCACATTTCGTCTAATTTGTTTGTCCTCACTGTCAACTTGAATTTCCATTGAAGCTGAAAGACCTTGAGCTTCGAACGTATTGTTTGTGTGGCGTGTGTTTGACGTCTGTAAATTATGGTCATTGGGGCTTTCGTGCAAGATGGAGCTGAATTTCTTTTCGTCAATTATCGACGCTTCAGTCAGTCTTGCAAGGACTTTTCCCCTGAGAATGAAAACAAAACAAAACAAAAAAAATGCTGAACATATGGATTGAAAACTTTAAGGTGTTGTTTCTCAGAAACTCGAAGGAGCTTGGCTTTTTATGTGAGTGCATTATCGGAGTATGTTCACTTAATGTTCTTAAGAATTTGTTTATAATGTTATTGTCTTAAACGCACTTCATTGACTGTAATAATGAAGCAGTTGAAGTTAATGCCATGGAAATTTGTTCGACAAAATCCCAGAGTCTAATGTGTTAATGAATAGTTATGGAATCTTAGCCCCTCAAAACCAAAGTGTTTCTAAGTGGCATAAAGGAAGACATTGAAAAAAGGTGTTCATTCGCAGACTTGAAAACGGATACCCACGTATGTTATTTGCATCAATAACTTTGCAAGGGGCAGGACTGTCATCTGTTAACTTTGTTAACATCCCATTTTCAATATCAAAAGGGCGGTTTCTATTATTTAATCCATTGTTAAATGCAGGTGGTCGACACGAATTTGCAGCATACTGAAAGCATCAATATTGAACCCCATTGTCTTGAGGAAGCATGGAATTTTCAGCGTTTCTAGACTTCATCGATGACTTACTTGACGTTTGGTAAAGGTGAGTGGCAAACTGCGAATCATTTCCTATCCCTATATTCACTCTTTAGCCCGAGCTATCTTATTTCCATCACTCTTTCTTTCTATTTCGCTGATTTACAACAGTGGATGCAATGAGCTTATAAAGTTTCATTTTAAAAAATCTAAAATCCTGAACTCTCAACAAACATGAATTTAAAGGGAGGAATCTCAGTCTTATAAACTTCTTTTGTAGATATTAATAGTATTTAACAAAGGCGTATTATTATGACGAACCGTATCGGAAATTTGCAGTTGTTACAAAAAAAACTAAGAACTACTACGATGAAGAATTACTTCATTCAAAACCACTTCAATCCTAAGGCTCAGCTCATATTTACATAGACGGATAATAAATTCTGTCAAAAACATTTCGTTGTTATGTTCAGACGGGAATTCGATAATTTGCATCGAAAAAAAATTGGCCGCTCTTACCCAGCTTAAGCGAAGTTATTTTTATAGAAGAACAATGCTGGCATTTGGAATAGACCAATTTGTACTGGTTTTAAACATCTGTCTATAAAAATAGGGTAGCCCTTCTTCTTATAATTTAACCATTGGGTGGGATTGAAAAATTAAAACCTTTGACGCAAAATCCTTTTAAATATTGCTTTTTGAATGGGAGGCTTTAAAACTTGCCAAAGAACAAATAGCTTAACTGAGATGATCCTTAACAAAACCTTTGCACAGAAGCTTCGTGCAATTTTCCAATTTTGTGTTTTTTCATTATCAATCTCCTAGCAAGGATTTCTTAGACTAAAATTTATTCAAATATATATATTCAGTGTTTCAAAACTCTGTTGCTATGGTCAATACTTTTTCAACAGCAGGAAAATGATGAGTGTGGACTATACTCGACACGAGAAAAGAAAATTAATGAATTAAAACGATGAACAGATAAACGAGTTGTTTTCAGAAAACAAATGACAGAAATAAAGCGATTATATGCACCAAAGCTAAGCAATTCAAACAACTTACATTGGCTTGCAAATTTTAAAAAAATTTTTCATCATACATTTGTACCTTTAGAAAACTTTCGAAAACGAATACAAATCTGCTCATTGACGCCAAACAAAAATGGCTTTTCTCAGCTTAAATTTGCATGAATTCCCTCAGTTCACGATAGTCGTTCGAAGAAAAGAGCCGCAGGGGAGCTCTTCAGTTATACATTTCTTTTATAAACAAAGTGCAAAAACAAATTATAAAAAAAGCGCTAGAAGACCATCCCCGGTCAAAGTTTTTGAGGTATTAAGGTTCCCTATAAGAGCATTTAAACTGTGTTCATCACACTGATGACAGCTACATCAAAAAATGCAAACACCAATTAATTCCTCCCGTAGTAGGAATTTCACAGAGTGTTTGATGAGCTCGTCTTTTCTATCGATATGATAGACTGATTTAAAATCGTACGAGCTTCTTGAATCACCAAATTCATGTGAAATACGAAATATTTTCCGTGAAGGTTCTGCTCCTCAGAAACTCCCAAACTCTCAAATAAAGATGGTTTTATGTTATTGTTTAATTGTAGAAAACGGCGAAGCAATTTACAAAGTTTTTCATTACATTTAACGAATCCTCGTTCTTCTCACGGACTGCTTTGTTTGACATACCTTTTTAACGCATTTGCTACCATAGTTTGCTGAGATCCGAGAATTTATGCTAAGAGATTTGTTCTTAGAACTTTTTATTCTAAATTTAAATTTTTTTGCGACGAAAAAGTATGCCTTATAATGAATTGCTCTGCGTTCGCCCCCTATCTAGTTCGCCCCTTCGAGTTCGCCCCTACCTTATGCCGTGTTCGCCCCCAAACTTTTCGAGTTCGACCCCATCAAGTCGAGTTCGCCCCTTGATTGAGTGATATCCAGATGAGTTGATTTGTGACGAAGGCACTAGCAGAATGTGCCAAATGTCACGTCAGCGACGACCATTTTGAATTTCGGCAATTGCAATACTCTGCGCGGGATCTGGGAATACCAGAAATAACTGTATACACTGAACTTGTGATAAAGAGAACCACACTTAATCAAAACAACATTGCTTAACTTATTATTCAGACTGGAAAAGATGCAAACCAACCTCGGTTTATCCAACGAACACGAAATGTTCGGTAGATAAACTTGGTTCTAACTTGTTTGCAATGTTCGATGGCAACTAATTTAGACATGACTCAATCTGGGGGCGAACTCGACTTGGTGGGGTCGAACTCGAAAAGTGTGGGGGCGAACACGGTATAAGGTAGGGGCGAACTCGATAGGGGGCGAAAGCGGCGGATACCCTTATAATCATATTTCATTTTCTCTATTTTAGAGCGAGAGCGCGCAATGGTGTTTCCGGACTACTACTTCTTTGTTGAAAGATATTTGGTAAACCACACCATTGAAAAGAAACGTCTCAATAACTTGAATGACTGTGAGCTAATGTGCTACCTGAACGACGACTGAAACGATTTTTTTATTTACCTTGAATTTTCGACGCCTTTCTATGGCAAAATAAGAGCAGTTCATATGTATGTCAAATGCTTAATATAGTAATTGCAAGGAGAGCTCAGAAATAATAGCTTAATTGAAAGTTATCACCAGAGAACACTAAAAGCAGGAAGCCTTAAAAAAATTGAGGTTTTTGCGAATTGCTGAGTTCCTAGGGCTCTTTGATAGAAACCAAAATGCTTTTGTCTTTAGTTGATATTTTATTCATGTATTTTTTCCCTCTGTTTCTTTCTAATTTTACGACAGATACTGATAAATACGAAGCATTCACTGGCAAATGCCACGAGGAGGCTACGTGTTATATCACCTGCGGATCATACGTGTGCACATGCAAATCTTGATTTATCGGAGATGAGCATGATTGTACACGTAACCGTCAATAGTCTCAAAAGCCGTTAGATTCTTATTGAATAGTACAATCAGATTTTGTTTGGTTTGTCATTTGCTGATGTTTATTTTGGTAACGTGGCAAGCCATGTTTTAATTCTTCAAAATAGGTGAGACAGTAACTCGACTAAAAGTTATTACGTGATAGCTAGAGATAACTCGTTTTCACTAGGTACAACAATCTCGCGTTCTCCGCAATCCGCCAAAAAGTTGAAAACAGCCATGGCTTTTACTCTTAAACACGGTAATGGCTTATGCACGGCAATTTTTGCATCATTTTGAAATCCCAATTTTTTCATCTGTGATTTCATAAACGTTGACGAGTGTAAAGGAAACCACTCTTGTCACGAGAATGCAAACTGCACCGACACCATTGGATCACATGTATGCTACTGTCAGCCTGGATATACTGGAAATGGACAAAACTGCACAGGGGAATTTTATGTATTTCGTTCAGTATTATAAAAGTGCACCTTAGCGGACCGGAAAAGAGCAACATCTACTCCATGGTAATCAACATTGCTAGGAAATAAGATCCTTAGTGAGTTGTTTTACACAGCCTTCAATCATGTTACGGGTTCCTTAAATTGTGTTTTATTGTTGTATACGAATATCTTCGATGCTTTTTTTTTATGCTTTTGGATCTTACAATAATTACAGACGGCGGCGTGAGAAGAAATCACATGTCTTACATTGAACCTAAGAGCTAGAAGGCGCAGAACTTCGTAAATGTGTTAAAACCAAAATAAAGATAAAAAGAAAAATTCAATACATGTATATTTTGAAACAAAACGTTGGTGATCGGTGACGTAATTTTTATTGACTACCCGTTGAAATATTACGAACTCTTGTAATCAAAATAAATAAAAAAAAAATTAAAAAAAAAAAAAAAAAACTTTAAATGTAATTAATAGGCATGCTCCATAATAAGAGCCTGAAAATATTTTATTCATTGCATCTTACTATCAGTATGGCTGACTTTTTATCGTTTCAGGTTGTCGTTGATCTCAGATTTTTTTTGTACAAAATCTTTTTTTTGTGTGTGTGTAATAAAAATTGGCGTTGAAAGACTGTTAATGTTTCATTTATTTGTATTGGCAATTGCTATATTTCTTATTTTCAATCTTCCCGACTCGTACTTCGCATGAGCGAGGGATGACGTATCTATCCCCTCTAAACTAGTCCGAAGTCGACGTTCAAAATTCGCGGGTGTACTATAATCACCCGCGTCATAGAACTCGGCAATGTTGGCCACTCAGAAAGCTTTTGGTAGTAAAAAAAAGTGTATTTCCAGACTTTGCAATCCATAACTAAATGCAATTATTTCAACTAAGGTGATAATCTTGCTTCATAATTAGGGCCTGAAACTATTTTCATGATACAACTACTTGAATCTTTTGAATCTGCCTTTTTTCTATTTAGGGTTGGGATTAAATAGACTTTTAATTCATTCCGGTCATATTTTCAAATGTGTCATGATTACGTAAATTATGTTAGCTGTATGTTTAACTCGCCACTTTGCTAATACTGCGTGCAAATGAAAGTGACTTGCCAACCCAGTACCAGGTGTCTCAGCAAGATAAAAAAAAGGGTCAAAATGCTTTTAAGTTGTACGTTTGTAATCTTTGTCCCTTTCCTTGATCTGTGTGGCATGGGAATATAAAAATGACCATAGACATCTTAAAAGGAACACAATTTAAAAGAAAATATTTTATCCAGAATTCGTGTTTAGCCGAAGGCATTTGGTAAGTTCGTGCAGAACTCCGAAAAATTTGTCATTCAATGTTTCATTGCACCTTCCACTCCATTCTGATCAAGGTAGTCAGTTTGCAGCCCAAACGAAAATTAAATATACCGAAGAATACTCAATTCGGCAAGTAGTCGAGATCTTCAAAGACTAAAATGCGACAGAATTAGCTTTGGGATAACGAAAAATGATTAAAAGCGATAAGGACACTGGCTTGAAAACAGAACTTGTAAACTTCAAGTGTTGTTTTGCGAGATTTTAATAATGTTTAATACCTGCATCGGTTTAATAATGTTATGATAGTTAAGATTTTAATGATTAGAAAAATTGTAATGATTATAAATACCATAGTTTCAATAATATCACATATGTAGAGATTTTAATGATTTAAAAAATTGGTAAGATTGTAAATACTATACTTGCAATGATCAGGATTGTAAAGATTGTAATGATTGTAAAGACGGTGCTGTAAGATTATTTTATTGAAATGCGCGTGTGAGCATCTGCATATGTAACACGCGCAATATAAGTAAATAATTTTTTTTTTGAATTGCATTAAGTGCGTACATGTATAAGCTTCCGCAGTAAGGATTGCTTAATACAACTTTACTTACTCCTTCATTTATTTTCAAGGCAATTCTCATAATACAAGCAATGCTAGTGTTAAATTGTAATTAGTCACCTAATGGTATCTATATGGCCCACTGTTTTTTTAAGAAGCTTAAAATAATTACGTTTATTACTCACATTCTTCTGTAACCCACCTGTTCACATCAGGTTGTTGATAAAAAATAAATAAATTTAAAAAATTTAAAAAAACCCGGTGAAATTGCTTATTGTTTTAAGTGTCCTTGTCACCAAATAAACTTAAATCAAGAAATATAGACGTTAAATGAAAGAAATGTTTTGCTCACGCTTGATTCCGAGTTTATTTTTTACAACGAGACGTGACGTTCATTGGTAGGCCTCAATATCTCTTTTAATTTTTATTTCGTATCTAAACTCTCTACCAATAAGGGATTATTTTTAATTTGGATCAATATAAGTGAGTTGTGCGCGGTTCCAGATGTTGATTAGGAACATTTAGCTGGTGAATTTGGAAAATTTGAGACTGAAAAGATTTAGCGTTTAAGGCGTGATCACAGTGATAAAATTTCACGCTGTGACTACGCCTGTGATGATAGCTTGATCAAAAGGAATAACATATGTGACTTCGACTCCTTTAGAGGCAGTAGCCACACGAATTGCGATTAGAAATCACGAGTGGAAAGCTTGATCACAGACTGGTAATTGGATGTGATCACGGCCTGGGAAGCCTCAAGATCCCAAGATGCTTCTGTGTGATGAATACGTCCCTTATGTGTTTGAGAATGCCCTTGAAACAAATAAAAATGCTAAAAAAAAAAGAAAATTAAAATAAAAAAATAGAAAAACAGCGGTCATTTTTTTATACCTGCTAAATTTCAATCGATGAAGAGATAATGCTGTTAAATAGGCGTTCACTGCTTTTAGGCATTTAATAATTTTTCAGAACAAAATGTAACGTAATTAAGAACCCAACATGGCTAGCTCACACCAATAAGGCCGAGGTTTATTTCAGCGACCGCAGAACGTACTGGAAGTAACCCCTGTACATCATTTTATTATTACAGTTGAGTTCTTCAATGCTATACATCTGCTTTTAAGGACTAGTCAGTATTCTTCACCACTGAAATGGCGTGAGTAATTTCACATGCTAACTTTTGATTTCGGCGATGATTTTTTTGTTGTTGTAACGCTATGAACAAAATGAATTTGAAAGTTCTCTTAATGATGTATTAGATAAATCAATTTTCAGATATACCGTAAGGTTGGAGAAAAATCCACTTAGATCCATTTGTAAACTCGCTGTTTTCAGAGCTGAGGGACGTATTATTTATTGTTAACTGAACCTTCACCCAAATTTTATCGCACCCTACATTCCCATCCATCTTTTCATAACGGCGAAACGTTAAAACAGCTTTATGCACTAAAAACAATTGGTCTCAAAGCTAACCGAAGTAAATGCATACAACAAACATTTCAATTACGCTTTGTTGGATTTTCGTAGCATTTAACTAGCCAGGAGACGTTTACTATGTGGCAGTTTTTTGCTCCATTGAACCACAAATATTTGGGGTCTACTATGAAAAATCTTGAAAACAGAAGAGCCATTCTTTCGATATAAAATCTCTTTTGAAAACAATATACCAGCCAATGGATTATTTTAAAACGACTGTGCGCAACAGCTGTCAAAAGATCGCGTGACATACGTGTCGCGAACGATGATCTCAGTGTGTCGTCACAGAAAAGATTAGAAATACGCAGTCATGATATAGTCTTTTGTAGACTGGAAATGGATAATTGTGTACATTTCCTGCTGCGGCGTGAGTTGATTTTATCATGCTGACCCATGTGATTGTGAAAAGACATTTATTTGTAAATGAAGTTGCAAGTTCGTGAGCCAAAACCGTATCAGTAACCACAGCAACAACTTGGTGCGGTACCTTAAACGAATCGAAGAGTACTTGATCCCTCTGGTAAGACACGCTGTATGGGTGTCCGGTCCAAAATTGACAGAGTATTAAAACTTTAAAAGCCTCAGGGGACAAGTACAACGATTGGATAACTTCTTCGTTTTTTAAATATTATAACAATAAGCTAATTTTTGGCAGGAATATTTGATTTCTTCCCATTTGATTCTCGTTCGAATTATAGAGTTTACGTAAGTAAAAATTTTTCAACCAGATAAGTCGCATCATTTTTTCCTTGTGGAAAAAATGTACACTTAGACAAAATTCTTGAAAGCCACCATATCAATATGTTTTTTCCAACGTTTGATCCACTTTACGGAATTGTGATATAAACTAATTATGTAACGACGATTGTTCTTGTATTTAGCTGTTTGTATAAGCAATAGACCGCACTTTCTATCGATTTACCAGCGTAAAAATCCTTGCAGGATGTTAGGAGAACACGAAACAAATTGTATAAATCACCAGCCGGGAGCCATTAAAAAAAATGGGTTATTTCGCTCGTTGTCCGAAGGAGAGAGAGCAGTCTTTAGATTTTTATAATGTAAACTTAAAACCAAACCCATTATGTTCAAATTTTCCAAGGGTTTGGCGATGCACTAAATGGTCAACTTTTTACCTATCAGAGTGCCTGTAGTATTTAGGTTATTTTGCAATGACGTCACGATTTAACAATGAAATGGCATTTCAGTTTTGCTTTCACAAGATGCTATGGCAAACGTGTCAATAACCCCTTGGAAATCTGGGGAGGGTGCGAATAGTCCAAGAGTGCTTAGGGTGGATCGATCGAGTTCCTAAACTGAAATGAAAAACGTTCAAGTTAGCGCGCTTTCTGATGAAGAACTAGAGAACACAGTAAATGTTTTAATGACTTTGAACCGAGATTGGTTCAAAGGCTCGAAATAGCCAATAATGACCCCACAAAACATAGAAAATTAACTTTTTCGAAGACCAAAATGCCCGACCCATCGGATTGTAAAACTAAATAAAATGTGACCTTCATGTTAAAGGAAAAACATAACAAAAACTCATGCCTTTCAAAGGAGTCTTTACCAGGCGCCTCTTGTCGGGTCGAGGCGTTGATTTTTAGCTTATTCATGCTGAAATGAAAATGAATCTGTAGTGGAGCAGATGTTGACGGAAGTTGTCGACCGTGAACGGAAGTAGTCGCGCATGCTAACCCTCCCCACTTAGTGAAAGTCAAAATTAATTTCGATGAAGCTCAGAAACTCACGTGGAGAGAATTAAAACGTTTATATGGTTTAATAAAGATAAGAACCCCAAATCACATTTCCGAACTTCTGAAAATGCAACTTGAGTCGAGAAACCGAAATGTTTACACCTAGGGGACCCGTAGCGGGTTCTTTTCAACACACGCACACTGTGACCACGCAATAGAGCATCATTGTACTTTTACTCGTGGGCTCTTCAACATGCAGTCCACATATCGATCATAGCGGTCAAGATAGTCTCACTAGAATTTTCTTCCAGCTCCAATATTTCAGTCCAGACTAGAGGCTCGCTCGAAAAAAAACAGAAATACCAATCCGGTCAGTACAAAATGCAGACTGAAGACCAGGTACAAAATTCAGACTGCAGACTGAGAAGTTTATACTGTTTTCAACCTTTTTTCCAATTCTCATTACGACAAACGCACAAGTTTTCTTATCAAACAACTGCCCAAAAATTAGAGGGAATTTATTCCATAAGTCTTGAAAGCTCACATAAACTGAATTCAACTGTAGCTGTATTCAACGTCCAAGAAATCGATACAAACCTAAACCATAACATGAATGAGCCCTTTGATCGATTAATATTTTCTCCGGCTATACACCAAACGGGAGAACACAGTCCAAAAAATATAAAACCCGAAAGATCCTGAATTAATTCAACGAAGCTTAACCAAAAGTTCCAAAATAGAGTGATTACAGGATTAAGGTCCTCATCGTCAGGTGAGTGTGTGACAAATAAAGTAACCTACCATGTCACGTATCTGTATAATTGTTAGAAGTGATTGGAGAGATGCACACCCTCTGATTGGTCGAGGATTGCGTCTTACGTCGCTATAATCGACTCGCGCGAAAAGATTATAGCAGAGACTGGCTGCCTCGCGTTTTCGTTATGTTTCCGCGAAAGTGATAAACGTATTAAAAGAGAATTAAATTTCGAAGAGCACAAAAAAGGCTTCTGAGCTTGGCGGAACTTTCTTCAAAAGAGAAGTTTTAATTTTTTGCTGATTCAGTGATCACAACAATTATAAAAAAATATGCGCAATGCTCTCTTTGTTTGCAAAATTTGTAACAGACTTCGAAAGCTCCATCGCAATTATAATGCAACAATTATTCGCCTCAAGCTCAGTAATATTCACCTCGCCGTACGCCAATAATTGCTAAGTAGAGGAAGAAGTGGGAAATCCACGTAGAACCGATTCTTTTGGTGAATAATTTCAAAGAAACTCATTGTTTGGCCAACCAGAAAAAAAAAACAAAACAAAACAAAAAAAAAAAAAAAAAAAAAAAATGGCTCCTCCTTAAAGCAAAAATAACAATTAATGCACAGCTTAAGCAATCAAGACCTACATTTTTCTTGTTACCATTAAAGTTTTGTATTGTTTAGCTTTGTTTGTCTTTCATATTATTTGGTTTTGTATTGTGTTTCATGTTATTTAACTTCGCATTATTTATAAATATTTTGATCTGTTTTGTTTTGCTGTTATTTTTCGCTTAAGGGTCAGGATGAAATTTATTTGAACCCCCTGTAACAGCGAGAGCGTTATCTTTTTAACTCAGAGTTCTTATTTTCACAGCTAACACACAGCAGCTGGTTGAAACAAAAACGTAGTAAATAAAAGCTAAGTTAACTAAGATTAATAAATTACAAACAAAAATGAATACAAAACGAAACGGAAATACTTACCTTCCTAACGCGTGATATGCAATTGGAATAGCAAAGGATTTTAAGTTGAAGAAAACAGTGAACTGCGCCAAGCGCGACTTTCGGTAAACTGAATAAGAGGGGGGGGGAGACTTCTAAATAAAATGTGGTGCTGCGTCGGTGGGAGGGTGCAACAAATTAATGTAGTTTTATCAACCTAGTTGATAACGTTAATTGGCTACCGTAAAGAGTTTAAAAGCTTGACGTTTCGAGCGCTAGCCCTTCATCAAGGCTCCGACGAAGGGCTAACGCTCGAAAAGTCATTTTTAAACTCTTAACGGTGGCCATTTTAGGTAAACTGACGTAGAAAAATGATTATGCATAAAAAATAGAAGACGATTGCGTAATTACGTGCGGTAAGAAAAATATCCAAGACAAATAAGGTGTAACTAAAGAAGGAAAATGATGAGAAATATAACAAAAAATACTCACAAGGAGATATGTAAAATAAAGGAAACAAATTAATATACAAATACAAAATTACACAAAAGTAATTAGCAAACAATTTAGATCTTACTTCACACATAAGGTTTTAATATTCTAATGATCCTCCCGCACTTCATCAAAAGTTAATCAGTTGCCAGTCAATATTCTTAGTCATGTCTCCCCCTTTAAACTCTGTTGGTGATGACTAATACCCCTCGTGTGTTCCCCCCCCTCCCTCCAGAATCCTCCTTTCCCTTTCCCCTCCCCCTCCCGCCCTTCCAAGTGATCAAGAATGACTGACCCCTAATTCTTTAAAAAATCTAGCATAGCTCAGCGAAAACAGTGCTCACAGATATTTTGTGTGACAATACGGCGGTATGATCGTATGAATGAAACTATAAGGAAAAGTGTGCGGATTCATTTACGGTTTGTTATGACCAAGGTGATAAACCGAAAAACATCTTGCTTTTTCTCGTCGTCTTCAACATTCATGTTTTCTCTTTCATGGTATGGAAGAAGTTCAAGATCCATTTGAAAAAGTGGACTGTATTAACACTTATGGCTCTTACAATCGTACCTGTAAAGGTGACTATGTTAGACCCTTTCAGCCATGCAAGGACGTGAATGCGAACTTAACCAAAACTAATATCTCCCCCTTAACTGCTCAGTTAAGCAGAGATACACAGGAGACAGTCGTGAAAAGAAACTTCATGTTAACTTATATATAGACTCAACTGGCAGAGTATCCAATTACAGTAACTCGAATCTTAAGGGGCCACTCGGGTTACTTCGTTCTATGCTCGTTCAAATCATACTCTTTTATTTCTTTGCCGAGTACGTTCTTTTCACAATACTGACGTACAATCGCAATTATTTTCATTCCGTCCAAATGGTAAACTGTCATTTTAATACCTCCCGCACTACTACTCAAGTTCCCCAGACTTGCATTCTTGAATATGTCAGGAATGTTTACCATCAGTTTTCTCGAATATCATCCGAAAATGAAATCGATGTAATTAAAAATTGTGAAACAGTTTTAAACTTGGTTTTATTTAATACGGGCGTGGTATTTTCCTCAGAACTTATGGAGCCTTAACAATCATTGCTTTCCCAGAGAACTCTAACAACTAAGGAATAAGGATGACAATGATTTGCAATTATCGGTCAATCTTTTAGTGGACCCATGTGTAAATTACAAAGTCCTGAGTAATGAGGACAGAAGGAGCACTTACGTCACAGTCTTCAAAGAAATTTGTTGTGAGAATGTATTCTGAGGGTAGGTTCTAATTTATGATCTTCGGATCAAAAACCAAATATTTAAAAAACGGATGCAAGAGGGCGCCTTTTTTTAGTCTCGAAGGGGATAGGTTCTAATTTACGATCTTCGAATCAAAAACCAAATATTTAAAAAACGGATGCAAGAGGGCACTTTTTGTAGTCCCGATCCTTATCAGTGCTGATAGGTTAAAACGAGAGAAAAACAGAAAACAAAACAAAACAAAAAAAATTAAATAAATAAAACATAAAACCATAAAGGAGAGGAAGAGGAGGGGAGGGGAGCGGGTGTTCCAGGAAAGAATGATGGGAAAACCATTGTTATCCATAGTACCTAAGAAAATTAATGGCTTCCTCTCGGCCTAAATCTATTTCTGCTATTGTAAAGTTTAGGGGCACTTTTAAAGGAAGTAAGCTCGCTGGAGTTGCTCAATGCCGGATTTGTTGCAATTGTATATATTATGTGTACATGATTTCAATATTCTAAAGAAAAAAATCTACCTTTTAACCACGTGTCGTCTTTGAAACTTTCTGTTATCTTCCGAGCGAGTTTCTTTTTAGAATAAATTTGACCGGGAGAGAAAGATACATTAACGATGTTTAGAGTTCGAGTGGTTACGAAAAATTAACGTTTTTGTTCGGAACAAAAACACCCAACGAAGCACGTACAGACTAGCTTAAAGTTGGAAGTCCTGGGATTTCAACACCGCCATGACAAAATTACTGAAAAGTTGAAACCGGATGCCTTGGCAAACTTTTCTCGGTGTTTACGTAACAGTTCGCACGTAAGATGGGATGGAATTACAAACGTAATAACCTTCGGGTACTGTTTACTGCCATGAAGCGAATGCAAACGGAGAAAGAGTGCAAATACTCATATTCTTCTTTTTAAACAGGATTAGGAAGATAAATCAGAAAACGAATGAGACAACACGGGCTGAAGTCCAATTTAATTTCAAATTTTAGCTTCCATATATTTCCTACGCATGTGCTTACTTCGTTCTAAGGCGCCACTGAAACACATTCAACCAATTAAAGATGAATCTTAATCATTGGAAAATAACTCCACATGAACTTTATTCCAACATTTTGGTCTATACGTTATTGCATTATTGCAAAAAAAAATAAAAAAGCCAAGTTATCACCTGCCTAGATGAAGTCTTCCCTATTTCGTTGAAAACGCGAATGAGACTAGTCAACAGTTAAAAGATAACTATCTGATTACAACTTGAATAGTAAACAGGGCCTCAAGAGCGACGCACGCTAACTGAGTTTCCTGACAAATGCGAGTCTCTAAGCTAAGACAAATCCCACGTCTTGAAAGCTGTCTTCAAAACAATTTCACAATTCTTTTCTGGAACATTTTCATGAATTTATATACAGTTCATCGCCTCAGAAACAAACAAAAACATAAAGAAAGACTCATTAATAAAATGCCGTCCGTGCATAAGCTTTAAAGATTGTCTGAGAGTTTTCACTTTCAGAGACTAAACCGTCCGTGCAGCGGGATTAATACAATTGCAATTTAAACAATACAGACTTACGAACTAAATTTGTGGCTCACGCAATTGATCCAACGTTTTATTTCTTTGATTAAATTGGAGTTCGAAATTGCTCTGCCATTTTTTAATGGCATATCACTCGTAATGAGAACTTAAACAATTTTAAGTGTAAATTGAAAATTCGAGTACCTTCGACCGAATATGTATATAAATATATATATATATATATTTTTTTTTTTAATTTTAAATTTCTGTAATTGAAAAGTAAAAAGAAAAGAAAACAAAATAAATTCGCGTTTTCCACCGAAGAATTAGGCAAGCTGGAAAAAACATAAGAGATAATTTATTAATGAAGTAATTTCGTGTCTCATAGAAGGACATTAATAGCTTCTGGTAGATTTGCCTTGTCTGTCATCTTGAAAAAATTTACAATGTTAAATAATAAGGAAAATATGTATTGTTTATTCTGGTAAAAGTGCGCTTGAACTATGTTTTGAAACTCCTAAACAGCGCGCGAAGCCGGCTAAATGTTTCATCGTGTACAGATTGTTGCGATGGTTTCATCTTACGGACGGAAACCATTGTACTTTTTTTCTAACTTGTGGTGACAAAGCCCTGGGAAGAAGAGCGAACGATTTGACAAAAATAGTCAGAAATTTTGCAATAATTTCGAGCCATTATTAAGTATTGATTTAAATTTTCTTAAGACAAGATAGTAGACAATTCAAATAAATATGAGTAATGTTGAAAGAACGCGAGCAAATTACAAGAACCTGCGTATCACGAAAAAGAAAAATAGTCTTATTTGCAGCGCCATTAATCTATTTCAACTTCACTGTCGATGACTGATTAAAAACTTTCAAGCTCAGATATATTTAGCTATACATTCGCTGTATTTGGCGTATCAATGTAAATTTGCATCGCATTTTGTTTAATCTGTTTGTCCTCACTGTCAACTTGAATTTGTATTGTAGCTGAAAGACCTTGAGGTTCGAGCAAATCGTTTGTGTTGCGTTTGCTTGAAGTCCGTGAATTATGGTCATTGCGGCTTTCGCGCAAAATGGATATAAAATTTGACAGAAAAATCATTTCCAACACGAATCGTCAGTATTTGGTCCAAGACTTCCCCGTGGCCAGAGTAAGTTTTCAAACTAAAATTACGCTACAGTTTGATGAAAGTCAAAACCATTTTTGCCGGACTTCCCTTGAATTCTTACTGAAGTCCATCGTTTTTCTCTCAAATTAATCTGCATTACGTTTGTTTGACATGAATAACAAAATGGATCTATAATTATAATGCCTTTTGCACCCGACGCAAGAGGCGACACTCTTAAGGAATTAATATTAACATTTTATAGTCCAAAACGCATTCTCCAGGCAATCCGTTCCATTACGTTAAATTCTTTGCCGGCTATTATTTTACCAATTTATTTTTGTGTGTGTGTGTGTGTGTGTGTGTGTGTGTGTGTGTGTGTGTGTGTGTTTGTGTGTGTGTGTGTGTGTGTGTGTGTGTGTGTGTGTGTGTGTGTGTGTGTGTGTGTGTGTGTGTGTGTGTGTGTGTGTGTGTGTGTGTGTTTTGTGTGCGAAGAGCCTAAACAGGAAGAGGGAAGTTCATTTCTAATATTAATGATCATCTTGGCTTGAAACCAACAGCTTCTATCGTAACCATAGCTACCAGACAGTAATAAAAGAAAACGCGTTTGGCTCAATAACACTAGAGGTGGGCACCAAAGAACGTTGGATCTTTGAAGGTAAGAAATGATTGTACTTAATGAAGGAATAACTTGAGTTTGATTTTTATCCCATGACAAGATTTGATATCCATCCTTAACTCCTTTATTTCTGTGTGGTTGGAATAAAAAGAAAATGAAATTTACCGAGCTTCCAAATGTGGGTATAACAAACTTTTGGCGAAAAAGCAGCTTCAGCTATTCGAAATAATCAAGATCATTATCTTTAATTTTTAGTTTTCTACAACATGTTTACTTCTCGAACCTTTTCTCAGCGACATTTGTTTTATGTTTATAATGACACTACTTCTCGAAATTTTAGTTCCATCATTAATGTAAATAGAGAAAAGTGCCAAATTATAGAAAGTCAGTGCTGGCGGTTCCAGGCTCGTCACAAATTGTGAAACTCGAAACGACGGAAAATTTCATAGAGCGATGACAGAGGATTTAAAACAGTGACAAAGCCCGCTGTTTGGGTTCAATTTGCGGTAAAGAAAAATAGAGTTGATGACAAAAATCTTCTTTATTTGAAATATACAACTTCCAAAAATTATGGGTTTTTTTTCTGTACTTATAAAGATTTCCTTTCACCAATTGTTTTGTCCGGTCCCCAACTTAAACTGATATGCAGCTCGTTTGAATCCCGTTCATATTATGACAGAAGTGATGATTTGAAGTAGAAGAACCTTGAAAAATATGGAAGTTCATTTGCAAGGCTCCCAATAGTGATGAGTCGGGAACTAAATGTTGATCTGCAGGTCTCGTTTACCTTAAGTCTGCAGCAATTTTATCTATTATCAATTATAATTTAAAAGATATTCCAATGAACGCCTTAGAAGGCAAATACAATACTAGATGGATCGGCGGAATCCAATCATAAATTACGGTACACCCTTTCTTAATATCAATTTGCTATTATCCTTAGGATCATTGCTATTAACAACAACATTCAGAAATTTCGTCTCATTAAGGCCAACTAATTGTTGGCTCACAGGTCCCGTAAAGTATTTAGCAGCTTTATCTAACGAAGGAAAAACTGAAAATATTTTATAATTTAGGAGGTATATTCCAATGAAGGCCTTGGAGGCCAGATCCGATACTGAATGGTTTGGCTGAGTCAAATCATAAATTACAGCACACCTTTTCCAAATATCTGTTCGCTATTATCCTTGAGGTGGAGGTGGCACTTAAAATAACACTAAGAGCATCGTCTCAACAAGGCTCTGGATTAAGTATAACAACTGTATCGTGCTCAATCATTTTAAGATATCTGAGGGGTTCTACCTTAGCACTCTTTATGCAATCTTGATTTATCGAGACATTGGTTGTAAGTTGCTGGGCAAATCTATAGAATTTCAGTAAATTTAGGGGAGATTTTCTGTTTCTTTATACTAAAGAGCTTATTAGAACTCATCATTAATTAATCTTGACGTTAATGAATGTGAGGGAAGATAAAATGACTAATCACTGAGGACTTCAAATTGGAAAACCATCTTTAACTTGTAGCGTTACTGTATTGCTTGGAGTAAATAGAAGGTTGAAACACGAAAATATTTTGTTCGATGTAGTTAGGTGGGTGGTAGCACAATCCATTGAAGAACGTGGCTTATTTTATTATTTCTGAACTATTTCAAGATATAATCTAAATTAAGACTTCATGTTTCATGAGCGGGAATGTCGGTACATAAGATTTTTATATTTCTATTGCCATGTTTTGTGATTATTCCTCTTTGTCAATTTTTGACGCTTCGATCAATTTTATGAGGTGTTTTCCCCTGATAATAAAAAATAAAGAAAGAAAAAAAAAAAAAAAAAAAAAAAAAAAAAAAAACGCTGAATCTATGGATCTATCTTGTAAATTTGAAGGTGTTGTTTCTCAGAAACTCGAAAGAAATTGACTTTTTATGTGACTGCAGTAACGAAGTATGTTTACCTAAAGTTGTCAAGAATATGTTTATAATGTTATTTCCTTAAACGCACTCCACTGACTATAGTTATGGAGCAATTGAAGTTAATATTATGGAAATTTGTGTGGCAAATGTCTGAGTCTAATCTGAAGGTAAGCACCGATAGAACCGTAGCTCGCCATATCCAAAGTCTTTCCATCTATCCCAAACGCGTGCCCATGTATTTTATTTGCTTCAAACATTCCAATGGATCTGGACTGACTGCTATTAATTTTTTTAACATCTCATATTCAAAACAAAAGGGTCGGTATCTATTACTTAACCCTTTATCGAATGCAGGTGGTGTTATTTCTGTTTAAAAATAATTCATTTCAGCTCGTGTTATTTCCCATCACTCTTTATTTTTATTTTACTGATTCACTACAGTTGATGCTCTGAGCTTATAACTGGTCATTGTGACAAAACTGAAATCCTGAACTCAAAAAACATGATTTTTAAGGGAAGGAACCTTAGTCTTGTAAACTTTTTTTGTAGACATTAATGGTATTTAGCAAGTGTGTGTTATTGTAATAAGCCATCGACAGTCTTTATGCAATCCTGATGCATCGAGACATAGGTTGTAAGTTTCTTGGCAAATTTATTGAATTTCTGTAGTTTAAGATCAGGCGTTTACGAGAGATTTTCTGTTTGTTCAATTTAAAGACCTTATTGGAACTCATCAATTATTAATTTTGACGTTAATGAATGTGAGGGAGGATAAAATGACTTATCACTTTGGACTTAAAATTATTTAAGTTTTTTGCGTTCCTGTATTATTTCAAATAATTAGGAGGGCCAAACGAGAAAATATTTTGCTCGACGTAGTGCAGTAGGTGGTCCGTCAAAGAACGTGACTTATTTCATAATTTCAGATTTATTTCAAGATAAAGTCTAAATTAAGAATTCGTGTTTTTGGAAAATTAAAGCGAACTGTGCGAGTCCAGGGTTAACGTCTTTTCGGCGGATAAGGTTACGCCAACCTGTTTGGTCCTTCACACCGATTACCATATTTTATGAGAATTTTATTTTCGTCAATTATCGACGCTTGAGTCAATCTTGAAAGGAGCGTTCCCCTAAGAGTGAAAAAAAAAAGCAAACAAAAACAAACAAAAACCAAAAGTAACGCTGAATCTATCTATCTTGAAAATTTCAAGGTGTTGTTTCTCAGAAACCCGAGGGAACTTGGTTTTTTATGTGACTGCATTATCTAGGCATGTTGACCTATTGTTCTTAAGAATATGTTTATAATGTTATTGTCTTAAACGCAAACTACGAATCGTTTTCTATCCCTATATTCATACTTCAGCCCGTGTTATCTTATTTCCCATCACTCTTTATTTCTATTTGGATGACTGACAACAGTTGAAGCACTGAGCTTATAAGGTGTCGTTATGACAAAACTGAAAACTTGAGCCTAACAAGCATGATTTTTAAGGGAAGGAACCTTAGTCTTGAAAACTTGTTTTGTAGACATCAATAGTATTTAGCAAGGGAATCTGATTATAATCAGCTATATCGGAAATTTGCAGAAGTATGTTGTTACAAAATAAACTAAGAACTGCTTTGGTGAAAAATTGCTTTATTCAAAACCACTTCAATCCTAACGCTCAGCTCATATTTACATGGACGGGTAATCAATTGTATCAAAAATATTTCGTTGTTGTTTCGCAGACGGGAATTCGATAATTTGCATGGAAGAAAAATTGGCCGCTCTTTACCAACTTAAGCGAAGTCGTTTTTATTGACGAACAATACTGGCATTTGGAACAAACCACTCTTTCTGGTTTTAAGAAATTGTTTATAAAAACAGGGTAGCCGGTCTCATAGGCTTTTAGCCATTTTTTGGGTTTGAAAAAAATCTTCCAAGAGCTAATTTTTAAAGTGTAGGCTTTTAAACTTGCCAAATAACAAATAGCTGGATTAAGCCTTAATCAAGCTATTTGTTGTTTTAAGAAAACAAATAACGGAAATAAAGAGATGATTACATTCACCATAGCTAAGCAATTCCAACAATCCACGTTTGTTAGCAAAAGTAAAAATTTTAAAATGTCACTCTGGGTTTGTACGTTTCGAAACTTTCGAAAACTGACGCAAGACAAGAACGTTTTTTTTATTCTCGGTTTCAATTCGCATGAATTTCCTCTGTTCACGATAACCGTTCGAAGAAAAAAGCCACAGGGAACCTCTTCAGTAATACATTTCTTTAATAAACCCTCAATAGTCAAGCAGCTGTTTATTGAAACTGGTGCTTAACTTTGTCATATATATGTAATTCCGAGCATTCGATCATTCAGGTGCTTAATATCTCTTAAACTTTGACAAGAGATGGTCTTCTTTGAAGGATACCCTAGTAACTCACCCTCATTTTCCTTAAAAACTTGGAACGTACAGGAGACTTAATTACCTTCTTCGACTGAACTCGCTAATGTAATGCAGATGGTGCACAATAGTATTTTACGGGGGTCAGTCATTATATAATTATAATTTATAGTCCAAGACACATGACTCCAGTCAATCCGTTACATTAGGTTAAATTTTTCACCTTATATTATTTTACCAGTTTAGCTTTTGGTGCAAAGAGCCCAAACAGGAAGAAAGAAGGTCTAATATTAATAATCATCTTGGCTTGAAACCAACAGTTTCTATCGTAACCATAGCTACCGGACAGTAATAAAAGAAAACACGTTTTGCTTAATAGCACTAAAGTTGGGCACCAAGGAACGTTGGATCTTAACACCTTTCCATTGTTTCCACCAGACATATTTTTTACAGTATATTTTTTTTCTACGACTAACGGTTAAATATTGTCAATTTTTATTACTTATGGCTAAATTTTTTGGCCGTGTTACGGCTAACAGTTAACCCCATTGAGACCCTCTAAGTAGCCCAGGCTTGCAGAATGTGCCTCAGTAAAGGTGAAAATATGGGAACGCTTTCTCGCGCTCGGAGAAGGCTATAGTCCACAGCGGCAAGGTTCGGGCGGTACACTTTGGCACTCGCTCTAGATCTGTGTTGCTAAATTTTTCTAAGAATTTAGAGTTGGTGCAAATTTCTATATAACCTCATAGATAACATGAAAATATAGCCTGGAATCTTGCAATTTGCTAGAACCAAACATGCTAATGATGCTAAGAATACATTTTGATTATTTGCAATCGACATCTAAATTAATACGTCACTATTATCTGCCACAGCCAAAACAACACGTGCTAAAATTTTGCAGATAGGAAGAAAGCAGCATTGAATGGAATATTTTGACCAAGTGAAAAATAACCAAACATATTCTACTATTATTGCGAAACATGCTCATGGCAAAGTTTGAAATTGTTTTTTTATCTATATTTTTAAATTTCTCAAGAGTGAAATTCATCATTATTTTGTCAATTTATTTAAAGTTTCCGGTCGCTCAATCGAAGAAATTTCGATCGGCCTGCTGGCTTACTTTTTCGATAGTTTTTTTTTGATAATTTAAGTAATTAAAATTGTATTTTTGTAGAATAGGGGAATAAAGTTCTTAACTCCCGATCGAACAAACTTTCTTTGTTGAGTGGTTGAGACTGCAGGAGTTGTTAATTATCTTAGAGACGCAGAGGGATCCACTTAAACCACTAAACAACCCCAGGGTGTATGTCTCAATGAAAACTCTTGTTTAACTAGAACACATCACGCAATATTGTTTGATAGCACCTGTCTGATTAGACTTAGGACCCTTTATGCACGAAAACAATGTTGATTAACACGTCTAGTGCATGGGTAGCCGTTCAAGTCTCCCAACTTGTATTACTATATAAACTGATGGTAGAAAATAAGATAAAAACTCATACAAGGAAAACTAAACACGCTTTAGAAAATTATGGATGACAGAAAAAAAAAATTCTGTCTTTCCAATGTCATTAGCATAATTTAACAATAAATATACTGTAATCGATTGAATGATAATGTTCTTTATGCATGAATAACTTGAGTCTGACATTCATTCCACGATAAGATTTGATATCCACCCTTAACTCCTCTATCTCTATGTAGTTGAAAAAAAAGCACCAAAACGAAACAAAACAAAACAAAAATTACTAGGGTTCCAAATATGAGTATGTAAAAATTTGGCGAGAAGGCAGCTTCAGCTACTTCATATAAACAAGATTCCCACAAAGGGTTTACTTCTATAACCTTTCTCAGTAATGTTTCTTCATGTTTATAATGAGACCCCTTGTAGAAATTATATTTCCATCATAACCGTAAATAAAAAGTCGGTGCTGTCGGTTCCACACTCGTCATAGTTATGAAACTGGAAACGAAATGATAAGTTTACGTCAACCTGTCTGGCCCTGCACACTGCCTTTGTCATTTATTGTAGGATTTCGTGAGCGGGACTATCGCTACATATGATCTATTTTTATTACCACATTTTGTGAGAATTGCTTTTCGTCAGTTATTGACGCTTCAGTCAATCTTGTAAGGAATTTACCCTTGAGAATGTAAAAATAAAAGAAAAATGAATAAACTCTAAATCTATGTTTTGACGGGTAATCGATTCTATCAAAAACATTTTGTTGTTTTTTTGCAGACGGGAATTTTATGATTTTCATGGAAGAAAAATGAGTCGCTCTTAGCCAACTTAAGCGAAGTAATTTTTATATAAGAACAATGCTGGCATTAGGAATAGACCACGTTTTCTTGTTTTAAAAATTTGTTTATAAAAATAGGGTAGCCTGTCTCGTAAGCTTTTAGCCATTTTGTGGAATTGAAAAAAACCTTTGACGCTAAATCCTTTTAAGTATTATTTTTTAAAGTGGAGGCTTTAATACATGTCATATAAAAAATAGTTTGAGTGAGATTATCCTTGACAAAACCTTTGCACAGAAGTTTCGTGCAAGTTTCAAATTTTAGGCTCTTCCAAAATTAATCTCACAGCAAGGATACCCAGGACTGAAATTTATTCAACATTATTTAGTCAATACGTGACATGAGGTCACTTTTAATTTTTAAGCAAGCCTTGAAGACCCCAATTTTTAAAACTCATTTTATGATGTAATTTTATTGAACATTTTAATATTGTATTTTTAACTATTTTTAACCTTTCAAATTTAACATTTTTTTTTTGGCAAGGCCTCAATGAATAACACCTTTGGTGATGTGAGCTCCCTCACATTATTACTACTATTATTATAGTGTTTTGCTGTGATCAACAGTTTTCAACACCAGAAAAAATTATGTAGGTGGAGTTTTCTTCGAAATGAGAAAAAAACTATGATTAAAAACAGAACAGATAACTGAGCTGTTTCAAGAAAACGAACGAGAGAAATAAATCGTTGATTATATTCACCATAGCTAAGTAACTCTACCAACCTACGTTGGCTACCAAAAGTGAAAAATTAAAAAAGTCATCCTAGATTTGTACGATTAGAAAACTTTCGAAAACTGATATAAATCTGCTCATTGGCGCGAGCAAGAACGTCTTTTTTGGGCTTCAATTCGCATGAATTTCCTCTGTTTACGATAACCGTTGAAGAAAAACGCCACAGGGAACCTCTTTAATTATACATTCCTTTAAAAAACACTCAATAGTCAAGCATCTGTTATTGAAACTGGTGCTCGACTTTGTCATTTATGTCATTTCGTGCATTCGATCATTCAGTCGCTTAATATCTCAAAAACGTTGACCAGGGATGATCTCCTTTGAAGAATACCCTAGTACCTCGCCCTCCTTTTCTTTAGAAACTTGGACCGTACTGAAGACCTAATTACCTTCTTGGACTGAAATCGCTAATAAAATGCAGAGGGAGCACAATAGGATTTTACGGGGTCAGTCATTATATAATTATAACGCCTTTGGCACCTGACCACAGGGGACACTTTCAAGGAATAGTCCTTTTTACAGTTCCCGGCGCCATATTAGATTAGTAGCCGCGCAAACACGATAGCGAGGCTGCCGGTGACCCGCGTATTACAAAAACAGTAAATACAGCTGATCGGAGAAGTCTTTCGTGGTTCAATCGCTTCTAAAATGGTGCTAGTTTGCAAGGATATGCAGATTACAACGCTAGAAGATATCCAGAAGTTAAAAGTGAAGGATTTAAGGGAAATTTTGCGTTCTAATTCGGAAGCGACGGGCGGAATAAAAGCAGATTTGGTTTTAAAAGTCTACGCGATACTCATGCGACACGTGCTACGACCGGGTGAGTATCAGCAGCAAAGTAGCGATAATACTGCTCAGGATCACCAGAATACAACGGAAAATAGTGGTGACTTCAAGTACGATGAAACTTTAAGACGAATCTCTGCTCTCGGATGGTCCACTGATTTACGTCAGCTTCCCGAACTAAATTTTATTCAGCTTTACGATTACCTGGTTGTGTCAACGCGCAATTACCGCCACATTGTGCTCAAGGGAACAAATTACTAGCATGCACTGTGTAAAAATACATGTACAATTTCATTTTTAAATGAAATAAAGTGGGAATTTTTGGTTCTATGATAACTTACTATATGGAATCCCAATAGTTATTAATATGCATTGACATGCAAGTAGTATTATTTGGAATACAAAATTAATGGAACCCAAGGGGCTGATTACAGGAAGCAGGCTTAGACTGATAGCTGGGCTTCTGCCACAATTTTAAAATGCAAAAAAAGTAAACATTTCTACCTAATAATAAATAGACAGCAAAAACTAGAATCAAAGATTGGCCGGTGGTAGTAAAGGGGGTAAAAAGTTTGTCAGAAGGCCACAGACAGTTGAAATTTGTGTTGCATAGGGGCTCAATGTATTAGGTAAGGTACCATCTAAAATGTGGTAGGTCTTAATGCGGCCAATTGCACGCTCCACGTGAATGCGCACTGAAGCAATGCTCATAGTCTTTTCAGTTTCAGCTGCTGTCATTTGATCACGGCCAGCCAAAAATGGTGGCATGTTTACTGTAACGCCAGCAGGTACAATTGCAGAAATGTCAAATCCGCGATCAACCATGACATTATCACCCACTTGCAACAAATCTAATACACCACTCTCTCTTGTTATTTGCTTGTCAGACACACGCCCACCCCAGAGATCTGACAAAAAAGTGACCTGTCCATTTGGGGTTACCCCAACTAGCAACTTCCAAGTATTATGGTGTTTATAATCTGACCATGTCTCTGACTGAGCCAGCATAGCAGATGGTCGCTGAATGAATAGCTCAGTACAGTCTAAAATTATCCTGGTTGTGGCATACTGGGCAAACTCCTTAGGCATGTTTTTGCGAACAAGCTCCTGGGTGGGAAATGGAAACAGGTCCTTGAGCTCATGATAGAGCAAATTTATCCAGGTGATGCAGATCCTGAAAACCAGGCTGGCACTGATGCCAAATCTGTCGGCAAGGTCCTGTACAAATAGGCCAGCTTTCAGTCTCATGAGCACCAGTAGGAACTCATCCAGAAAAGTAAGCTTCCTTGATGGTCCAGGTTTACTCTTGTTATCATCAAGTTGATAAGGCTGGCTTTCCTTTACTAGATTTTCACCCTTCCAGTACTGCATTTTGGAAAGCTTTGGCTCAATGTATTTATAGAAGCTTATTAATGCCTCATAACTTGGGAATCCGGTGTAAAATAAAACAGCAGCATTGTCATCTTTAATTTTGTCAATGGAAAATTGACGTTCCAATAACACAGCATTTTCCTTTTCTGCTTCACTGAGTTTTTCCTGGCAGTCAGCTAGCTGAGCTTCAAGTAATTCAATTCTCCTTTGCAGTTCAAGGACACAATCAGGCTCTGTTTGAGGGGACTCACACTCCACTTCAGCTGCATTTTCATCACACTCTGAAAATGAATGAGCAGCATCAGTTGACGCATCAATAGAAGGAAATACTGAGCAGGATCCAAACTGCAATGCTGATGCTGCTACTCCAACAGTTGACTCATCCATCTTTCTTTCCTTTGGTGCCTTTCTTTGGTTTGATTGCTTTGTCCAGCTAAATATACATGGCTCTGCACCTTGTAAATAAATAAATAAATAAAACTTATTAAATGTGACAGTAATCATTTCAGATTTATTTATTATGAGTTAATCTGCAATTAAATTGATTGCTTTTGTGAAGTCCAGCAATATTAATAAGCATACATTAAATATTCTATCACTCAGTGATAAAAATCACAGGACATGAAACACTTTAAATCATAAAGTTTACAATAAAACAACAATCGTCGAATAAACAACCAAAATCTTTGATTTGGGAAAAATTAAACGAATCCTTGTTTCTAAAGACCAAAATATCTTTGAATTTTGAGTTTTTCATAGCTCAAATCACGAACGCACACAACAAAAGCTCGACAATATCACAAACCTGTCTTCAAATTCCAGCGACCAGAAAGTTTTTTCGAGATATCTTCTGCCCGAAATGACAGAGGACAGTGGCGGTGGAAACAACAAAGCCGTCCTGTCCGTGTCGTCGCTTGATAAGTGAACACCACCGATTCCTTCGCTGAGCGTCCTTGGGAAACTCGAAGAAATGATAACTTGTACGAGTACCGTTTACATTATAGGCGCTATTATTGCAGTCAAAGGCTGCACAATACTTTCCTCTTCTCTTTCGAGGGGCGGAGGATGTTTCCCCGACGCTTAAGCTTTCATTCATCCCACCAAAGACTCGACAAACCAACGAAACGCTTGAAAACACCAACAAACTCTTATGCGACGCCCGAATCGGGTCACCGGCAGCCTCGCTATCGTGTTTGCGCGGTTACTAATCCAATATGGCGCCAGGAACTGTAAAAAGGACTATTAATAATAACAATTTATAGTCCAAGACGCATGGCTCCAGTCAATCCGTTGCATTAGGTTAAATTTTTCACCTGGTATTATTTTACCAATTTAGCTTTTTGTTCAAAGAGCCTAAACAGGAAGAGGGAAGTTCATTTCTAATATTAATGATCATCTTGACTTGAAACCAACAGTTTCTATCGTAACCATTGCTACCAGACAGGAATAAAAGAAAACACGTTTGGCTCAATAACACTAAAGTTGGGCACCAAAGAACGTTGGATCTTTGAAGGTAAGAAATGGTCATATTTAATGCATGGATAACTTGAGTTTGACTTTCATTCCATGATATTAATTGGATTCTCCTCTATTTCTGTGTGGCTGAAATTAAACGAAAATGAAAAATACCGAGCTTCTAAATGTGGGTATAACAAACTTTTGGCGAAAAAAACAACTTCAGCTATTTGAAATAAACAAGATCATTATCCTTAATTTTTAGTTTTCTACAACATGTTTACTTCTTGAACCTTTCTCAGCGATATTTGTTTTATGTTTATAATGACACTACTTCTCGAAATTGTAGTTCCATCATTAACATAAATAGAGAAAAGTGCCAAATTATAAAAAGTCAGTGCTGGCGGTTCCAAGCTCGTCACAAATTGTGAAACTCGAAACGACGGGAAATTTCAAAAAGAGATGGCAGAGGATTTAAAACAGTGACAAAGCCCGCTGTTTAGGTTCAATTTGCGGTAAAGGAAAATAGAGTTGATGGCAAAAATCTGCTTCATTTGAAACATACAACTTCCCAAAAATTATGGTATTTTTTTCTGTACTTAAAAAGATTTCCTTTCGCAAATTGTTTTGTACTGTGCCCAACTTAAACTGATATGCATCTCGTTTGAATCCCGTTCGTAATATGACAGAAGTGATGATTTGAAATAGAAGAACCTTGAAAAATATGGAAGTTAATAGGAGAATGAGTCGAGAACTAAATGTTGACTTGCAGGTCTCGTTTACCTTAAGTCTGTAGCAATTTTATCTAACGTAGGAAACCTGACAATTTTTTTTTATAATTTATAAGATATTCCAACGAACGCCTTACAAGCCAAATACTATAATGGATGGTCCGGCTGATTCCAATCGTAAATTACAGAACACCCTTTCTAAATATCAATTTGCTATTATCCTTAAGAGCAAGGTTGCGATTAACAACAACATTCAGAATTTCGTCTCATTTAAGCCCTGGATTAAGTATAGCAGCTATCTGCACTGGATCATGCTCAATCATTATAAGATATCCAATAGGTTCTGCCTCGACACTTTTTATGCAATCCTAATGTATCGAGACATAGTTCGTCAGTTTCTCCAAAAAAAATGATGGGATTTCTGTAGTTTAACATCTACCGTTTTCAGGAGGTTTATTGTTTATTCAAACTAAAGAGCTTTTTAGAACTCATCATTAATTAATTTTGACGTTAATGAATGTGAGGGAAGATAAAATGACTAATTACTGAGGACTTCAAACAAGAAAACCATCTTTAACTTGTTGCGTTCCTTAATTGTTTAGAGTAAGTAGGAGGGTCAAACAATAAAATATTTTGCTCGATGTGGGTAAGTGGGTGGCACAGCTTAACAACTATAAACACCATAATCGAAATTCAAAAGGGAGTTTCCTTTACTAATTTCGTCTACTTAGAATAAGAGACTCACAATCCATCATAGAACGTGGCTTATTTTATAATTTCTGATTTATCTCAAGATATAGTCCAATTTAAGAATTCGTGCTTTTGGAAAATGATAGTGAACTGCGCGAGTGCAAGGCTAATGTCTTTTTTCAGCGGATAGGGTTACGCCAACCTGTCTGGTCCTACACATCGATTACCATTATCCGTATGATTGCGTGAGCGGGAATATCGGTACATAAGCCGGATCTATTTTTTTTACCACGTTCTGCGAGTATTGCTTTTTGTCAATTATTTACGCTTCGGTCAATTTTATAAGGTGTTTCCCCCTGATAATGAAACAAAAAGTAACATAAAATAAAATAAATTTTAAAAAACGACGCTGAATACATGGATAGATCTTGTGAATTGGAAAGTGTAGTTCTCGAGGGAATTTGACTTTTGATTGCATTATCGGGGTATGTTCACCCAATATTTTCAAGAATATGTTTATGATGTTATTGACTTAAACGCACTCCATTGAATGTAATTATGAAGGAATTGAATGTTATGGCAATTTGTGTAGCTGAATCCCTGAGTATAATCAGTAGGTTAACACCAAAAGAATCATAGCTCGCCAAATCCAAAGTCTTCCCGTAAAGCAAAACAGAAAACATCACAAATGCGTTTATAAGCAGAAATTAAAACGCGTGCCCACGTATTTTGTTTGCTTCAATCATTTCAATGGCACCGAACTGACTGTTATTTACTTTGTCAACATCCCATTTTCAATGCAAAAAGGTCGGTTTCTATCACTCAATCCATTATTAAATGCGGGTGGTGTTATTTCTGTTTAAAACTTATTTATTTCAGCCCGTGTTATTTCCCATCACTCTTTATCTTTATTTTGCTGATTCACAACAGTTGATGCACTAAGCTTATAACGGGTCGTTATGACAAAACTTAAATCCTGAACTCATTAAACATGATTTTTAAAGGAAGGAACCGTAGTCTTGTAAACTTGGTTTGTTGACATTAATGGCATTTAGCAAGGTTGTGCTATTATGTTAGTTGATAATATTCACCATAGCTAAGCGATTCTAACAACCTACGTTGACTAGCAAAAGTAAAAATTTAAAAATGTTATTCTAGATTTGCACGTTTAGAAAACTTTCGAAAACTGGTATAAATCAGCTCATTGACGCAAGGCAAGAATGTTTTTTTTTTCAGCTTCAATTCACATGAATTTCCTCTGTTTACGATAACCGTTCGAAAAAAAAGGCTATAGGGAACTTCTTCAGCTTTATATATTCTTTTAATAAACACTTAATAGTCAAGGACATATATATGTCATTTCGTGCATTTAATCATTCAGGTGGTTAATATCTAAAAAACTCGCCCTCATTTTCCTTAGAAACTTGGACCGTACTGGAGACCTAATAACCTTCTTGGACTGAAATCGCTAATATAATGCAGAGGGAGCACAATAAGATTTTACGGGGGTCAGTAATTATAGAATCATAACACCTTTGGCACCTGCCCACATGGGACACTTTCAAGGAATTAATAATAACAATTCATAGTCCAAGAATCATTAATCCAAATCAATCCGTTGCATTAGGTTAAATTTTTCACCTGGTATTATTTTACCAATTTAGCATTTGTGCAAAGAGCCTAAACAGGAAGAGGGAAGTTCATATCTAATATTAATGATCTTCTTGGCTTGAAACCGACAGTTTCTATCGTAATCATAGATACCCGACAGGAATAAAAGAATACGCATTTGGCTCTATAACACTAAAGTTGGGCACCAAAGACCGTTGGATCTTTGAAGGTAAGAAATGATCATATTTAATGCATGGATAACTTGAGTTTGGCTTTCATTCCATCATATAAATTTAATATCCACTCTTGACTCCTCTATTTCTGTGTACTTGAAATCAAGCGAAAATGAAATTTATTGAGCTTCCAAATGTGGGTATAAAAAACATTTGGCGAGAAAACATCTTCAGCTATTTGAAATAAACAAAATCGTTATCCTTAATTTTTAGTTTCCTACAACGGGATTCCTTTTTAAACGTTTTCTCGGCGATATTTCTTTAAGTTTATAATTACACCCCTTCTCGAAATTGTGGTTCCATCGTTACCGTAAATATAGAAAAGTGCAAAATTATAATAAGTCAGTGCTGGCGGTTCCAAGCTCGTCACAAATTGTGAAACTGGAAACGACAGGAAAATCCAAAGAGCGATGAGGGAGGATTTAATGCGGTGACGAAGCCCGCTGTTTGAGTTCAAATTACAGTAAAAAAAATATAGAGTTGACGACAAGAATCTTCTTCATTTGAAATATCCAACTTGTCAAAAACTATGGATGTTTTCTCTCTCTGTACTTATGAAGATTTCCTTTCAAAAATGTTTTGTCTTATCCTCCAAAAATTGATGACTTTGAAAGAGAAGAACCTTGAAAAATATGGAAGTTGGTTTTCATGTCTCCTAATCAGAAAAATGAGTCGGGAACTAATTGTTGGCTCACAGGTCCTGTTAAGTCTGCAGCAGTTTTCTCTAACGAAGGAAAACCTGAAAATGTTTTATAATTTAGAAGGTATTCAATGAAGGCCTTGGAGGCGCTTCGATCAATTTTATGAGGTGTTTTCCCCTGATAATTAAAAAAAAAAAAAGAAATAAAGAAAAAAAAAGAAAAAAAAAACCAGAAATGCTGAATCCATGGATCGATCTTGTAAATTTGAAGGTGTTTTTTCTCAGAAACTCGAAAGAACTTGACTCTTTATGTGACTGCAGTAACGGAGTTTATTTATCTAATGTTCTCAAGAATATGTTTATAATGTTATTTCCTTAAACGCACTCCATTGACTATAGTCATGGAAATTTGTGGGGCGAAATCCCCGAGTCTAATCTGAAGGTAAACACCGATAGAATCGTAGCTCGCCAATTCCAAAGTTTTTCCATATATCCCAAACGTGTGCCCACGTATTTTACTTGCTTCAATCATTTCAATGGGTCTGGACTGACTGCTATTAATTTAGTTAACATCCCATATTCAATACAAAAGGGTCGGTATCTATTACTTAACCCATTATCGAATGCAGGTGGTATTATTTCTGTTTAAAAATAATTCATTTCAGCTCGTGTTATTTCCCATCACTCTTTATTTTTATTTGCTGATTCACTATAGTTGATGCTCTGAGCTTATAACTGGTCATTATGACAAAGCTAAAATCCTGAACTCAACAAACATGATTTTTTAAGGGAAGGAACCTTAGTCTTGTAAACTTGTTTTGTTGACATTAATGGTATTTAGAAAGGGCGTGTTATTATAATGAGCCATTGACAGTCTTCATACAATCCTGGTGCATCGAGGCATAGGTCGTAATTTTCTCAGCAAATTTATTGAATTTCTGTATTTTAAGATCAGGCGTTTACGAGAGATTTTCTCTTTGTTCAATCTAAAGAGCTTATTAGAACTCGTCATTTATTGATTTTGTCGTTAATGAATGCGAGGGAAGATAAAATGACTTATCAATTTGGACTTAAAATTATTTTAGTTTTGTGCGTTCCTGTATTATTTCGAATAATTAGCAGGGCAAAACGGGAATATATTTTGTTCGATATAGTGAAGCGGGTGGTACAGCTTAACAACTACAAACACGATATTCGAAATTCAAAAAAGAGTTTCTCTTATTAATTTCGTCGAATTAGAATAAGAGACTCACAATCCATCAAAGAACGCGACTTATTTTATAATTTCAGATTTATTTCAAGATAAAGTCTAAATTAAGAATTCATGTTTTTGGAAAATGAAAGCGAATTAGGTTAAATTTTTCACCTAGTATTATTTTATGAGTCTAGTTTTTGGTGCAAAGAGCCCAAACATGAAGAAAGCAGTTCATTTCTACTATTAATATTCATCTTGGCTTGAAACCAACAGTTTGTATCGTAACCATACCTACCAGAAAGTAATAAAAGAAAGCACGTTTGGCTCAATAATACTAAAGTTGGGCGCCAAAGAAAGTTGAATATTTGAGGGTATAAAGTGATATATTTAATGCATGGATAACTTGAGTTTGACTTTCATTCCAATTGAATATCCACTCTTAACCTCTTTATTTTTGTGCGGCTGAAAAAAAAAGAAAATGAAAAATACCGAGCTTTCAAATGTGGATATAACAAACTTTTGGCGAAAAAACAGCACGCTATTTGAAATAAACAAGATCCTTTTCCTTAATTTTAGTTTCCTACAAGGGTTTACTTCTGTAGAAATTGTAGTTCCATCATTATCGTAAATAGAGAAAAGTGCCAAATTATAAAAAGTCAATACTGGCGGTTCCAAGCTCGTCACAAATTGTGAAGCTCGGAACGACAAGAAATTCCATAAAGTGATGAGAGAGGTATTAATGCAGTGACGAAGGCCGCTGTTTGGGTTCAATTTACGGTAAAGAAAAATAGAGTTGATAACAAAAATCTTCTTCATTTGAAATATCTAACTTGCCAAAAATTACAGTTGTTTTTTTATGTACTTAGAAAGATTTCCTTTCACAGATTGTTTTGTCCTATCCCTCAACCTAGACCAATATGCAGCTCGTTTGAATTCCGTTCATATTATGACTAAAGTGATTATTTTGAACAAGAAGAACCTCGAAAAATATGGAAGTTGATTTACATGGCTTCCCATCAGAAAGATAAGTCAGGGGAACCAAATGTTGGCCCACATGTCTCTTTAACCTTAGGTCTGCAACAATCTTATCTAACGGAGGAAAACCTGAAAATGTCTTATAATTTAAAGGTTCTTCCAATGAAAGCCTTAGAAGCCAGATCCGATACTGAATGGTTTGGATGAATCCAATCATAAATTACGGTACACCTTTAGCAAACATCAGTTTGCTATTATCTTTGAGATGAAAATGGCGTTTAAAACAACATTCAGGGGTTCTTCTTCGACAATCTTTATTCAATCCTTATGTATCTGACATAGGTCGTAAGTTGCTCAGAAAATTTATGGAATTTTTTGTTGTTAAATATCCACCATCTACGGGAGATTTATTGTTTGTTCAAACTAAAGAGCTTATTAGAACTCGTCATTAATCAATTTTGACGTTAATGAATGTCGGGGAAGATGAAATGGCTAATAACTTAGGACTTCAAATTATTGCGTTCCTGTATTATTTCGAGCAAGTAGGAGGGCCAAACAAGAAAATATTTTGCTCGCTCTAGTGAAGTGTGAGGTACAGCTTAACAACTTCAAACACGATATTCTAAATTCATTTCTCTTATTCATTTCGTCGAATTAGAACAAGAGACTCACAATCTATCCAAGAACGTGGCATATTTTATAATTTCAGACGTATTTCAAGATACAGTCTTAATAAAGAATTCGTGTTTTTGGAAAATGAAAGCTAACTGAGTGTTTTTTTTTTTTAGGTGGATAAGGTTACGCCAGCCTGTCTGCTCCCACACACCGATTACCATTATCCGCAGGATTTCGTGAGAGGGACTTTCGGTACCTAAGATCTATTTTTATTACCATATTTTTGTGAGAATTTTCTTTTCGTCAATTATTGACGCTTCAATTAAACTTGTAAGGAGTTTCCCCTGAGAATGAAACAAAAAAAACAAAACAAAACAAAACGAAACAAAACAAAACAAACACGCAAACGAAGAAACGTTGAATTTATGGGTTGATATTGAAAATTGGGAGTTCTTAGAAACTCAAGGGAACTTGGCTTATTCACCTAATGTTCTTAAGAATATTTTTATGATGTTATTGTCTTAAACGCACTCCATTGACTATAATTATGAAGCAATTGAAGTTAATGTATGGAAATTTGTGTGGTAAAATCCCTTTTTCTAATCTGTTGATGAAGATAGAATCATAGCCCATCAAAACCAAAGTGTTTCTAATTGGCACAAAGGAAGACATTGGAAACGTGTTCATTCGCAAACTTTAAAACGCGTACCCACGTATATTATTTGCAGGGTCAAGACTGACTGCTGTTAATTTTGTTAACATCCCATTTTCAATACCAAGAGGTCGGTTTCTATTACTTAAATTCATTATGAAATGCAGGTAGTCAACACGAAATTTGTGGCACACTGAAACCACCAACACTGAGCTCCGTTGTCTCGAGGAAGCATGGAATTTTCAGCGTTTCAAGTATTCGCAGTCTGGACTTCATCGATGACTTACTTGACGTTTGGTAAAGGTGAGTTACAATATGCGCATCATTTTCCATCTCTATATTCATACTCCAGCCCTTGCTATCTTATTTTCCGTCACTCTTTATTTCTATTTCGCTGATTTACAACAGCTGATGCACTGAGCTTATTAACGTGTCGTTATGACAAAATTAAAAACCTGAATTCAACAAAGATGATTTTTAAAGGAAGGAACCTCAGTCTTGTAAACTTCTTTGGTAGATATTAACAGTATATAACAAAGACGTGTCATTATGATAAACCATATCGGAAGTTTTCACCTGTTACAAACAAAGTAAGAACTGCTACGATGAAGAATTTCTTAATTCAAAACAACTTCCATCCTAACGCTCATCAGCTCATATTTACATGGAAGGGTAATCAATGCTATCAAAAATATTTCGTTGTTGCGTTGCAGACGGGAATTCGATAATTTTCATGGAAAAAAAATTGGCCGCTCTTAGCCAACTAAAGCGAGGTTATTTTTATAGAAGGACAATGCTGGCATTTGGAATAGACCAATTTGTACTGGTTTTAAACATCTGTCTATAAAATTAGGGGAGCTTGTCTTCGCACAATTTAACCGTTATGTGGGATTGAAAAAATAAAACCTTTGACTCAAAATCCTTTTAAACATTGCTTTTCGAATTGGAGGCTTTAAAACTTGCCAAAGAACAAACAGCTTAATTGAGGTAATCCTTAACAATAACTTTGCATAGAAGCTTCGTGTAATTTTCCAATTTTGCGCTCTTTCATAATCAATCTCCCAGCTAGGAATCCTTAGACTGAAATTTATTCAAATATATATTTTCAGTGTTTTAAAAACTCTGTTACTTTGATCAATATTTTTTCCAACAACAGAAAAATGATTTGGGTGGACTTTATTCGACATGAGAAAAACAACTAATGAATTAAAATGATGAACAGATAAATGAGTTGTTTCCATAAAACAAATGACGGAAATAAAGAGATGATTATATTAACCATGGCTAAGCAATTCAACTTTCATTAGCTTGCAAAAGTAAAAAAAATAAAATTTCATTCTTATTTTTTCCATTTAGAAAACTTTCGAAAACGAATACAAATCTGCTCATTGACGCAAAGCAAGAATGGTTTTTCTCGGCTTAAATTTGCACGAATTCCCTCTGTTCACGATAATCGTTCGAAGAAAAGAGCCGAAGAGGAGCTCTTCAGTTAAACATTTCTTTAATAAACACTCTATAGCGAAGCTCCTGTTTATATAAAGAAAAAAAAAATCAAAAACAAAAATGCACTTTAAGACCATCCCTGATCAAAGTTTTTGAGATATTTAAGGCTCCTTATAAGAGAATTTAAATTGTGTTCATTGCACTGATGAAAAATACATAAAAAAATGCAAACATCAATTAACTCCCTTTGTAGTAGGAATTTCACAGAGAGTTTGATGAGCTCGTCTTTTCTATCGATATGATAGACTCATCTAAAAACGTACGAGTTTCTTGAATTGCCAAATTCATATGAAACACGAAATATTTTCCGTAAATGTTCCGTACCTAAGAAATCTCCAAACTCTCAAATAAACTTGTTTTTATGTTACTGTTTAATTGTAGAAAACGGCGAAGCAATTCACAAATTTTTTGATTACATTGAACGAATCATCGTTTTTCTCAATGGCCGCTTTGTTTGACTCACGTTTTTAACGCATTTGCTACCATAGTTTGCTGAGAATCCGAGAATTTTTGCTAAGAGATTTGTTCTTAGAACTTTTTACTCGAAATTTATTCCTTTTGCGACGGAAAAGTAAGCCTTATAATCACATTTCAATTTGTCTATTTTAGAGCGAGAGCGCGCAATGGTGTTTCCGGACTACTATTTCTTTGCGGAAAGACGTTTGGTAAACCATACCATTGAAAAAAAACGTGTCGATAACTTGGATGACTGTGAGCTCATGTGCTACCTGAACGACAACTGTGTCAGTCTTAACTTCAAAAAAGATTCAGAGGATAACAAACCAGGTCACACCTGTGAACTAAATAACGCCACGCATATGAAATATGACAGTGACTTGACAACTGATGCCAAGTCTTATTATCGTGGCTCGAAGGTGAGTCCCAATCGATTTTTCGAAATTTTCGTCTTGGAATAATATCATAACAATAATTAACGTTTATGCAAAATTGCGTGCACTCGATCATCCGTATTTAGTTGATTCTTCTATTGAATCCCTCCATCCTCTTTTATTACTTTATTTAATTTTTTTCTTCTTCTTTAGAACGCTTGTGACAAGAGTCCCTCCTGCGATAACAACGCAACTTGCCAGTCTGGGTTTACACTCAAGGGATATCGGTGCTTGTGTCCTCCTGGATTCGAGGGAGAACGTTGCGAAATGGGTATGAGTCTATGTCAGTCCTTAAAATGACGTAAATGAGAGACTTTTTCTGATTTTCAACGCTGCTATGACAACTGTCCTTTAGTTGGTGAAATTGGCGTGAATTTACCTCATTGTATATTGTGTTGAATCTTTTCAAAAGAAAACGTCTTGCTGTGTTTTTTTAGTGTGTGTATTGTTTTCTTCGCTCGCTCGCTTATATATATTTTCGTATACTCTTTTTTTAAATCTTGAACGTTCGACGCTTTTCCATGGCAAAGTAAGATTAGTTCGTGTGCTTGTCGTATGCTTCTAGTGGTTTGTATGGTAATTGCTTGTGAAAAATAGCTTGATTGAAAAGTCCCACCAGAGAACCACTTAGAACAATAAAGCTGCATATAATATATATATATATATATATATATATATATAAAGAAGCGAAGGAGTTGCGTTTAAAAGAAGCGTTCTCTTCAATTCTTACCGAGCGTGTGCACGAGATAAAAGCTTCTTTAACTTAAACCATTGGACAAAATTCGTGGGTGGCACAGTACTCTCTAGGGTTGTAGAATTTTGTAATGTTGCCCACTGAGAGACTTTTGACGGTAAAGTAGTAATTGTTAGATTTTAGGAGATGATAGGACGCTTTGCTGGGGAAAATTGTAGCCGTGTAACAACAAATTATGCATCAAATATCTAATTTTGCACTGTGACGCAGCATGCATTCTTAGAGTACAAAATGGATCTCTATAATAGGTAACAAAAAGGAAATGTTTCACTTAACAATGACAACTTTGCTCAATGATTAGATCCCGAAATTATTTTCATCGTCTTGCCATTCAGATGGGTAAATGGCTGATATTTATTACTTCCAGTTTTCGAGGAACGTTCTGCTCATTTCATACTAATCATTGGTGTTAAAAGAGTACGAGTATCACATTTTGTGATATTCAGTTTCCTTTTTTAACTCGTGAATTGCGCGCATGCGCAAGAGCGAGTTATAGATACGATGAGGGGAATGGCATTCGCTCGCTCGATTGGTCGATTCCTGTAAACTTTTTTTAGATTTTAGGCTTTTGAGTGCATTTGATAGTTTTTGGCGAGCAATAAACAGACGAAATGGCGACCTTTGTTGCTAAGAATAGTGGTGGGGTGAAAAAGAAGCCAATGATAATCTTAAAAGAGTTTTTTTTTTCGTTTTAGTTTCAACTAGCGGCGCCAGCGACTGGCAGGCATGCAAGGATTCACACTGAAATAACAGAATAACCTTCGTTTTTCATAAAATTGTAATTTACAATCCTTGAACTTGAAAACAATCCGAAGATTTATTGAAAATATCACTTACTACGAAGCGCTCGGAGTTTACAGATGTTCAAAAGCTTTTTCTGTTATAGCGTGAGATTGAGGACAAAATTGATCATTACGTTTCGTCGCGTGTGTTTTTCCTGTGTGAAGCAACAGAAGATGCCGGCGACTGACGAGATAAAAAGTTAACACGAAAATCAAATAACACCTAAACAAACAATTTTAGCTACCGATTTTCAGTGAATTTTTAAAGAACAATTTTCTTTTAAGTTTGAAGACAATTTGAAGATTCAACATACATACAACGTACTAAAATGCGAAAGTTACACACCATAAAATTGATAAATAGGCCTGAAATGAAATTCTATCTTGTTATTGATTATACGTTGCCTAGCACGTGACTTAAATCTACCCAGGCGGAGATCCAAAATGACGGTGGCAGGCTTGGCTTAGTTATATCACTCAAACCTCGTTCCCGTTTGTCTCATTTGATAGAGGGAATCGTTAATGTTTTCATTAAGACAGTATTGCCTTGATTTTCTAATATTTACAACGAAAGACAGTAAATTTCACTTTTCACCCACATTTACTTCCAACCTTTTCTTTTGAAACAAAAATGATAGACGTTTAAAATTCATGACATCATCCACCTTGCCAAATGTATAGCATGATCATTTCAATTGTAATGCCTTCTTATCCCAATGTTACTTTGTTTCTTTGCTACATTAGCGAACACTGAACTACTGCTCGTACTCTAGATATGGCAATCAACCACAAAATTCCCTAAGCCAGATAACATTAAACATAATCTAAAAAATCATGTGTCAATTCACGAGTTTGCTCACAGAGCACTTTGATCTTCTAGTGGTATTCGTTGTGGTTTGATCTTGACTTACTATGCTTGTTCTCTTTCAGACATTGACGAATGCAACGAGGTTCATTATACTAAAACGAGAGAATGCCATTCGAATGCTTTTTGCATTAATACTCAGGGCTCATATCACTGCTCTTGTAATCCCACATACCTTTGGAATGGTTTTGAATGCGAAGGTACGTCTTGTTTCTAAGCAAACTTATTAACTCAAAGTTAAAGCAGTATTGGATCAAATCTAACCTGTGGCTCCTCAGTTGGCCATTGTCCTCTAACTCAAATTTAGATCGTGCTGAATTAATTTGGATTTCCATTATGACTGTTTTGGCCTCGCCGAGTGATGATATCCTACACATGGACTACCTGATCTTTTACTATAGATGCATAGTCAATGTTCTTGTACATAACAAGCTCCACTACTGATTGGCAAGCTGGCAGAATTATAAGACGTTGCAAAAAATCTTAAACCCTTTGATTCTAATGACTAAACCACTGGTGCAATTATTACTTGACTTTACAGCCGATCTCTGCTATCATTATAAAAACCTGAGTGATGCCAATAGAAATATAAGTTACATAACACCTGACAGTTCAGGGCTGTGTGACAAACAACTCCCTGTGGGATGGTATCGTTTTGTGGGAGCTGCAGGAACAAAAATGCCAACAACGCGTGTGCCAGCATACAGATGTGGTGCAGTCTACTCAGGCTGGTTGGATGATGCTCATCCTACAGTGGAAGATGGTAAAGTTCAAAGGAAGGTCTGCTTTAGTCATCTTAACACCGGTTGCAAATATAGAATCAGCATTTCAGTGAAAAATTGTGGATCCTACTTCATCTACAAACTTCTCCCTCCTAATTGTAACTCACGCTACTGTGGAACAGACTGAATGCAAAGCAAAAAAATTAATGAGTCATGAATTGATCCTCAGGTACACGTACTTCAGGGATTTTGCGAATTCCTCTTTTCATAATAATCACTAATTTCTTCTCTAGTTTTCGTACCTTGGCGATGTTCTGTTAACTTTTGCAAACAAAAATGAATTTAACATTTTACGAAGCATCTCTTTCTAAATAATCACAGATAATTAATTGCTGCTAAAAGAACTTATAACAAATGAAATGAAATTAAAATTTAAAATTGAGAAATCTTAGGCAAGCTGTAGGAATATCAATTAGCATGATAACTAGCAAAAGATGACGAATTCTGTTTTCAAAACGTTAGAAGCTGCAATACAGGTCGCAGTTTGTTTAAAAAAATTAGATGACGCTTCTGTTAGTGCTAATGATGTGTTCAATCTGATAGTTGCTTTAAAAACAAAGCAACACGATTATCTAAGGACTAGTGTGGGTAAATACTGTTTAGTTTGAGGCGGTAAGGTATGGTATTAGAGTTTAACTGGTTTTCGTCGTTTCACTCTATCATGAAAGAGTTCCCATGGTGAAGATTTTTAAAAGAAATATGTTGCCCCTGTTCCAATCCAATGAAACCAATAATCACGACGTGGAAAGAAATCCCAAATGCCAGTGTTAAGTATTTTGGGTTTCGGTTAGGGTACGGTTTAAGGTTTAGATGCTGCAAACGATTCCCCAGTCAAGTATTATCTTCTATGCACGAGAAGAAATTTAAACGCGTAGCAATTGAGATAAACTCTTATTAACACTATTTCTTTAGAAACCTATAAACAAATTTAACGTAAATCACAGATTGTTTACTCGGTTGAATAATTTTGTTGGTTAGCTTTTTAAGCTGTGTAGATATGTAGAGCAGAATAATGAAATAAATCACATGTTTTAGAGAAGTTGTACAACTCTTAATAAATACATTTATCTTATCTGGGGTATTTTCAACTGATATGTAACTATTGATATATATGGTCCATATTTTTCACTATTTACATTCCTGAGTGACATTGGCTGTCATGATCGTAAACTAGAGTTAATAGAGGAATAGGAATAAGTCATGACTTTTAACACTCAGCTGAAAACTGTTCACCATGTAGTGCGCACATGTAGAAGATTTCGCGGTAAGGATCTCTTAATATAACTTTACGTACTCCTAGACTTATTTACAAGGCAATTGTCATAAGACAAGCAATGCTAGTTTTCAAATTCTATTAATTACTTAATGGTACCTATGTCTATTGCTGATGGTAGTTAGGGGTTGGCGATGCAGTTAACAATGCAGGTAACAGAAACGGAGGCGAGGAGGAAGGAATTCGCAGTGAAAAAAAAAATCAGAGTGGCCATTGCTCTTTTCAGGAGCTTAAAAAAATTACGTTTATTACTTGCAATCTTCTGTAACCACCCTGTTCCCATGTTCCCATCAGGTTGTTGATGAAAAAACTGCGAAATTGCTTATCGTTCTAAGCGTCCCGTCACCAAATAAAAGTTTATATTACCAAATATACACATTAGATGAAATAATGCTTTGCTTATGTTTGCTTAAGGTTAGTGTTATGTTTGATTCCGAGCGAGACGTGACGTTCATTGGTAGGCCTTGATATCCCTTTTGACTTTTATTTCGTTTCTAAACTCTCTACCAACGAGGGATTTTTTTTTCAATTTTTGATCAAAATAAGTGAGTTGTGCGCGGTTCAAGTTGTTGATTAGGTGCATTTAATTGGTGAATTTGGAAAATTTGTGGCAGAAAATATTTTGTTTTGAAGGTGTGACCATGGGAATAACATTTCACGCCGTAACTATATATGCTAGTAATGATACTGTGATCACATAGGAATAACATATGTGGCTTCGCCTCCTATAGAAGGTAGTAGCCACACAAATGGCGATTAGAAATCACGAGTGGAAAGCGTGATCACAGACTGGATATTAGATGTGATCACGGCCTGGGAAGCCTGTGATGATAGCGTGATCACAAACGAAAATAACATATGTGGCCTTTTTTTAATCGTAAAACTATTAACAAAGTAAATTTGAAAGCTCTCTTAATGATGTATTAGATAAATCAATTGTCAGATATACTGTACGCAAAGAAAAAAATATCCTTACCAAAGCATTCATAAACTTGCTGTTTCCAGAGCTGAGAGACTTATTATTTATTATTAACTGAACCTTTGCCTACATTTTATAGCACCTTACATTGCCATCCATCCCTCCAGGAGGGCGAAGCGTTGAAACAGCTTTATGTGCTAAAATGATTGGTCTCAAAGCTAGCGGAAGTAAATGCGTCCAACAAACATTTCAATTACGCTTTGTTGAATTTCCGTAGCAGGACCGAAGACGTTTGGAGCCTACTATGAAAATCTTGAAAAGAGTAGAACCATTCATCCGTTATATAATCTCTTTTGAAAACAATATAGCTTATGAGTTCGCGAGCTCAAACCGTGTTAGTAACCACAGCAACAACTTGGTGTGGTACATTAAAACGAATCGGAGAGAGCTCCATTCCTCTGGTGAGACACTCTGTATGGCTTTCCGTGACAAAATTGAGTATTAAAACTTAAAAGCTCTCGAGGATAATTAAAGCAATTGGATAAATTCTTCCTTTTTGAAATATTACTATAATTAGGCGAAGTTTTGGCAGGAATATTTGATTTCTTCGCAGTTAATTCTCGTTCGAATTATAGTTACGTAAAATTTTTCAACCAGATAAGTCGTATCATTTTTCCTTGTGGCAAAAATGTACACTTAGAAAAAATTCTTGAAAGCGACCATACTGGTATGTATTTTCCAATGTTTGATCCACTTTAGGGATTTTTGATATAAACTAATTTTGTAACAAAGATTGCTTCCTACATTTACCTGTTTGTATAAGCAATAGACCGCACTTTCTATCAGTTTACCAGCGTAAAAACCCATGCAGGATGTTGGGAGAACTTGAAAAAATTGTGTAAATCCCGATGATTTACATAAGCTTTTCTCGTCTTTCCCTCCGTTCCCTCATGTGATTCCCCTAGAATCTTCTCATTATCCCCCCCCCCCCTTAACCCTTGCAAGTGATGAACAATTAATGGCCCTTAATTCTTTAGAAAATCTAGCATAGCTCAACGAAAAGGCTTATAACAATGCTACCATAAATATTTTGTGTGACAGTACGGCTGTTTGCCTTGCGAAGACGTGAATGCGAGCTTAGCCAGAACTAATACTTTCCTAAACTGTACAGCTAAGTAAAGATACCTAAGAGACAGTCATGCAAGAAGAAATTTCTATCATTTTAACTTACATATAGAATGACATTACCCGTCAGCGCATCGCCTGCAACTCCACTGGAACTGATCTTAACAGGAGACTTCTATGCTCGTCGCAAATCACACCTTTTTTAACTCGTGAATTGCGCGCATGCGCAAGAGTGAGTTATAGATACGATGTGGGGAATGCCATTCGCTCGCTCGCTCGATTGGTCGATTCCTGTAAACTTTTTTTAGATTTTAGGCTTTTGAGTGCATTTGATAGTTTTTGACGAGCAATAAACAGACGAAATGGCGACCTTTGTTGCTAAGAATAGTGGTGGGGTGAAAAAGAAGCCAATTATAATCTTAAAAGATTTTTTTTTTCCGTTTTAGTTTCAACAAGCGGCGCCAGCGACTGGCAGGCATGCAAGGATTAACACTGAAATAACAGAACAACCTTCGTTTTTCATAAAATTGTAATTTACAATCCTTGAACTTGAAAACAATCCGAAGATTCATTGAAAATATCACTTACTGCGAAGCGTTCGGAGTTTACAGATGTTCAAAAGCTTTTTCTGTTATGGCGTGAGATTGAGGACAAAATTGATCATTTCGTTTCGTCGCGTGTGTTTTTCCTGTGTGAAGCAACAAAAGATGCAGGCGACTGACAAAATAACAAGTTAACACGAAAATCGAATAACACCTAAACAAACAATTTTAGCTACCGATTTTCAGTGAATTTTTAAAGAACAATTTTCTTTTAAGTTTGAAGACAATTTGAAGATTCAACATACATACAACGTACTAAAATGCGAAAGTTACACACCACAAAATTGATAAGTAGGCCTGAAATGAAATTCTATCTTGTTATTGATTATACGTTGCCTAGCACGTGACTTAAATCTACCCAGGCGGAGATCCAAAATGACGGTGGCAGGCTTGGCTTAGTTACATCACTCAAAACTCGTTCCCGTTTGTCTCATTTGATTAAGAGGGAATCGTTAATGTTTTCATTAAGACAGTATTGCCTTGATTTTCTAATATTTACAACGAAAGACAGTAAATTTCACTTTTCACCCACATTTACTTCAAACCTTTTCTTTTGAACCAGAAACAAAAATGATAGACGTTTAAAACACATGACATTATCCACCTGGTCAAATGTAATAGCATGATCATTTCAATTGTAATGCCTTCTTATCCCAACTTTACTTTGTTTCTTTGCTACATTAGCGAACACTGAACTACTGCTCGTACTCTAGATATGACAATCAACCACAAAATTCCCTAAACCAGATAACATTAAACATAGTCTAAAAAATCATGTGTCAATTCACGAGTTTGCTCACAGCACTTTGATTTTCTTTACTGAGTACGTTTTATTCACAATACTGACGTATGATTGCAATTATTTTGATGCCGTTAGAATAGCAAACTATCATCTAAATACCCTCCGCACTACTACTCGTAGTCCGCAATACTTTTCTTGCACTCCTGAATATGTCAAGAATGGTTATCATTAGTTTGCTAAAATATCATCCGAAAACGAAATGTACTGAACCAAAAATTGTGAAACAGTTTTACACTACAATAAAGTCGACTTCACAGTTAGTAAAAGCCTATGTTGTTTATATGAAAAACAAAATAATACATGGCTGCCGCATGAAATTTCTGCACTTGTGTTCAACTCGACCAAAGAAATTCCACTAGTTGTATTTAGAAGTGTAAAATATTCTCTTATTATTTGTTGCGGCAAACGAACATCAAGGCTCGATGAAATACCAAGAAAATCGTGACCGGAGAAAAATGCCAACCAAATCCAGGGGATATATTACAGGGACATAACTTTAATCAATCTCGTAAAATATCAGTCCCTATACGCCGGTGGCTTGAAATAACACTTTATAAATTAACTGTAGATGAACACCGAACATGAACAGGCAATTAATGAAAGCGGGAGAGAAAAACTATTTAAAGGAATCAAATGGCACAAAGGCCAACTGTAACGCAAATGTCACGCAAGTTTGAAAGTCACGCATTTACATTATTTTCCCCCTTATCCATTTTATGAACAAATTGTTATCGTTTCATTTCTCTTACATTGAGGCCTATATATTTTTCTTTGACAATGAATTCTCTGTGAGTATACTTTCATAAAGCTGCCCGCCTTGACTAGCATGGGTACCCAGGGGCCAGGAGAGAACTGCCACTTTCGTCTTCAAAAAATGTTCCATTGGTAGTCTTGCAGTTGCTTTGTCGTCGTCGTCGTCGTTGTTGTAATTGTTTTTTAAGGAAAACATCAAAATAAAATAAATAGTCTTCGTGCAACTCGTTCTGTATCGTTTTCCTTCCCTTTTTCCTTTTTTACCTGTTCGATTATTTGTTTGCTAAATTGAGGGTCACAAGTTTTTCAGCTCTCTGGCTATTAAAGGATCTTAGTCAACCACCAGACATTGCGCGCTTAGTCCGCCATTTTGTATGCCATTGTGATTTATCATCTAAGTGCATCCGAGCGATTTGAATACATTTAGGTCTTTGATTGCCCTCTGAAATTATCAGTGGATTATTCTGAGTGTTTATTTTAGTGATTTCTCGAAATTTTCTTGAAAACAAATTATTTGAAACTGGTATCATCAGTGGCATCTCGCGTTCTTTCACTTGAAAGCGCTAAACAACGGAATAGACGAAAAACTTCAACCTGTGGAATGACAATGAGGATTCCCTAGTTTCAGGGGTCCAACTAATAGCCAATTTGCAGAGACTTTGCTGCATCAAAGCGTCGAGAAGCTTCACGCGAGGTGCAAGTCACAAGAAGCAAGTAACGAGTTAAGACTTGAGGTAATCCTTTTTTTCCTCAGTTTACCTTTACCTCGTCATTCTAAACTAGAATGCTTACGGTGTTATGTTCTCAAAAGGATGATAAAATTGAACTCAATTGTTATTAATTTATGATCTTCGAATTATGTATACCTTACTGGTTTAAAAACAAACCAACAAAAATTAAAAAAAAAAACAAAACAAAACAAAACAAAAAGCAAAAAAACGGCATGAAACCCACGAGAAGAGGAATAGGAGGGGAGGGGATGGGGTTGTTCGCAGTGAAATAATGATGGGAAAAACTATTCTTATCCATAGAATTGTGTAATTGAAAAAAATCTCGCATTCCAATTGATAAACGAAGCGAAGTATTCAGTGTGGAATTGTGAGTTGAAAACGAGGGTAATTGTGATATTGTTTCGCATCTACGTAAACACAACAACTATCGTCAAATTGTAACAAATTTTTCTACAATGTCACTTTGAAGTGTTTTTAAAAACCAGTGTCACCTTTTGAAGAGCCAAAAACGAACAAAAGCGTTTTTCAAAGTGAGCTACAGGTTCTTCCCTGTTTTGAAATGAACTAAAAATTCTTTGAGAGGCATAAAAAACCTCTTTCACTCGTGACAACGAGGAAGCAAGAAAATGGCAAGCAAAAGTTCAACCGAACAAGACGAAGAAGCGACAACGGAAGTAATGCCAGGGTCGATTGCCATATATACAGAAGAAGAAATAAATACCTTTAATCGCAAAATGAAACTTTCAATGCTTTCGCTTGAACACCTCATGTAAATTCAGCGAAATACTTCTATTGTCCTTAAGATAGCTTGAAGCTTGTTTAGAAAGTTTGAAAACAAATGTAAAACAAGCCCATGGTACAAATTGAGTTGTCAAAGATTCGAACGTGTATGACTGACCTTGCTTTCTATTCGCTAACGCAAGGACAGTTTTGCGGCTGACTTTGAAATAGTAATATTCTACAATTCCTTAATTTTTAATCCGATATTCTTCATATGTTTGTACTTACTTGGTTTGAAGGCGCCACTGAAACACATTTTACGAAAGATGAATCTTAATCGATGGAAAATAAGTCCACATAACCTTTATTCGAACAGATTAGTCTATACATTAGTCTATACATTGTTGCAAAAATTGCACGATTCAATTTATCGCCTACCTGAGTAAAATATTCTCTATGTTGTTGAAAACGCGAATGAGACCAGTCGACAGTAAGAAGACAACTATCTGATAACAACTCGAATAGTAAACAAGGCCTTGATAGCGACGCTAAATTCGAGTCCCTTAGCTGAGAAAAAATCCCATTTCCCGAAAGCTGTCTTCGAAACAATTTTACATTTCTTTGCTAGAAAATTTTCCTGAATTTATGTTCAGTTTATGTACCATTGCAAGTTAAAGAACAGAGACTCGAGGACTAAAAGTGTGGATCACAATTTTTTTCCAGAGTCTTATTTCTTTAAATTGAAGTTCGAAATTGCCGTGCTCTTTTTTAGTGGCGTATCACACTTAATAATAACTTAGCTTGGAAATTCGAGCAACCATCATCGTAGAATTAGGAAAGCTGGAAAAAATATAAGAGACGACTGATTAAGTAATTTGTGTCTCATAGAAAGACATTAACATTCAGTTGTTTGACTTACGTTTTTAATGCATTTGCTTCCATAGATTGTTAAAATCCGAGAAGTTTTGCCAAGAGATTTGTTCTTAGAACTTTTTATTCGAAATTTAATTTTTTTGCGACGGAAAAGTATGCTTTATAATCATATTTCAATTTATCTATTTTAGAGCGAGAGCGCGGGATGGTGTTTCCGGACTACTACTTCTTTACTGAAAGACGTTTGGTAAAACATACCATTGAAAAGAAAGGCGTCAATAACTTGGATGACTGTAAGCTAATGTGCTACCTGAACGACCACTGTGTTAGTCAGTCTTAACTTCGAAAAGGATCCTGACAATAATGAACAAGTTCACATCTGTGAACTTAATAAGATCACTCATCTGAAAAACGACAGTGACTTGACAACTGATGCCAATTTTTATTATCGTGGTCGAGGGTGAGTTACAAATCGATTTTTCGAAATTCTTGCCTTTCACTAATATAATAACGACAATTAATGTTTGTGCAAATTTCCGTGTATTCGATCATTTGGTATTTAGTTTCTTCTTTCATTTCAATTTTTCTTTTTTCTGCGAAAATAACGCAACTTGCCAGTCTGGATTTACACTCAAGGGATATCTATGCTTGTGTCCTCCTAGATTCGAACGAGAACATTGTGAAAAGGGTACGAGTCTAAGTCAACACTTGCAATGAGCGTATATGAGATTTTTCCTGATTTTCAATGCTGGTATGACAACTGTTCTTCAGTTGCTGAAAGTGGCGTGAATTTCTCTCATTGTATAAAGTACTGAATCTTGGAATCTTAGAAAAATTTCTTGCTATATTTTATTGAGCGTGTATAATGTATTCTTCGTTCGCTTGTTTGTATATTTTCGTTATGTTTTGGTTTTTTTGTTTTGTTTTTTGTTTTGTTTTTTGTATTTATTTATTTTTTTTGGTTTTATTTTTGATTTACCTTGAATGTTCGACGCCTTTCCATGGCAAAATAAGAGCAGTCCATATGTATGTCGAATGCTTAATATAGTAACCGCAAGGAGAGGTCAGAAATGATAGCTTAATTGAAAGTTACCACCAGAGAACCACTTAAAGCAAGAAGCTACAAATAAATTGAGGCTTTTGCGAATTGCTGAGTTCTTATGGCTCTTTGATAGAAACCAAAATGCTTATGTCTTTAGTTGATATTTATTCATGTATTTCTTTTTTGTCGTTCTTTCTTTCTAATTTTACGACAGATACTGATAAACGCGAAGCATTTATTGGCAAATGCCACAAGGAGGCTTCGTGTAACAACACACACGGATCATACGTGTGCATATGCAAATCTGGATTTATCGGAGATGGGAATAACTGTACAGGTAACTGTCAATAGTCTCAAAAGCCTTTAGATTCTTGTTAAATAGTGCAATGATATTTTGTTTGTTTGGTTTTTTGTTGACGTTTATTTTGATAACGTGGCAAGCCATGTTTTAATTTTTCAAAATAGGTGAGACAGGTACCTGACTTAAAGTTATTTAGAGGTTTTTGCATAGACAAGTTTTTTTCATCAGGTACGACAATCTCGCGTTCTCGCAATCCAGCAAAAGGTTAAAAACAACCATGGCTTGCACTCTTTAACACAGTAATGGCTTATGCACAACAATTTTTGCATAATTTTGAAATCCCATTTTTTCATCTGTGATTTCATAGACATTGACGAGTGTAAAGGGAACCACTCTTGTCATGAGGATGCAAACTGCATCAACACCAATGGATCACATGTGTGCGATTGTCAGCCTGGATATACTGGAAATGGACAAAATTGCACAGGTGAATTCAGAATAACAATGAAATGCGGTCATAGATGATTTATTTTAGTTCATTCTTTCTTTTTTTGTTTATATAACGTGTTTTGTGCTCCCGTAGCAAAACAAGAGCAGTTTATGGAGTATGCTTTAGATAGTCTTTGCTGTACCAGCGTGAAAAAAAAAAAATGCAACGTATCAAGAAATAGCCCATTGTTCCGGGTCAACTTTTCCAAACAAAAGTCCTGAGTAATTGGTAGTCCTGAGGGATTTTGGCCGAAGGGAGGCGGAAAAGCTCGTAACTGATCGAGAAAATTATAGGAGTGACAATTTTGCTGCACTGGGGGAGTGGGTAGTGTAAATTTGAACTAGTAAAATTAATCTCCATCGGTGTACCCAAGGGTAGACTTGACCCTCGTTTAGCGCATCGAGCCTAGGTTCGCAAATTCAGAAATAATTAAATTTATCCGTATTGTAGTGACTCATTTAAACCACCTCTCTCTATATGTAAGTCAAGTCGCCTGGTTTTTACCAGTCAGTTTTGTCAACGTACAAATATATTTTTTGGTCTTACTACTGATGTTAAATACAATCGAAAGTGACGGTTTTCGGTGGAGAGCCTCGAGGCGATTGAAGACCTTGTTTCTGGCGCACAGCTGTTTTCAAACGAGGCATTCATCATTTTTAGAACCAGCATGTTTACCTAACACGAGGATCCTTCTTTGCAAAAGCGCCGAATTCGTGTAACTATGTTGATGATACAAGATATACTGATCAAAGCAATGATTTCTAGTTTTTGCGAGAGCATGTATTTGAGTTATTTTAGTTTTCAATCAAACGCGTGGCAAGATGAGGGTGTGATATTTTTTCTCTCACAAGTCTCACAATGAAGAAGGTGCGAGTTTTTTTCATTTATCATTTACAAAAAAAGCAGCTCCTGCTTAAAAGTAAGTCTCTCTCATTAAAAACTACCAGAGTTTTACAGCGGATTTTAACAATCTTTTTAACAATCTTTGTTAAAATCAATAAATTGTTTTAGAACCACGGGTCCCCTCAGGTCGAAATCGATCGAGAGGCTATTGTTTTATCCTAAATTAAAAGAAATAAGTATCTACAAGGGCACTTGGCAAGAAACACATAGACGAAGTGCGAAATTTAGCGTAGCCGGCAACTAAGAATAAAGTGAATACTTACATGGCTGAGCGACTTGTTCTATTGTGACTCACATTCTCGTGCGGACGAAGCGAAATAACTGTTGTCTTGTTGGCAGAATTAAAATAGGTATGTCCAGATAGAACTAAATTGAATACTGGTATAAATCCTTGCCAGGTTTTCCTCTGACTACGAAAATAATCACACATTTGTAAACATTTCCGAAGGCGAATTCGATTGGCCGATCGAAACAATAGCCTCTTGATCGATTTCGACCGGAGGGGACCCATGGTTCTAAAACAATTTATTGATAATAACTGACAGTGTGGTCCCCGGCGAGGCTCGGTTTGAAAAGGAGGTAGGGTTTCAAAGGTCGTGTGTCAAGGTTGATGTGGTCGCGGGCTGTTAGAAACCTCTAAACTAGAAATTTTTGAAGCAAACTGCGGCTTAGCGTCGGTTGCACGGGGAAGATTGAGTTTGTAGTGAATTGAAATGAAACTACAGTATATGTGCTTGGATTCTGCGTTGGATTTGTGGCCGCCCGGTCATTTTGAGCTTGGATTTTTCGCTTCTCGGTTCAGGCGTTCGGAAATGGAGTGTTCAGCCTTGGGCTTTTCTTATGTACGTTGAAAACCTCGAAATGAACAACTCGCTCAAATGGGCTCTTTTCATCCAAGTAAGCGGTCAGATAACAAGCAATACGCTGTGGAAGCGAGGTGAGGTATTTTTTTTGAGAATTTGACGTATTTTTTTATTCCTTAGAGCGCTCGTAAATATTCCTATACAAACTCTTATAATTCCGCCATGACCGTTATTGCGTAAGATGATCATCTCACAGCTGGAGCTTGGGCCGCCTGTGGTCCAACCCGAAAAAATTGCAAACAAGTATTCCACTTTTTTCATATACATGTACATGTATGACTTTTGAATAAAAACTAAATCTCATTTTTCATTCTTTTCTCTTTCTTCTCAATGTTTTTCTTGACAGATATTGACGAATGCCAAACATACCCCGAACAATGGCCCGTAAATGCTCTTTGTAACAACACGCACGGATCACACGTTTGCACATGCAAACCTGGATATACTGGAGATGGACGCAACTGTACAGGTACTGTCAATAATTTCAGAAGCCTTCTTATTCGTTTTGACTATTATAATGAATTTTTGTTTGTTGTTCTTGTTTTTTTTTTTTTAAAGCACGTAAGAAGTGGCTAGAGCTCGAACGAAGTGTAGGGAGAAGCGCTAGACGTAGTCGAGAAGCATTTGCGTCTCTGCTCACGTCATGATAGCGTAAATTACGGCGCTTTGCATCTTTCGAAACCTTAATTTGGTTCTTCTATTACTATTTCGCTCATTGCGAAATTTCACTTTTTATTAGTATTAAAGAAGATAAAGAGAAGTTCGAGAAATGGTCAGAAAAAGTATAATTTGGAAAATGGCGTGACAGTCTTAGCTCAGCCTTATGTTTTCAGTACTCTGATAGAGCACGCTTTTGCGACCGATAACAACACGCGTTATATCCGAACTTTATCATAAGTAGAATTGGATTACTTGTATTACACTGCCTTAAATCATGTTACGAAGCATCGTTGATGCTTTTTGTGTCTTTCTTCCTTTGGATGGGCGTTTCAACAATAATAGACGACGGCGTGAAACATTATTTTGAGTAACATTCTATGTAGCTTGATTTTGACGTAATGTGTATGTTCTCTTTCAGACATCGACGAATGCAGTGAAGCTCATACCGTGAAAATGAGCAACCGCCATCCGAATGCCTCTTGCACTTATACTCAGGGCTCATACAACTTTTCCTGTAATCCTAAATATATCGGGAATGGTTTAAAGTGTGAAGGTACTTTCGGTATCTACCGTGTAATTAAATTAGTTAAGGTGGCTATAGGTTGGACTCGATCTGAATCTTTCCTACTCAGGTGGCCATTAACGACCATATTGCTGCTTAGTTGTTTGTAAACTACGTTAGCTGTGCCTTAAGTTTGCTGAAGACTGTCTTTTAATGCGTTATTAAAGAAAGAGGAAACACAAATTCAGATACTGCTTTTCGTAGTTGATGAATTTCATCTCTCATATTTATTTCTTAGCCTCATGGTCTGAAAATGTCCCACACAAGTATTACTTCACCTCTTTTTTAATGTTGTTATCATTTCTAGTCACCATAGTCATGTTGTAATAATTATTTCATTTTATAGCCGATCCTTGCTATCATTACAAAAACCTGAGTGATGCCAATAGAAAGAAAAGTTACTCAACACCTTACGGTTCAGAGATATGTGACAGTCCATTCTCTAAGGGATGGTATCGTTTGGTGGGAGCTGCAGGAACAAAAATGCCAACAACGCGTGTGCCAGCAAAAAGATGTGGTACAGACCGGTCAGGCTGGTTGACGACAGCTCATTCTACAGTGGAAGATGGTAAAGTTAAAAGAGAGGTCTGCTTTAGTGATCACTCTGCTGGTTGCAAATGCTCAAAGTCCTCTTTCTATGATGATCATTAAATTATTCTATAAATTTTGTACACTGATGATGTCCCTTTAACGTGTAATCAAAAATATTTTGAATTTCACATTTTACAAAGGATCTCTTTCATAATTATAATCACAAATAGTTAATTTCTGCTAAAAGAACTACTAGTAAACACAAAGAAAAGTATAGAAAGGAAAATGCTCAGATAATGAAATCCTAGACAAGCAGGAATTAGCATGATAACTGACAAAATATGACGAAACTCGTTTCTCTAAACGTTAGAAGCTGCTATACATGACGCAATATATCGGACAGTATGATAATTAAGCTTCAGTTTGTATAGACAATCACTTGATTTCGAGTGCAATTTGGAATAAATAAGCACGAGTAAATTTTTTCAAAGACTAACAAATTTACAAGTGCTTATTTATTCCAAAAAAAAAATCATGTGATTACTTATTAATGATATACATGAAAAAAATACGATATAGCTTATCATAACTTTACAGAAGCAAAGCGCGAACATCAAGTGCAGAAATAATTTATTCAAACCGTGCGTTCTGTCAAAACAGTCGCGTACGATCAAAGCAATAATATACAAAGATATTTCACATCTTTAGGCCCAAAAAAGTCCAAGACCGGCTAAACAGTTCAAGGAATTGTTCAGTCTCGTTTGTTACTTCTTTGCACTGAATTAACCCTCTTCTGCATTGAGTAACCTAAAAACTGTTTTTATTTTCACCAATCAGACCTGAGTAATTTTTTTCGTATCATGTTAATTTTAAAAGTTAGATGCCGCTTTAGTTAGTGATAATGGTGTGTTCAGTTTGATAGTTGCTTTAAAAAGAAAGCAATACGATTATGTAAGGACAAGTGTGTGTTAATACTATCTAGTGTGAGGTAGTAAGGTATGGTATTAAATTTAACTGTTTTCATCGCAATTTCACTTTAAAATGAAAAAAAAATTTTCCAAGTGGAAGAATTTTGAAAGAAATCTGCACTTTTTTCAATCCTCTGAAACCATTAATCATGGCGTAGAGAAGAAATCCCAAATGCTAGTGTTAAGTACTTTGGGTCTAGGTTAGGGTAAGGAAGTTAAAAGTTAGAAAAAAAGTAGTTAAGAGTTAAGAGTTGCACACGATTCCTCAGTCAAGTATTTATCTTCCATACCCGAGAAGAAATTTAAACGCATAGCAAATGAGATAAACACTTATAAACAGCATTTATTTATAACCCCCCCCCCCCGAAAAAAAAAGTTAACGTAAATCATAGATGGTCTAACAGGGGAAAACTAAGATTGGTTGAATAATTTTGTAGGTCAGCTTTTTTGGCTGTGTAAATAGAGCAGACTAGTAAAATCAATCATCATGTTTTAAAGAAATTGTGTAATTCTTAATAAATACATTTATCTTACCTGGAGCATTTTCAACTGAGTTTCGTGAAGTGAACATTAAATTAAATGCAACATATATGATTCAGTAGAGATCTTATAGCGGAAGAAGACAATTATGAAATTTCCAGCACAGCCGGGTACAGTGACTTGAAAAGCCTGAAAACGGATCAGTTCGGTGTGAATGTTTTTATAACCAGTTCACTATTGATATATAAGGTCGATATACTTCACTGTTGACATTCGTGAGTGATACTGGCTATCATAATCATGAACTAAAGATAAAAGAGATATAGGAATAAGTCATGACTTTTGGAATAATACTATACTATAAATATAATTTACTAAAACTATAGGAATTAGTCATGACTTTTCAGGAGGTAGGAGCCACACAAATTGTGATTAGAAATCACGTGTGGAAAGCGTGATCACAGACTGGTATTTAGATGTGATCACGGTCTGGGAAACCGCAAGATACCAAGATCAGACATGGTTTGATGCTACTCTGGTTTACAGGTTTAATGAATGTAACCGAAGAAGTTACAATTCATAGACCCAACGTTTCGACACCCCTGTCTAATGCCTTCATCATGGGTGATCTAAACGCTGCAACAAGAGGTCCTTTTGTATGAACAATCATTAGCTACCTTTTTTCTGACGAGGTGTAAATAGGTGTCAGGAAACAAGCCGCCACCGTCACGATTTAAAGGAGCGTGGGCGGAGTTAATATGCCAAGCCTCCAAACAAAGGCGCTGGTGGTAATGCCGATTAACGATTAGTGGTGATAATTTTAGAATTATCCCACCCGATTGTATGGTGAATTTTCCTTTTTGCAAAAGAAAACCGCTTTTTGATTCTCTTTCAAACGTGTACCAAACTGACGTTTGGTCTGTCCGATGTATTCGTTGTCACATGGCGTCGGTTCGTTGTTCATTCGCGACAGGATCCTTAGGTTTGGCGAAAATATGCCCCAGAGTCTGGAAAGGTTTTTGAGCAACTTTAACGTTGTGGCTATTCAAAATTCTCTTGATGGTTTCCGTACTCCCTGAGTGTAAACCAGAGTAGCATCAAACCATGTCTGATTGTCTACCTGGTTGCCGTGTAAACTTTAATATATTTTTTAGATACCAAGATGTTTCTGTGTGATGAGCAGGCCCCTTGTGCACTAGAGACTTCCCTTTAAAAAAATAGAAAGTTTAAGAACAGCCTTGTGCGCTAAAAGAATTGTTCTCAAAACTAACCGAAGTAAACACTTACAACAAACATTTCAATTATGTTTTGTGGAATTTCCGTAGCATTTAACTCACCAAGAGATGTTACTTTGTGACAATTTTTTTGCTCCATTGAAACATAAATATTTGGAATCTTCCATAAAAAAAATAAATAAATAAATAAATAAAATTAAAAAAAAACTTGAAACAGCAGAACCATTCTTTCGAAATTTAGTCTCTTTGAAGAACAAAATACCAGCAACTGGATTGTTTTTAAGCGACTACGTCCATCAACTGTTACAAGGCCGAGTGACGTACATGTCGCGAACTATGATCTCAGTGTGTCGTCACAGCACAGCATAGAAATACACAGTCAAAATGTTGTCATTTCCAGACTGGAAATGGATAATTGTCTACAGTTCCTGCTGGGGCGTAAGTTAATTTCATTGTGCTAACCCGTTAGGGTTGTAAAAATACATTTATTTGTAAATAAATTTGCAAGTTCGCCAGCCCAAACTGTATCATTAACCGCATCAACAAATTGGTGCGGTACCTTAAACGAGTCGAAGAGTGCTTGATCCCTCTGGTAGGACAGGCTCTATGGGTGTTGTGCCAAAATTGACAGAGTATTAAATTTAAAAAAACCCTCGGGGATAAATAAAACAACTGGAAAACTTCTTCGTTTTTGAAATATCATAACAGTAAAAAAAAAATTTGGCAGGATAATTTGATTTCTTCGCTTTTAATTCTTGTTCGAATTATAGAAGTTACGTCAATTTTTCAACCAGATAAGTCGCATCATTTTCTTTCCTTGCAGCAAAAATGTACACCCAGAAAAACTTATTGAAAGCCACCATACTAATATGTATTTGTCAACGTTTGATCCACTTTACGGAATAGTGACATAAACTTATTATGAAGTAAAGAATGTTTCCCACATTTGTATGATTGTATAAAGCAATAGACCGCATTTTCTATCGGTTTACCAGCGTAAAAACCCCTGCATGACGTTGGGAGAACACGAGAAAATTGCGTAAATCACGAGTCGGAGGCGAGTGATTGTGACTTTTCGGTTATAACTCCGGTTATCTGAAAGAGAGTACTTTCTATTGCCTCTATAAAGTAAACGTCACACAAAACTCAGTGTGTTCAAATATTTTATGGGTCTACCGGTGCAGTAAACGATAGGAATGATCTTTCATGGCGCTTGTAGTAACTCAGTTATTTCAGTTATTTAAGAGTGGTTCGGAAAAAAGTTTAAGTGAGCGTGCTTCCTAATAAAAAACAGTGGACACGGTGGATGTTTTAATGACTAAAAACCCATTCGGTCCAAAGGATCGCAACGACAAGCAATGACCCCATAAAATATAGGAAATTAAATTTTCCGAGGATCAAAAATGTTATCCTCATCAGACATTTGTTCACACCCCTCTTCAGTAAATCCTGGATTGTATTGTGTTTGCAAAACTAAGTAAAATGTGACCTTTATATTAAAACGAAAACAAACAAACAAACAAAACAAAACATAAAAAAATTCGTGCCTTTGAAAGAGGTCTTGACCTAGGTTAGATCTCGTCAAGTGCAATCAGATTGCCTAGATCCCCCATATCGGCTCAAGTCGTTTTTTTTTTTCGGTAAATGTTTCGTGGTTCCCTTAAGACAATCATTGTGGATCATGTTCATTCAAAACGTGAAGGTCCTGAGGAACAGCCGTCAGAAACCAAAGATAGACATGTGGCGGCAGCTATCTATTGTCTCACAAGATGCCGTCGAAAAAGTTTGGTAACTATTGTTGCTATTATAGTGTCCATTGCCGTACTTATCGCAGTGGTGTTTGTAAGAAAACATCTTACGTAAACCCATGACCACAACGAGTTAAGAGGTTAGAACTGATTCGTATCTTACTTTGGAGATTTAGTTCGAAATTTATTTAAGATGAACCTGGAGACTTCACAGCACCGTTTTGTTTTCCACTCCTTAAGAAGTAAGAAGTTTACAATTAATGTCTGCTGAAACCCGACACTACTTATGAAGCCGTATTGTTCATCGATCGACGTTTCGTATCGGTTATTTAAGCAAAACTAACAAATCTTTTGGATTTTCCTTCTAAAATATTCCAGCTTAAAGTCGGTCTTTCACGTCACTCCAGTTTTTTTTTCTTTTCTTACCGAAAAAGCTTTTAAAATCTCCTCGAACAATGGATAAGATCATCAACAATATGCTCCTGAACTTCATTGTCAAACCTTAAACTAAATAGATGTTTGATATACCAAGCGTTTAATTGTGGAGCCAAATACTAAAATGGATAGCGTGACAGGTTCTAAAGATCTACAAAGTTATTCATTGATTTACGATTTTTGGCTACTTGTTGCCCTTATGAGCAAAGTTTATCAATCAATGACTGAGGGAAGATAGTTAGATTTAAAGCTATTGACGTTTTATGGAGTAGTGACCACTCCTCTAAACAGATGGTCTCTGGCGTTTGTCACAGTGCAGATAAAATCCATTTCGAAAAGCTGGCAACAATGCATGATTCGAATTCGTTGACACTTACTCAAACACCCTTGAACCATCACCTGGGCAAGTTCCGGCCTCGGTTATCTCGAAAAAATAAACTTTATCTAGATCTCGGGACAACCAGGGATTAAAAAAACTTACAATTGAACGAATATGCCACCTAAATCCGCCTGCACAAAATATCTAAATCTTGAAAACCCAGAATCAGAGAGTTAATGAGCACATAACTAGATCAGAAAAATATTATCTGGCTTAATCCGCCTTACGGCATGGATAGTTAAAAGAAATGTTACTAGTTCATACGATTGCATTTGTAATAGATAATTATTTTAACAAATCGCACAAACTCCATAACATTTCCAATGGGAAAAACCTAAAAGTGAGATACCGCCTTACACCAAACAAGAAAACACAGTCCAAAAAATAAAAAAACCGAAAGATCTTTAATTAATTCTACGAAGCTTAACCAAAAGTTCCAAAATAGAGTGATTAAAGGGTTAAGGTCCTCATCATCAGGTGAGTGAGTGACGAATAACGTAATCTACGATGTCACATATCAGTATAATTGACATAGGCGATTGGAGAGATGCGTGTCCTCTGATTGATCGAGGATTGCGTCATACCTCGCTTTAATCGCCTCGCAGGAGATGATTATAGCAGGGACTGGCTGCCTCGCGTTTTGGTTATGCTTCCACGGAAGTGATAAACGTGGTAAAAGAAAATTAAATTGCGAAGAGCACAAAAATGGTTCTGAGTATGGCGGAACTTTTTTCAAAATAGAGATATTAATTATTTGCTGATTTAATCGGCTAAACCTGCAAAACCTCCTCGCTTATCATGACACGAATGATCACAATTGTAACAAAATATGCGCAATGCTCTCTTTGTTTGCAGAATTTACAAAAGAATTCGAAAGATCCTGTGCAACTATATTGCAACAATTATTAGCATCAAGCTCTGTGAACGGTGAACATTGTTGTGTAATTCCCTCGACTTCGTCTCGGGGATCATTATTCAACAATATTCACTTCGCCATCGGCCAATAATTGCTAAGTAGAGGAAGGAGTGGGAAATCTACAAAGAACTTTACTTTCGGTAAACTGAATTGGCGGGGGGGGGGGGAGAGAGTTTTTTGATAAAATGCGGTGCTGCGTCGGTGGGAGAGTATAACAAAGTAATTTAGTTTTATCAACCGAGTTGATAACGTAAAGTCGCCACCGTGAAGAGTTTAAAAGCTGACGCTTCGAGCGTTAGGCCTTCATCAGAGCTCCGAGGAAGGGCAAACGCTCGAAAAGTCACTTTTTAAACTCTTTATGGTGGCCATTTTAGTTAAACTGGCATAGAAAAATGATCATGCATAAAAAATAGAAGACGATTGCGTAGATACGTGCGGTAAGAAAAATATCCAAGTAAGACATATAAGGTGTAACTAAAGAAGAAAAATGATCAGAAATATCACAAAAAAATACTCACAAGGAGGTAGGGAAAATAAATGAAATAAATTGATATACAAGTACAAAATTACACAAAGGTAATAGGCAAGCAATTTAGATCTTTCATCGCACATAGGGTTTTAATATTCTAATGATCCTCCCGCACTTCATCAAAAGTTAATCAGTTGCCAGTCAATATTCTTAGTCATGTCCCCCCCTTTAGACTCTGTTGGTGATGACTAAAACTCCTCCATTCCCTCATGTGTTCCCCCCCCCAGAATCCTCCTTTCCCTCTCCCCTCCCCCTTCCGCCCTTCCAAGTGATCAACAATGACTGACCCCTAATTCTTTAAAAAATCTAGCATAATCAGCGAAAAGGCTTATAAAAGTGCTCACAGATATTTTGTGTGACAATACGGCGGTATGATCGTATGAATGAAACTGAGGAAACGTGAACGGATTCATTTACGGTTTATTATGACCAAGGTGATAAACCGAAAAACATCTTGCTTTTTCTCGTCGTCTTCAACACTCATGTTTTCTCTTTCATGTTACAGAAGAAGTCATTGATGATGCTCAAGATCCATTTGAAAAAGTGGACTGTGTTAACACTTATGGCTCTTACAATCGTACCTGTAAAGGTGACTATTTAGACCCTTTCAGCCATACAAGGACGTGAATGCGAACTTAACCAAAACTAATATCTCCCCCTTAACTGCTCAGGTAAGCAGAGATACACAGGAGACAGTCGTGAAAAGAAACTTCTATCATGTTAACTTACATATAGACTCAACTGGCAGAGTATCCAACTGCAGTAACTCGAATCTTAAGGGGCCACTCGGGTTACTTCGTTTGTGCTCGTTCAAATCACACTCTTTTTTTTTCTTTATCGAGTACGTTCACTTCACAATACTGACGAACGATCGCAATTATTTTCATGCCGTCCAAATAGTAAACTGCCATTTTAATACCTCCCGCACTACTACTCAAGTTCCCCAGACTTGCATTCTTGAATATGTCAGGAATGTTTATCATCAGTTTTCCCGAATATCATCCGAAAATGAAATCGATGTAATTAAAAATTGCGAAATAGTTTTAAACTTGGTTTTACTTAAAACGGGCGTGGTATTTTCCTTAGAACTTATGGAACCTTAACAATCACTGCTTTCCCAGAGAACTCTAACAACTAAGGAATAATGATGACGATGATTTATAATTATCGATCAATCTTGTAGTCGACCCATGATTTTGTAACAATGTAATTTCTTCTTAGAATTTGGAAAAGTTGAATTTCTCAGCATGAAAACTGAATGGAGAATAGCAAATTTCGCGATTTAAAAGACGTTCAAGTCCAGATAAGATAATTTTCATTACGATATCATTTGTTTATGGAATTTGTTAAACAGATTTGATTAATTCTCCTCGTAAATACAGTACTAATTATTTGGTTTAAGTTTCATTAGCATGATTTGCTTCAACTAAGCATACATCCAGTGCAAAAAATAAAATTGTAACGCAATCGTTGCCTGTAGCAAAACAGGGTGGAAAAGTAAGATGATAAGTTTCTCGTGCGTTTACGTAATAAGCGTTACGGTGTCACGATTACCGTAATGTCATTATCACATTCGTTAAAGGAAGGCTTGTCAAATCTTCTTGCTTTTAAGAACGTTTACGAGTATAAAAAGGTTACTAAGTTTTTTTTATTTTTTCATCACGCGGACACGATTATTTGCACGTTCACTGGAAATTAATTCACAGTCTTTTCAAAGGATAATGGTCATTTGATCGGTTTATTAGTATACGGGCTGATAAAGAGCGCGCCAAAACCGTGGTGGCAATTTCTGTGGAATTGCAAGCAATCGGGTGCGTTTCCATTGCTTTGTTAACTACGGAGTATTCGATATATTTCTAAGGTGAAATACACTGAATGTAACTGATTTTTTTGCTGCAAAATTACAACGGTGACAAAGCTTTACAAAAAGCTCCCACGCGTTTAGCGCTAATAAAATTAATACAACCTCGAACAAGAATAATTTAGTACAGATAGCATCCAATTTATGGTGAAACATTACTGCTCTTAAAGCAGAAATGCCCCATCTATTGTTGTCTGTTTTATTTGCTGTTGACAGAAATAAAACAGGCAAACCTTAATTTAGAAATGACCTGACCTACATTCTTCCATGTCATTGGTTTGCTGATGAACTTAGTTGCTGAAGAGTAAGTTTCATATTACAAACCAAATCTGGTTGGTTGACACAGTAACTTATATCCCAAAAAATTAATTAAAAATGTATTTGAGATCTGATTGGTTCATTCAGGAACTAAAACACCTAAAAATTTCGAGTTCACATTAAAATGGTGAAGTACATATTTAAACGGGGAGATGTTACATATGATTTCAAATCGAACTTGCGCTGCGCGCTCATTTGATTTCAGCCCAAACTGCACTCCAGTCAGTTCAATTACCATTATTTATTACACCCATTTTGAAATCACTGTTGGTCCCTGTAATCTGATTGGCTCTAATTGGTGCAATTTATTCTTGACTCGCACCATTTTTTGCTTTAACTCACATCTTTTTCCCAGCCAGTGAGGAGGCTTCACTAAAAGCAAAACAACCAATCAGATTTCAAAGTTTACTGAAAACAACCGATTAAATTGCAGGAAAATGAGAGACAACAAGTATCATGAGGCAAATTTTGCAACTTTTGTTTCCAAAACTCTTATCTTTCCCCCCCAAAAATGGATGAATTTAATTTCAAACTAGCTCAGTACTGCATTGAACTGACCAAGTTCTGTACTTGGGCAATTTCAAAATGGATGAAATCACGCGTATGATTTCAGCCCAAATTGCACTCCACTCAGTTCAATTACCATTATTAATATCTTTTAATGCGGAGTAAAGGGAAATGTAATATGATCCATACAAGTAAAGGGGATAAGAGACTTAGATTAAGTGTGATAAACATTTAAGGAACTAAAGAGCTCCTTTGACTACATGGTATTTGTGGCAAATTTTCAGGGAGCTTAACACCTATAAGTCTCAATGTGAACAGTTTCCTCTGAGTGAAATATTTTCCTCAGAAAAATAAAAACAAAACAAAACAACAACATCAAAACCTACAAGAGAGAGGACAAAGTCCTTTTAACGAGGAGCGTATATCCCAACATACAAGAAAGGGTAATAGCTGACACAAGTAAACCAGGCCATACTGCATGTGCAACATTAACCCTATAACTCCCATGAGTTACCAAGACAGAATTTCTCCTTACAATATTAACAAGATAAGTGATGAGAATAAAGAGAAAGATCAATTGGGGGATGATTAGTAGATTCAATACTAAATTCTCTGAACTAACATTACAAGAATTGTATGGTTGACAGTGAATAGAATAACAAATTTGATCTGGGAGTTAAAAGGTTAACTTTTAATTTCAAATCATAATTAGTACTGCATAAAGCTAACAACTTGTACATCAGTTTCTGAAAAATTGAAAATCCAAAGGTAAACAAAAACAAAGGCGTGGCTGACCGGGGTCACTTTAATAGCCTTTTTTTTAACAACTGTCCTCCTTTTCCTTTTTTCTTTTTGCTGTTGTTCGCCTATCCTTCTTTTTCCTTTTCCATTCAAGTTTACTACCGGTATGTTCCTTCTCCTTTTCTTCTCTATGTTCCATCTTTCTCTCTTCTTCTTCATCTTCTTCCTTCTCCTCCTCTTCAGTGTTAACTTGTCTTTTGGCTACCGGTACTTCCTGTCCTCCCTCTGGAACAAAAATATAATTTTAGAGGTTGTAGGTTGACCAATAATTGTCTTTTTCTTGCTGTTGATTTAAATTATATATTACCCTATTTCTAGGATTCCTAGATAGGACAGAAGTGCTTTATACATTTCCAGTTTAAGTAAGGGCCTAAGCAAAAAGGACCAGTAGGAAACACCCATAATCCATGGTCTCCTAGGCAATGACATTCCGTAACACATGTTTTCTTGTAGAGTATGATCATTTTGTGTGAATTACTGATTGATTTCTTTTGGCGTAATGAATTTTGTGATGAAAGACTGCCATTGCCTCATAACACAAGGAGCTGTAATGATATATTATTATGACATAATCCCATAAAATGCAGTAGAATGCTATTGGATCAACTACTGTCAGGGCTGGCCGTTTTTACCAACATTACAATCAAGATCCTCACTGGTAGGTTAAATACTGAGTATTATACTCTTAGCTATATGCTTCTTACTTGCTTCCGCAAGAACAATTCCAGGTACTGGGAGCAATTCCTGAAATGAGATAAAAAGAAAAAGGAAGTATACCACCCACAGGAGTCACGTCTAACTTACTTTTAACAACTAACAACTTAGCCATTGCTCACAATAAAGATCAGCAATAGTTAAACCAAGACACGACTGGCTCCAGCTCTTATTTCCCTTAATAACATGATCATTATAATAAAGAGATAGTATTACAAATTCAAATGTAAAAAAGATAGATACTAATGAAACTTACATGAACTAATCTCATTCCATGACCTCATGTTTCAATGGTAAATTAAAGTGACACATTCAATACCATTTCTTAATTAAACACTCAGTAAAAGATGTTATTAAGCTAATTGCATAATAACATGATCTCTATTTCATTATGTCTCTAATTAACTTATGTTGATAAGGTGTTTATATAATGGCATGATCTTAATTAAAAACTATGTGGTAATATATACTGTCAGTTGCTCAACCCTGCTGTTGTAAGTATTATTTGATTAGGTGTTAATGTTAGTGTTACGCAGGAGGAAGCCATGACAGTTCTTTTTATTCACAAAAGTTTTTTGTTCATATGCTATTTGACATGTCTTCTGTAAGTACTTCGGTCTAAATGTGTATGGTTAACATAAGAACTGTCACAAGAGGAAAAAAAGTCAAGCAAGTCTGCACCAAGTATTGCTGCTTAGGGAGAGCCTTGTCCCAAGAACCAGTCAGTGTGCCCAAAGTATCAATGCTAATCTCAAGTTAGCCATCCCAAGAGACTCGTCAGTCTGCTCTAAGTGTCGCGGCTCACGAAGAACCTCGTCCCAAGGGACCCGTCAGTCTGCCCCAAGTGTCGTGGCTCACGAAGAACCTCGTCCCGAGTGACCTGTCAGTCTACCCTAAGTGTCAGCGTCATTAATTCTTGTTCGAATTATAGGAGTTACCTAAATTTTTCAACCAGATAAGTCGTATCATTTTTTTCTTGTAGCAAAAACGTATACTTTGAAAAAATTCCGGAAAGCTGCCATACCAATATGTATTTGTCAACGTTTGATCCACTTTACCGAATTGTGAGGTAACCTAATTATGAAACGAAAATTGTTTCCTGCACTTAGCTGTTTGTATAAACAGCAAACCACACTTTCTATCAGTTTACCAGCGTAAAAACCCAAGCATGATGTTGGGAGAACACGTGTAAATCACGAGTGATTTAAAGACTTTTCGGTTAGAACGTAGGTTATCCCTAACAGAGTACCGTCTATTGCTTCTATAAAGTAAACTTAACATAAAACCCAGTATGTTCAAATTTTCTATGGGTTTACTGGTGCAAAAAACGATAGGAACTGATCTATTGGGATGCTTGTGTTATGATATCATGTTTTTATTACACCCATTTTGAAATCACTGGTGGTCTATGTAATCTGATTCGCTCTAATTGATGCGATTTATTCATGAATCGCACCAATTTTTTTTCTTTAAATCGCATCTTATTCCCAGAACAAAGCTCAGCCAATCACACCTGAAGAAGAGTCAGTCCTTTCGGAAAAAAGGTCACTTGAGTGATTTTAATGAAAAGGTCTTGACCGATGTCAACTTCAAAAATTTGACGGAACAACTGGGATTTCGTGGTCGCCAAGAACACCACGAGGGCGCTTTCCTAGATGTTCTGCATCACAACTTCTACTACAACAACAAAAACTGGAGACCCCATAGCGGTGCAGTGTAGCCGTTTGTAGTGTTTACCGTTGTACCGAAAGTAACTTGACGTAAGGCAAAGGTTTAGTAAGTCCATAATGTCCTCTATCGGTAGCGGTAGAGGGTCGGTAGATAATCAACATGTGTCAACCACTAACGGCACCATATAATCGACTCATTCACGACAATAACATTACAAACGAACAGAACAGAACAACCTAACTTTACTAGAGGATCGAGACCGACCAATCACGTTCGACTTACGCCATTAAAGTCTTACAGCCAATAACATCACGGCAAAACTGACCAATCAACTATTCACTTGACTCTGAACTATTCACTTGACTCTGATGACGACTTCCGCTCAGGTAGTCGAAACGTCAGTCACCACTACCGACAACAGTCCTTTTTTAGGAGTACACTCACCCGAACTACACTATTATAAACCGTGAAGTTACGAATAAATGACAGTGGATATATGAAAATCATATAAGCAAGGTATTGCACAGCCCATAGGTTCAAACCCCGCAAGGCCTGAATTTTTTCCGACCTTATTTTCGCTACTACTTAAGAAGTGTTCAATGCTTCGAAGATTGCTTTCATATTTATTTCTTAATCCGCAGTTCACATATAAGATTTTTAAATATCCACAGTCATTTTTGCTTTGTAGTCAAGAATCTCGGCTGTGAAAACTTGAGAAAAATTTCTAAGCTTTTATGGCCTAAAACGAAATCAAAAGTAACAATTCCTTTTACTAAATACTCCGAAACGAGCCCACGCTTGCTGTTGCGCCATGGTAAATGTGCTAATTTGGGTACTCTCTCTCGCACTCGGAGAACACTATGGTTCACAGCGGTAAGGTTTATGTGGTCAGTTTGGCCCCCGCCCTAAGATCTGTATTGCCACGTTTTTCACAGAATTTAAAGTTGAGACAAATTTCTGTTCCCTCATAGATAAAAGGGAAATAAAGCCTGGAATAAATAAAGCCTGAAATATTGCAATTTGCTAGAGCTGAACATGAGAGTAAAAATAAAAAAAATAAAAAATTAAAAACAATCAAAACTGAGGAAAAAGATACGAGACGGAGTTGACTCAAGGCTAAAATTGTTATTGAGGCTCCGGGTAATGAGCTTCTGTACGGTGTATTGTTTGCCACAGCGAAAACGACGCATACTAAAATTTTGCCGAAAATAAGAAAGGTGCTTTGAATGGAGCAATTTGATAAAATGAAAAACAACCCAACATACTCTGTTATTATTGCATAACATGCCCATGATAAAGGTTTAAATTTTTTTTGTAATTTTTTACAAGAGAGAAATTCATCAATATTTTGTAAACTTCTTTAAAGTTTCTCCGCGATATTTCTTTATGTTTATAATGACACCCCTTGTATCTCCGTCATCACCGTAAATAGAGAAAAGTACTACATTATAAAATGTCAGTGCTGGCGGTTCCAAGCTCCTCAAAACTTGTAAAAATGGAAACGACAGGATATTCCATAAAACAACGAAAGAGGATTTAATACAATGACGAAGCCTGATGTTTGGGTTCAATTTATAATAAAGAAAAATAACGGTGGCGAAAACAATCTTCTGCATTTGAAATATCCAACTTGCCGAAAACTATGGTTGTTTTTGTTTTGTAATTATAAAGATTTACGTTCACAAATTGTTTTGTCTTATCCTTATCCTCAACTTAGACTGATATGCGGCTCGTTTGAATTCCGTTCAAATTATGGAAGAAGTATGGAAGTTGATTCGCATGGCTCACAGATCTCGTTAACCTTAAGTTTGCACCAGTTTTTATCTAACAGAGGAAGACCTCAAAATATTTTATAATTTAAAAGACATTCCAATGAAGGCCTTGAAAGTCAAATCTAATACTGGATGGTTTGGCCGAATCCAATCATAAATTACGACACACCTTTTTCAAATATCAATCATCCAATGCGCTATTATCCTTGAGATCAAAGTTACCCCTAAAACAACATTCAGAGCGTCGTCTCACTTAGGCCTTGGATAAAGGATAGCAGCTGTCTACACTGGATCGTGCTCAATCATTATAAGGTATCTGATGGGTTCTGCCTCGACACTTTCAGCAATCCTAGTTTATCGGGTCTTAAGTTGCTCGGCAAATTTATGGTATCTCAAAAGTTTCAAGATTCCCCTTTTACGGGAGATTTTCTGTTTGTTCAAACTAAAGAGCTTATTAGAACTCATCATTAATTAACGTTGCCGTCAGTGAATGCAAAGGAAGAGAAAGTTACTGAGGACTTCAAAAGGAAAACCATCTTTCAATTATTGTACCTGTATTCTTTAGAGTAAGGAAGAGGGCCAAACGTGAAAATACTTTGCTCGATGTAGTGAATTGGGTGGTACTGCTTAACAATTACAAACACGATAAAAGAAATTCATTCAAAACGTGTTTACTCCCAGACATTAAAATGCGTGCCCACGTATTTCATTTGCTTCAATAACTTCATTGGGTCTGGACCAACTGCTGTTAACTTTGTTAACATCCCATTTTCAATACAAAAATGTCGGTTTCTATTACTTAATCCATGATTGAATGCAGGTGGTCCACTCGAAATTTGTAAAATACTGAGAGAATCAATATAGAGCTCCGTTGTGTCTTGAGGAAGCATGGAATTTTCAGTGTTTCTTATATTCGCAGTCTAGACTTCATCGATGACTTACTTGACGTTTGGTAAAGGTAATCGAGTTGCAAAATGCAAATCATTTGCTATCCCCAGGTTCATACTTTAGCCCGTGTAATCTTATTTCCCATCATTCTTTATTTCTATTTCGCTGATTCCCAACAGTTGACTCACTGAGCTTACAACGTGTCGCTATGACAAATATTAAAAACCTGAACTCAACAAAAAAGATCTTTAAAGGGAAGGAACCTCAAACTTGTAAACTTGTTTTGTAGACATTGAATGGTATTGAAAGGTGTGTTATTATGATGGGCCATGGTGGAAATTTTAAAAGTGTGTAGTTACAAAATAATAAAACGACTTCAATCCTAACGGTCAGCTCATATTTACATGGACGGGTAACCAATTCTATCAAAAATATTTCGTTGTTGTTTCGCAGTCGGGAATTCGATAATTTGCATGGAAGAATAACTGGCCGCTCTTAAGTAACTTAAGCGAAGTCATTTTTTATAGACGAACAGTGCTGGCATTTGGAACAAACCACTGTTTCTGGTTTCGAGAAATTGTTTATAAAAATAGGGTAGCCGGTCTCATAAGCTTTTAGCTATTTTGTGGAATTGAAAAAAATCTTCCAAGTGCTAATTTTTGAAGCGGAGGCTTTAAAACTTGCCAAATGACAAATAGCTTAATTCAGATGATCCTTAAAAAACTTTTGCACAGAAGCTTCGTGCAATCTTTAAGTTTTTTGTTCTTCCAAAATTAATCTCACAGACTGAAATTTATTCAAGTATATATTATTCAGTGTTTTAAAACGCTGTTGCTGTGATCATTATTATTCAAAAATTATGTAGGTGGACGTTTTCCGAAATGAGAAAAAGTAGATGAATAAGTAAAAACGATGGAAAAATAAACGAGTTCTTTTTAGAAATCAAATATAGGAAATAAAGACTTGATTATATTTACCAAAGCTAAGCAACTCTAATAACCTACATTGGTTAGCACAAGTAAGAATTTAAAGTTTTCATTCTAGATTTATACGGTTAGAAAAGGTTTCTAAACTAATATAAAACTGCTCATTAACGCAAGACAAGTAAGTTTATTTTTATTCGGATTCAATTCGCATGAATTTCCCCTGCTCATGATGACCGTTCGAAGAAGAGAGACACAAGGAACCTCTTCAGTGATACATTCCTTTAATAAATACTCAATAGTTTAGCAACTGTTTATTGAAACTGGTCCTTGATTTTGTCATGTATATGCCATTTCGTGCATTCGATCATTCATCGGCAAAGATCATTTGGTGCAGAACCCAAACAGGAAGAGGGTAGTTCATTTCTAATATTAATGATCATCTTGGCTTGAAACCAAATGCTTCTATCGCAACCATAGCTACCAGACAGTAATAAAAGAAAACACGTTTGGTTCAATAACACTAACGTTGGGCACCAAAGATTCAATTCGCATGAATTTCCCCTGCTCATGATGACCATCCGAAGAAGAGAGACACAAGGAACCTCTTCAGCGATACATTCCTTTAATAAATACTCAATAGCCTAGCAACTGTTTATTGAAACTGGTCCTTGATTTTGTCATGTATATGCCATTTCGTGCATTTGATCATTCAGGGCAAAGATCATTATGGTGCAAAGAACCCAAACAGGAAGAGGGAAGTTCATTTCTAATATTAATGATCATCTTGGCTTGAAACCAACAGCTTTCATTGTAACCATAGCTACCAGACAGTAATAAAAGAAAATACGTTTGGCTCAATAACACTACAGTTGGGCACCAAAGAACGTTGGATCTTTAAAGGTAAGAAATGATCACATTTAATGCATGGATAACTTGAGTTTGACTTTCATTCCATGATGTAAATTGGATATCCATCCTAGTGTGTAGATGAAATCAAGCGGAAATGTTTAGTTTCCTACAGCGGGATTCCTTTTTGAACCTTTTCTCAGTAATATTTCTTTAAGTTTATAATTACACCCCTTCTCGAAACTGTAGTTCCATCATTACCGCAAATAGAGAAAAGTGCCAAATTATGAAAAAGTCAGTGCTGGCCGTTTCAAGCTCGTCACAAATTGTGAAACTGGAAACGACAGGAAATTCCAAAGAGCGATGAGAGAGGATTTAATGATGTGACGAAGCCCGCTGTTTGGGTTCAAATTACAGTAAAAAAATATAGAGTTAATGGCAAAAATCTTCTTCATTTGTAATATCCAACTTGTCAAAAATTATAGCCATTTTTTCTCTCTGTACTTATGAAGATTTCCTTTCAAAAATGGTTTTGTCTTATCCCCCAAAATTGATAATTTTCAAATAGAAGAACCTTGAAAAATATGGTAGTTGGTTCGTATGGCTCCTAATGGGAAAAATGAGTCAGGAACTAATTGTTGGCTCACAGGTCTCGTTAAATCTTTAGCAGTTTTATCTAACGAAGGAAAACCTGAAAATATTTTATAATTTAGAAGGTACTACAATGAAGGCCTTGGAGGCCAGATCCGATACTGAATGGTTTGGCTGAATCAAATCATAAATTACGGCACACCTTTACCAAATATCAATTTGCTATTATCCTTGAGGTGGAGGTGGCGCTTAAAACAACACTCTGAGCATCGTCCCAACAAGGCTCTGGATTAAGTATAACAACTGTATTGTGCTCAATCATTATAAGATATCTGAGGGGTTCTGCCTTAGCACTCTTTATGCAATCTTAATTTATCGAGACATTGGTTGCAAGTTGCTCGGCAAATCTATGGAATTTCAATAGTTTTAGGGGAGATTTTCTGTTTCTTCATACTAAAGAGCTTATTAGAATCTTGACGTCAATAAATGTGATGGAAGATAAAATGACTAATCACTGAGGACTTCAAATTGGAAAACCATCTTTAACTTGTTGCGTTCCTGTATTGCTTAGAGTAAGTAGAAGGTTCAAACACGAAAATATTTTGCTCGATGTAGGTGGGTAGTATCACAATCCATTAAAGAACGTGGCTTGTTTTATAATTTCTGATATATTTCAAGATATAATCTAAATTGAGACTTCATGTTTTTGGAAAATAAAAGTAAACTGTGCAAATGCAGGGCTAATCAAATTTTTGGCGGATAAGGTTACGCCAGCCTGTCTGGTCCTACACACTGATTACCATTATCCGCATGATTTCGTGTGCGGGAATGTTGGTACATAAGATTTTTATATTTTTATTGCCATGTTTTGTGATTATTGCTTTTTGTCAATTTTTGACGCTTCGATCAATTTTATAAGGTGTTTTCCCCTCATAATAAAAAGGAAAAAAAGGAAAAAAAAACAAACAAAAAAAAAAACAAAAAGACTGAATCCATGGATCGATCTTGTAAATTTGAAGGTGTTGTTTCTCAGAAACTCGAAAGAACTTGACTTTTTATGTGACTGCAGTAACGGAGTATGTTTACCTAATGTTCTCAAGAATATGTTTATAATATTATTTCCTTAAACGCACTCCACTGACTATAGTCATGGAGCAATTGAAGTTAATGTTATGGAAATTTGTGTGGCAAAATGTCTGAGTCTAATCTGAAGGTAAACACCGATAGAATCGTAGCTCGCCAAATCCAAAGTCTTTCCATATATCCCAAAGGCGTGCCCACGTATTTTATTTGCTTCAATCATTTCAACGGGTCTGGACTGACTGCCATTAAGTTTTTTAACATCCCATATTCAATACAAAAGGGTCGGTATCTATTACTTAACCCATTATCGAATGCAGGTTGTTATTTCTGTTTAAAAATAATTCATTTCAGCTCGTGTTATTTCCCATCACTCTTTATTTTTATTTGCTGATTCACTACAGTTGATGCTCTGAGCTTATAACTGGTCATTGTGACAAAACTAAAATCCTGAACTCAACAAACATGATTTTTAAGGGAAGGAACCTTAGTCTTGTAAACTTGTTTTGTTTACATTAATGGTATTTAGCAAGGGTGTGTTATTATAATGAGCCATTGACAGTCTTCATACAATCCTGATGCATCGAGGCATAGGTTGTAATTTTCTCGGCAAATTTATTGAATTTCTGTATTTTAATATCAGGCGTTTACGAGAGATTTTATGTTTGTTCAATCTAAAGAGCTTATTAGAACTCATCATTTGTTGATTTTGACGTTAATGAATGTGAGGGAAGATAAAATGACTTATGAATTTGGACTTAAAATTATTCAAGTTTTGTGCGTTCTTGTATTATTTCGAACAATTAGGAGGGCAAAACAAGAATATATTTTGTTCGATGTAGTGAAGCGGGTGGTACAGCTTAACAACTACAAACACAATATCCGAAATTCAAAAAAGAGTTTCTCTTATTAATTTCGTCGAATTAGAACAAGAGACTCACAATCCATCAAAGAACGCGACTTATTTTATAATTTCAGATTTATTTCAATATAAAGTCTAAATTAAGAATTCATGTGTTTGGAAAATGAAAGCGAACTGTGCGAGTGCAGGGTTAACGTCTTTTTCGGCAGATAAGGTTACGCCAACCTGTCTGGTCCTTCACACCGATTACCATATTTTATGAGAATTTTCTTTTTGTCAATTATCAACGCTTCAGTCAATCTTGTCAGGGGTTTTCCCCTGAGAGTGAAAAAAAAAAAAACCAAATGCTGAATCTATGGATCGATCTTTGAAATTTTAAGGTGTTGTTCTCAGAAACCCGAGGGAACTTGGCTCTTTATGTGACTGCATTATCTAGGCATGTTCACTTAATTTTCTTAAGTATATGTTTATAATGTTGTTTTCTTAAACGGAAACTACGAATCGTTTTCTATCCCCGTCTTATCTTATTTCCCATCATACTTTATTTCTATTTCGATGGTTGACAACAGTTGAAGCACTGAGCATATAAAGTGTCGTATAACAAGACTAAAAACTTGAGCCTAACGAGCGTGATTTTAAGGGGAAGGAACCTTAGTCTTGTAAACTTGTTTTGTAGACACCAATGGTATTTAGCAAGGGTGTGTTATTATTATGCGCCAAATCGGAAATTTGCAGAAGTATTTTGTTACAAAAAAAAAGAACCGCTACGGTGAAGAATTGCTTCATTCAAAACCACTTCAATCCTAACGCTCAGCTCATATTTACATGGACGGGTAATCAATTCTATCAAAAATATTTCGTTGTTGTTTCGCAGACGGGAATTCGCTAATTTTCATGGAAGAAAAATTGGCCGCTCGTAGCCAACTTAAGCGAAATCATTTTTATAGACGAACGATGCTGGCATTTGAAACAAACCATTCTCTCTGGTTTTAAGACATTGTTTATAAAAAAAGGGTAGCCGGTCTCATAAGCTTTCAGCCATTTTGTGGAATTGAAAAAAGTCTCCCAAAAGTTAATTTTTGAAGTGTAGGCTCTTAAACTTGCCAAATAGCAAATAGCTTGATTGAGATGATCCTTAAAAAACTTTTGCACAGAAGCTTCGTGCAATTTTCAAACTTTTTGTTTTTCCAAAATTAATCTCACAGCAAGGATCTCCTAGACTGAAATTAGTAAAGTTTATATTATTCAGTGTTTTTAAAACGATGTAGCTGTAATCAATATTTTTCAACTTCTGAAAAATGATGTAGGCGGACGTTTTTTTCGAAATAAGAAACGAAAAATGAATGACTGAAAACGATGACAGATTAATGAGTTGTTTTAAGAAAACAAGTATCGGAAATATAGAGATGATTATATTCACCATAGCTAAGCAATTCTAATAACCTACGTTGGCTAACAAAAGTAAAAATTTTAAAATGTTATTTTGGGTTTGTACGTTTCGAAACTTCGAAAACTGAAATAAATCTGCCCATTGATGCAAGACAAGAACGTTTTTTTTCGGCTTCAATTCGCACAAATTTCCTCTGTTCACGATAACCGTTCGAAGACAAAAGCCACAGGGAACCTCTTCACTAATACATTTCTTTAATAAACCCTCAATAGTCAAGCAACTGTTTATTGAAACTGGTGCGTGACTTTGTCATATCTATGTAATTCCGTGCATTCGATCATTCAGGTGCTTAATTTCTCATACACTTTGACCAGTGATAATCTTCTTTGAAGGATACCCTAGTATATCGCCCTCATTTTCCTTAGAAAATTGGACCGTACAGGAGACTTATTTACCTTCTTCGACTGAACTCGCTAATGTAATGCAGAAGGAGCACAATAGGACTTTACAGGGTCAGTCATTATATAATTTTTACGCCTTTGGCACTGGACCACAGACGACTCTTTCAAGGAATTAATAATAACAATTTATAGTCCAAGACGCATGACTCCAGTCAATCCGTTGCATTAGGTTCAATTTTTGACCTAGTATTATTTTACGAGTCTAGCTTTTGGTGCAAAGAGCCCAAAGAGGAAGAAAGCAGTTCATTTCTGATATTAATATTCATCTTGGCTTGAAACCAACAGTTGCTATCGCAACCATACCTACCAGACAGTAATAAAAGAAAACACGTTTGGCTCAATAACACTAAAGTTGGGCACCAAAGAACGTTGAATCTTTGAGGGTATGAAGTGATATATTTAATGCATGGATAACTTGAGTTTGACTTTCATTCCATGATATAAATTGAATATCCACTCTTAACTTCTTTATTTCTGTGTGGCTGAAATAAAACGAAAATGAAAAATACCGAGCTTTCAAATGTGGATATAAAGAACGTTTGGCGAAAAAACAGCTTCAGCTATTTGAAATAAACAAGATCATTGTCCTTAATTTTAGTTTCCTACAAGGGTTTACTTCTTAAACCTTTTCTCACCGATATTTGTTTATGGTCATAATGACACCCCATGTAGAAATTGTAGTTCCATCATTACCGTAAATAGAGAAAAGTGCCAAATTATAAAAAGTCAATGCTGGCGGTTCCAAGCTCGTCGCAAATTGTGAAACTCGAAACGACAGGAAATTCCATAAAGTGATGAGAGAGGTATTAATGCAGTGAAGAAGCCCGTTGTTTGGGTTCAATTTACGGTAAAGAAAAATAGAGTTGATGACAAAAATCTTCTTTATTTGAAATATTTAACTAGCCAAAAATTACATTTGTTTTTTTCTGTACTTAGAAATATTTCCTTTCACAGATTGTTTTGTTCTATCCCTCAACTTAGACCAATATGCAGCTCGTTTGAATTCCGTTCATATTGTGACTAAAGTGATGATTTTGAACAAGAAGAACCTCGAAAAAATATGGAAGTTGATTTACATGGCTTTCAATCAGAAAAATAAGTCGGGAACCAAATGTTGGCTCACATGTCTCTTTAATCTTAAGTCTGCAACAATTTTATCTAACGGAGGAAAACCTGAAAATGTCTTATGATTTAAAGGTTCTTCCAATGAAGGCCTTGGAAGCCAGATCCGATATTGAATGGTTTGGATGAATCCAATCATAAATTACGGTACACCTTTTCCAAACATCAATTTGCTATTATCTTTGAGATGAAAATGGCGCTTAAAACAACATTCAGGGGTTCTCCTTCGACAATCTTTATTCAATCCTGATGTATCGAGACATAGGTAGTAAGTTGCTCAGAAAATTTATGGAATTTTTTGTTGTTTAATATCCACCATCTACGGAAGATTTATTGTTTGTTCAAACTAAAGAGCTTATTAGAACTCGTCATTAATCAATTTTGACGTTAATGAATGTCGGGGAAGATGAAATGTCTAATAACTTAGGACTTCAAATTATTGCGTTCCTGTATTATTTCGAGTATGTGGGAAGGCCAAACGAGAAAATATTTTGCTCGCTGTAGTGAAGTGGGAGGTACAGCTTAACAACTTCAAACACGATATTCTAAATTCAAAAAGGAGTTTCTCTTATTCATTTCGTCGAATTAGAACAAGAGACTCACAATCTATCTAAGAACGTGTCTTATTTCATAATTTCAGACATATTTCAAGATACAGTCTTTATTAAGTATACGTGTTTTTGGAAAATGAAAGCTAACTGTGCGAGTGTTTTTTTTTTTTGGCGGATAAGGTTACGCCAGCCTGTCTGCTCCTACACGCCGATTACCATTATCCGCAGGATTTCGTGAGCGGGACTTCCGGTACATAAGATCTATTTTTATTACCATATTTTTGTGAGAATTTTCTTTTCGTCAATTATTGACGCTTCTATTAAACTTGTGAGGAGTTTCCCCTGAGAATGAAACAAAAAACAAAACAGAACAAACACGCAAACGAAGAAACGTTGAATTTATGGATCGATCTTGAAAATTGGGAGTTCTTAGAAACTCAAGGGAACTTGGCTTTTTATGTGACTGCATTATTGGAATATGTTCACCTAATGTTCTTAAGAATATTTTATGATGTTATTGTCTTAAACGCACTCCATTGATTATAATTATGAAGCAATTGAAGTTGATGTTATGGAGATTTGTGTGGTAAAATCCCTTTTTCTAATCTGTTGATGAACACCAATAGAATCGTAGCCCATCAAAACCAAAGTGTTCCTAACTGGCACAAAGGAAGACATTGGAAACGTGTTCATTCGCAAACTTTAAAACGCGTACCCACCTATATTATTTGCAGGGTCAGAACTGACAGCTGTTAATTTTGTTAACATCCCACTTTTAATACTAATAGGTCGGTTTCTATCACTTAAATTCATTATCAAATGCAGGTGGTCGACGTGAAATTTGTGGCACACTGAAAGCATCAATACTGAGCTCCGTTGTCTTGAGGAAGCATGGAATTTTCAGCGTTTCTGGTATTCGCAGTCTGGACTTCATCGACGACTTACTTGACGTTTGGTAAAGGTGAGTTACAAAATGCGCATCATTTCCCATCCCTATATTCATACTCCAGTCCTTGCTATCTTATTTTCCGTCACTCTTTATTTCTATTTCGCTGATTTACAACAGCTGATGCACTGAGCTTATTAACGTGTCGTTATGACAAAATTAAAAACCTGAATTCAACAAAGATGATTTTTTAAAGGAAGGAACCCCAGTCTTGTAAACTTCTTTTTTAGATATTAACAGTATTTAACAAAGGCGTATTATTATGATGAACCATATCGGAAATTTTCAGTTGTTACAAAAAAAGTAAGAATTGCTACGATGAAGAATTGCTTCATTCAAAACAACTTCAATCCTAACGCTCATCAGCTCATATTTACATGGAAGGATAATCAATTCTATCAAAAACATTTCGTTGTTGTGTTGCAGACGGGAATTCGATAATTTGCATGGAAAAAAAAATTGGCCGCTCTTAGCCAACTTAAGCGAAGTTATTTTTATAGAAGGACAATGGTGGCATTTGGAATAGACCAATTTGTACTGGTTTTAAATATTTGCCTATAAAAATAGGGTAGCCCGTCTCCATATAATTTAACCATTGTGTGGGATTGAAAAATAAAACCTTTGACGCAAAATCCTTTTAAATATTGCTTTTCGAATTGAAGGCTTTAAAACTTGCCAAAGAACAAATAGCTTAATTGAGATGATCCTCAAGAAAACCTTTGCACAGAAGCTGCGTGTAAGTTTCCAATTTTGCGCTCTTTCATAATCAATATCCCAGGAAGGTTTCCTTAGACTAAAATTTATTTAATATATATTTTCACTGTTTTAAAAACTCTGTTGCTGTGATCAACATTTTTCAATAGCAGAAAAATGATTTGGGTAGACTTTATTCGACATGACAAAAACAACTAATGAATCAAAACGATGAACATATAAATGAGTTGTTTTCAGAAAACAAATGAGGGAAATAAAGAGATGAATATATTCACCATAGCTAAGCAATTCAAACAACTTTCATTGGCTCGCAAAAAGTAAAAGAAATAAAATTTCATTCTACATTTGCCCGTTTAGAAAACTCTCGAAAGCGAATACAAATCTGCTCATTGACGCAAAACAAGAATTATTTTTCTCGGCTGAAATTTGCATGAATTCCCTCTGTTCACGATAGTCTTTCGAAGAAAAGAGCCGCAAAGGAGCTCTTCAGTTATACATTTCGTTTATAAACATTCAATAGTCAAGCACCTGTTTATATAAAAAAAAAAAAAGAAAAAAAAACTTCACTTTTTTTCACTTTAAGACGATCTCTGGTCAAAGTTTTTGAGATATTAAAGGCTCCCTATAAAAGAATTTAAATTGTGTTCATTGCACTGATGAAAATGCTTAAAAAAATGCAAACATCAATTAACTCTCTCTGTAGTAGGAATTTCACAGAGTGTTTGATGAGCTCGTCTTTTCTATCGATATGATAGACTCATCTAAAAACGTACGAGCTTCTGGAATTGTGAAACTCGAAATATTTGCCGTAAATTTTCCGTATCTCAGAAACCCTAAACTCTCAAATAAAGGTATTTTTTAATTTAATTGTTTAACTGTAGAAAACGACGAAGCAATTTACAAAATTTTCAATTACATCTAACGAATCATCGTTTTTCTCACCGACTGCTATGTTTGACTTACGTTTTTTTAACCATAGTTTGCTGAGATCCGAGAATTTTTCCGAAGAGATTTGTTCTTAGAAATTTTTACTCGAAATTTCTTTTTCTTGCGACGGAAAAGTATGCCTTATAATCATATTCCAATTTGTCTATTTTAGAGCGAGAGCGCGCAATGGTGTTTCCAGACTACTACTTCTTTGCCGAAAGACGTTTGGTAAACCATACCATTGAAAAGAAAGGCGTCAATAACTTGGATGACTGTGAGCTACTGTGTTACCTGAACGACCACTGTGTCAGTCTTAACTTCGAAAAAGATCCAGAGAATAATAGACCACTTCACATCTGTGAACTAAATAACGCCACTCATCTAAAATACGACAGTCATTTGACAACTAATGCCACTTTTTATTGTCGCGGCTCGAAGGTGAGTTACAAATCGATTTTTCGAAGTTATCGCCTTTGAATAATATTATAACAAAAATTAATCTTTATACAAATTTTTGTGTATTCGATCATTCGGTATTTCGTTTCTCCTTTTTTTTTTAGAACGCTTGTGACAAGAGTCCCTACTGCGAAAATAACGCAACTTGCCAGTCTGGATTTACACTCAAGGGATATCGATGCTTGTGTCCTCCTGGATTCAAAGGAGAATATTGTGAAAAGGGTATGAGTCTAAGTCAACACTTGAAATGAACGTATATGAGATTTTTTCTGATTTTCAATGCTGGTATGACAACTGTTCTTTAGTTGCTGAAAGTGGCGTGAATTTATGTCATTGTATAAGGTGCTGAATCTTAGAATCTAAGAAAAATTTCTTACTATATTTTATTGAGCGTGTGTAATGTATTCTTCGTTCGCTCGTTTGTATATTTTGGTTTTATTTTGTTTTGGTTTGTCTGTTTGTTTGTTTTTTTTTTTGTTTTGTTTTTGTATTTGTATTTGTTTTTGTTTTTTGTTTTATCTTTTATTATTTTTTATTTACCTTGAATGTTCGACGCCTTTCCATGGCAAAATAAGAGCAGTTCATTCGTATGTCGAGTGCTTAATATAGTAACTGCAAGGAGAGCTCAGAAATAATAGCTTAATTGAAAAGTACGGCCAGAGAACTACTAAAAGCAGGAAGCTACAAATAAATTGAGGTTTTTGTGAGTTGCTGAGTTGCTGAGTTCCTATGGCTGTTTGATAGAAATCAAAATGCTTATATCTGTAATTGATATTTATTCATGTATTTTTTTTTTGGTCCTTCTTTCTTTCTAATTTTACGACAGATAAATGTGAGGCATTCATTGGCAAATGTCACAGGGAGGCTACGTGTAATAACACAAACGGATCATACGTGTGCATATGCAAATCTGGATTTATCGGAGATGGGCATAATTGTACAGGTAACCTTCATTAGTCTCAAAAGCCTTTAGATTCTTGTTGAATAATGTAATGAGATTTTGTTTGGTTCGTTGTTTGTTGATGTTTATTTTGGTAACGTGGCAAGCCATATTTTAATTGTTTAGAATAGGTGAGACAGTTACCTGACTAAAAGTTATCAAGAGATAGGTTTTTTGCGTAGACAACTTTTTTTCATCAGGTACGACAATCTCGCGTTCTCGCAATCCAGCAGAAGATTGAAAACAGCCGCGGCTTGCACTCTTTAAACACGGTAATGGCTTATGCACAACAATTTTTGCATAATTTCGAAATCCCATTTTTTTTTTTATCTGTGATTTCATAGACATTGACGAGTGTAAAGGAAACCACTCTTGTCACGAGAACGCAAACTGCACCAACACCAATGGATCACATTTATGCGATTGTCAGCCTGGATATACTGGAAATGGCCAAAACTGCACAGGTAAATTCGGAATAGCAAGGAAATGCGGTCAAGGATGATTTATTTTAGTTCGTTCTTTTTTTTTTTGGTATATATAACGTGTTTTGTGCTCCCGTAGCAAAACAAGAGCAGTTTAAAGCGTATGCTTTAGATAACACAGTAAAGGCTTATGCCACGGCAATATTTGCATAATTCTGAAATCCCATTTTTTCATCTGTGGTTTCATAGACATTGACGAGTGTAAAGGAAACCACTCTTGTCATGAGAATGCAAACTGCACCAACACCAATGGATCACACGTATGCGATTGTCAGCCTGGATATACTGGAAATGGACAAAATTGCACAGGTGAATTCGGAATAGCAAGGAAATGCGGTCATGGATGATTTATTTTAGTTCTTTTTTTTTTGTATATATAACGTGTTTTGTGCTCCTTTAGGAAAACAAGAGCAGTTTATAGCGTATGCTTTAGATAGTCTTTGCCATGCCAAAAAAAAAAATTGAAAAAAAATAGCGGTTTGAATTGTAGGTCCAACCCGAGAATCGCATGAAAAAAAAAATTGCAAATAAGTGTTCCACTTTTTTTCATATACATGTACATGTATGACTTTTGAATAAAACACAAATTCCATTTTTCATTCTTTTTCTTTTTTTTCTTTTCTTTTTTTTTTTTTTTTTGACAGATATTGACGAATGCAAAACATATTCCAACAAATGTGACGTAAATGCTCTTTGTAACAACACGCATGGATCACACGTTTGCACATGCAAACCTGGATATACTGGAGATGGACGCAACTGTACAGGTACAGTCAATAATTTCAGCGTTTTGACTATTGCAATGATTTTTGTCTGTTGTTGTTTTTTTTAAGCGCGCACGAAGCAGCTAGAGCACGAACGAAGTGTAGAGAGAAACACTAGACGTAGTCGAGAAGCATTTTCTCTCTGCTCACGTTATGATAGCGTAAATTACGGCGCTTGGCATGTTTTGAAACCTTAATTTGGTCCTTCTGTTACTACTTCGCTCATTCCGAAATTTTACTTTCAATTAATAAAAAAAGATAGGGAGAGGTTCGAGAAATGGTCAGACTAAGTATATGTTTTCAGTACACTGATAGAGGACTCTTCTTCGACCGATGACAGAACGCGTTATATCCAAACTTTATCATAATGAGTATTGGATTATTTCTATTACCCCGCCTTAAATCATGTTACGGACCCCCTTCATCGTTGATGCTTTTTGCGTCTTTCTGCCATTGCATGGGCGATGCAACAATAATAGACGACGGCGTGAAACGTTCTTTTGATTGACATTCGTTGTAGCTTGATTATGACGAAATGTATGTTCTCTTTTAGACATCGACGAATGCGGCGAAGCTCATGCAGTGAAAATGAACAACTGCCATCCGAATGCCTCTTGCACTAATACTCAGGGCTCATACAACTGTTCCTGTAAACCTAAATACATTGGGAATGGTACAAACTGTAAAGGTACGTTTGGTATCCACCATGCCATTAAATTAGTTAAGATGGCTATAGGTTAGACTCGATCTGAATCTTTCCTATTCAGGTGGCCATTAACGACCATATTGCTGCTTAGTTATATATAAAGTACGTTAGCTACGCGTTAATTCTGCCGAAAGCTGTCTTTAATGCGTTATTGAAGAAAGAGGAAACACAAATTCAGAGACTGCTTTTCGTAGTTTATAAATTTTATTTCCAATATTTATTTCTTAGCCTCATGGTCCGAAAATGCCCCACGCAAGTATTACTTCACCTCTCTATTTTTAATGTAGTTGTCTTCTTTAATAACCTAAGTCCTGTTGTAATAATTATTTCACTTTGTAGCCGATCATTGCTATCATTATAAAAATCTGAGTGATGCGAATAGAAAGATGAGTTACGTAACACCTGCCGATTCAAGTTCGTGTGACAGCCCATTATCTGAGGGATGGTATCGTTTTGTAGGAGCTGCGGGAACAAAAATGCCAACAAAGCGTGTGCCAGCATACAGATGTGGTACAGACTGGTCAGGCTGGTTGGATGGTTCTCATCCTACAGTGGAAGATGGTAAAGTTCAAAGGACGGTCTGCTTTAGTAATCGCCCTAATGGTTGCAAAGAGTTAAAGAAGATTTTTTGAAAAACTGTGGATCATACTATATCTACGAACTTTTGAAGCCTCCAAGCTGTAATGCACGTTACTGTGGCACAGACAAAATTTAAAGCAAAAATTTTAAGAGATAAGAGAACTCATAAATTGATCCTTAGGTGCACATAATCTAGGAACTTTTCGAAGTCCTCTTTTATGATAATCATTAATTTTTTCTATAATTTTTTTACGCTGATGATTTCCCTTTGACGTGTAATCAAAAATACTTTGAATTTCACATTTTACAAAGTATCTCTTTCATAATTGTAATCACAAATAATTAATTTCTGCTAAAAGAATTACTAGTAAACACAAAGAAGAGTATAGAAAGGAAAATGCTTAAATAGTTAAATCCTAGACAAGCAGGAATCAGCATGATAACTGACAAAACATGACGAATCTCTTTTCTCTAAACGTTAGAAGCTGCTATACAGGACGCAATATATAGCACAGTATGGTAATTTAGCTTCAGTTTGTATAGGTGATCACTTGATTTCGAGTGCAATTTGGAATAAAGAAGCACGAGTAAATTTTTTCAAAGACTAACAAAATTGCACGAGCCCTTGGGGCAAGTGCAATATGTGGTCTTTGAAAAAATTTTACAAGTGCTTATTTATTTCAAATAGCACGAGAAAAATCATGTGATGACTTGTTAATGATATATGGTATAAAAAATTTAACTTTTTTTCCCCGCAATTTTACTTTAAAATGAAAAAAAAAGTTTCCAAGTGGAAGAGTTTTGAAAGAAATTTGTCCTTGTTTCAATCCTATGAAACCATTAATAATGGCGTAGAGAAGAAATCCCAAATGCTAGTGTTAAGTTAGAGTAAGGATGTTAAAAGTTAGACAAAAAGAATAGTTAAAAGTTAGTTAAGATTTTAAAGTTGCACACGATTCCTCAGTCAAGTATTTGTCTTCCATACCCGTGAAGAAATTTAAACGCATAGCAAATGAGATAAACACTTATAAACACTATTTCTTTATAAACAAAAAAAAAAAAAAAAAAAAAGAATTTAAAGTAAACCACAGATGGTCTAACCGGAGGTAATTAAGATTGGTTGAATAATTTTGTAGGTCAGCTTTTTAAGCTGTGTAAATAGAGCAGAATAGTAAAATCAGTCATCATGTTTTAGAGAAATCGTGCTCTTAATAAATACATTTATCTTACCTGGAGCATTTTAAACTAAGTGTCGTGAAGTTAACAATATATTTAGTGCAACGTATATGATTTGGTAGATATCTAATAGCGGAAGAAGACAATTATGAAATTTCCAGCAAAGCCGGGTATAGGGAATTGAAAAGCCTGAAAACAGACCAGTTCGTTGTGAATGCTTTTATAACCAATTCACTACTGATATGTAAGGTCGATATTCTTCACTGTTGACATTAGTGAGTGATATTGGCTGTCATGATCGTAAACTAGAGATCATAGAGGTATAGGAATAAGTCATGACTTCTGACCGCTCAACTGAAAACTGTTCACCAGCTGGAATTACATGCAGTGCGTACAACTTGCGCAGTAAGAATTGGTCAATAAAACTTTACGTACTAAATTTATTTGCGAGGCAATTCTCATGACGCAAGCAAAGCTAGTGTTCAATTGTTGTTAATCACTTAATGGTACCTATATCAGTTGCTGATAGTAGTGAGGGGTTAGCAATGTAATTGACGGAAACGGAGGAGAGGAGGAAGGAATTCACAATGATAAAAAAAAAACAAAACAAAAAAAAAAACCGGAAAGGCCCATTCCTCTTTTTAGGAGTGTAAATAATTATGGTTAGAACTAGAAATCTTCCGTATCCATACCGTATCCCTCAGTTTGCTGCAAAAACAAAAACATGAAATCGCTCATTTTTCTAACATACGCATTAAATGAAATAACGCTTTTGCTCACGCTTTATACCGATTTTATTCTTCACAGCGAAACGTGACGTTCATTGGTGGGCGTCTAAACTTCCTGCTGGTAACCAAATGAGTTGTATACGGTTTCAGATGTTGATTAGGTACATTTGATTGCAAGATTTGGAAAATATTGCACTGAAAAGATCAAGTGTTAAAGGAGTGATTACGGGAATAAATATTTGAAGCGTGGTCACGCCGTGACTGTGCCTGTAATGATGGCGTGATCACATAGGAAAATAACAGATGTGGCTTCGCCTCTTATAGGAAGCATTAGCCACATAAATTGTGATTAGGAATCACGAGTGAAAGCGCGATCACAGACCGGTAATTAGGTGTGATCATGGCCTGGGAAGCCTGTGATGAGAACGTGATCACAAAGAAAAATAAAATTTGTGGCTTCGCCTCCTAATGAATGCAGTAGCCACATCAATTGTGATTAGAAATCACGAGTGGAAAACGTGATCACTGATTGTCAATTAGATGTGATCACGGCCTGGGAAGCCTGTGATGATAGCGTGTTCACACAGGAAATAACATATGTGGCCTTGCCTCCTACAGGAGGTAGGAGCCACACAAATTGTGATTAGAAATCATGAGTGGAAAGCGTGATCACAGACTGGTATTTAGATGTGATCACGGCCTAGGAAACCGCAAGATACCAAGACACTGCTACTCTGGTTTACAGATTTAATGAATGTAACCGAAGAAGTTCCAATTCATAAACCCAACGTTTCGACACCCTTGTCTAATGCCTTCATCATGGGTGATCTAAACGCTGCAAGAGGTCCTTTTATATGGACAATCATTAGCTACCTTTTTTCTGACGAGGTGTAAATAGGCGTCAGGAAACAAGCCGCCATCGTCACGATTTAAAGGAGCGTGGGCGGAGTTAATATGCCAAGCCTCCAAACAAAGGTGCTGGTGGTAATGCCGATTAGTGGTGATAATTTTAGGATTATCCCACCCGATTGTATGGTTGGTTAAGCATGTGTGCCCCGATAAAGCTGAATTTTACTCTTTGCAAAAGAAAACCGCTTTTTGATGCTCTTTCAAACGTGTACCAAACTGACGTTTGGTCTGTCCGATGTATTCGTTGTCACAGTCATTGCACGGAATAGAATAAATGGCGTCGGTTCGTTTTCTTTCGTGATAGGATCCTTAGGTTTGGCGAAAATATGCGCCAAAGTCTGAAAAGGTTTTTTAGCAACTTTAACGTTGTGGCTATTCAAAATATTCTTGATGGTTTCCGTAACACCTTGAATGTAAACCATAGTAGCATCAAACCATGTCTGATTGTCCACCTGGTTGCTGTGTAAACTTTAATATATTTTTTAGATACCAAGATTTTTCTAACCGATGAGACTGCCCTTTAAAAAATAGAAAATTTAAAAACAGCCTTGTGCGCTAAAAGAATTGTTCTCGAAACTAACCGAAGTAAACGCGTTCAACAAACATTTCAATTATGTTTTGTTGAATTTCCGTAGCATTTAACTCACCAAGAGATGTTACTCTGTGACAGTTTTTTTGCTCCATTGAAACATAAATATTTGGAATCTTCCATAAAAAAAACCTTGAATACAGCAGAACCATTCTTTCGAAATTTAATATCTTTGAAGAACAAAATACCAGCCACTGGATTGTTTTTAAGCAACTATGTCCAACAACTGTTACAAGGCCCGGTGTGACGTACATGTCACGAACGATGGTCTCAGCGTGTCGTCACAGCACAGCATAGAAATACACAATCAAAATATTGTCATTTCCAGACTGGAAATGGATAATTGTCTACAGTTCCTGCTGGGGCGTAAGTTTATTTCATTGTGCTAACCCGTGAGGTCTGTAAAAAGACATTTATTTGTAAATAAATTTGCAAGTTTGCCAGCCCAAACTGTATCATTAACCGCATCAACAACTTGGTGCGGTACCTTAAACGAGTCGAAGAGTGCTTGATCCCTCTGTTAGGACAGGTTGTATGGGGGTTCGTGCCAAAATTGACAGAGTATTAAAGTTAAAAAACCCTCAGGGATAAATAAAACAACTTGAAAACTTCTTCGTTTTTGAAATATCATAACAGTAAAGAAATTTTTGGCAGGATAATTTGATTTCTTTGCTTTTAATTCTTGTTCGAATTATAGAAGTTACGTCAATTTTTCAACCAGATAAGTCGCATCATTTTTTCTTTGCAGCAAAAATGTACACCCAGAAAAAACTCATTGAAAGCCACCATACCAATATGTATTTGTCAACGTTTGATCCACTTTACGGAATTGTAACATAAACTTATTATGAAGCGAAGAATGTTTCCCACATTTATATGTTTGTATAAAGCAATAGACCGCATTTTCTATCGGTTTACCAGCGTAGACACCCGTGCATGACGTTGGGAGAACACGAGAAAATTGTGTAAATCACGAGTCGGAAGCGAGTGATTGTGACTGTTCGGTTACAACACCGGTTATCCGAAAGAGATTACTGTCCATTGCCCCTATGAAGTAAACGTCACACAAAACTCAGTGTGTTCAAATATTTTATGAGTTTACCTGTGCAGGGCACTTGTAGTAACTCAGTTATTTCAGTTATTTAAGAGTGGTTCGGAAAAAAGTTTAAGCGAGCGCGCTTCCTAATAAAAAACTTAGTGGACACGGTGGATGTTTTAATGACTAAAAACCCAGTCGGTCCAAAGGATCGCAACGACAAACAATGACCCCATAAAATATAGGAAATTAAATTTTCCGAGGATCAAAAATGTTATCCTCATCGGACATTTGTCCACACCCCTCTTCAGTAAATCCTGGATTGTATTGTGTTTGCAAAACTAAGTAAAATGTGACCTTTATATTAAAACGAAAAAAAACAAACAAGCAAAACAAAACAAAACAAAACAAAACATAAAGAAAAGTCGTGCCTTTGAAAGAAGTCTTGACCTAGGTTAGATCTCGTCAAGTGCAATCAGATTGCCTAGATCACTCCATATCGGCTCAAGTCGTTTTCTTTTTTCGGTAAATGTTTCGTCGTTCCCTTAAGTGGCTTTGAAGCACTTTCAAAAGATCGCTAAAATTTACGATAAAAACGAAGTAAATCCGACATTCATGGCAGAGGAAAGGATGTGGCGTCGAAAGAGAAGCAGACAATCGTTGTGGATCATGTTCATTCAAAACGTGAAGGTCCTGAGGAACAGCCGTCAGAAACCAAAGGCAGACATGTAGCGGCAGCTATCTATTGTCTCACAAGATGCCGTCGAAAAAGTTTGGTAACTGTTGTTGCTATCATAGTGTCCATTGCCGTACTTATCGCAGTGGTGTTTGTAAGAAAACATCCTACGTAAACCCATGACCACAACGAGTTAAGAGGTAAGAACTGATCCGTATCCTATAGTTTGAAAGTTATGTAGGATGAACCTGGAGACTTCACAGCACCGTTTTGTTTTCCACTCCTTAAGAAGACATTTGGTATCTGTTATTTAAGCAAAACTAACAAATCTTTGGATGGATTTTCCTTCTAAAATATTCCAGCTTAAAGTCGGTCTTTCACGTCACTCAAAGATCTACAGAGTTATTCATTGATTTAATATTTTTGGCTACTCGTTGCCCTTATGAGCAAAGTTTATCAATCAATGGCAGAGGGAAGATATTAGATTTTAAGCTATTGACGTTTTATGGAGTAGTGACCACTCCTCTAAACAGATGGTCTCTGGCGTTTGTCACACTGCAGATACAATCCATTTCGAAAAGCTGGCAGCAATCCATGATTCGAATTCGTTGACACTTACTCAAACACCCTTGAACCATCACCTGGGCAAGTTCCGGCATCGATAATCACGAAAAAATAAACTTTATCTAGATCTCGGGACAACCAGGGATTAAAGAAACTCACAATTGCACGAATATGTTACCTAAATCCGCCTGCACAAAATGTCCAAATCTTGAAAACATCGGAAAAATATTATCTGGCTTAATCCGTCTTACGGCATGGATAATTATAAGAAATGTCACTCATTCATAGGATTGCATTTGTAATAGATAATCATTTTAACAAATCGCACAAACTCCATAAAATTTTCAATGAGAATAACCTAAAAGTGACATACCGCTTTACACCAAACAAGAAAACACAGTCCAAAAAATATAAAAACTGAAAGATCCTGAATTAATTCTACAAAGCTTAACCGAAAGCTCCAAAATAGAGTGATTAAAGGGTTAAGGTCCTCATCATCAGGTGAGTGAGTGACGAATAACGTAATCTACGATGTCACGTGTCAGTATAATTGACATAGGTGATTGGAGAGATACGCGTCCTCTGCATGATTGATCGAGCATTGCATCATACCTCGCTTTAATCGCCTCGCAGGAGATGATTATAGTAGGGACTGGCTGCCTCGCGTTTTGGTTATGCTTCCACGGAAGTGATAAACGTGGTAAAAGAAAATTAAATTGCGAAGAGCAAAAAAATGCTTCTGAGTATGGTGGAACTTTTTTCAAAAGAGAGATATTAATTATTTGCTGATTTAATTGGCTAAACCTGCAAAACCTCCTTGCTTATCACGACACGAATGAATTGTAACAAAATATGCGCAATGCTCTATTTGTTTGCAGAATTGACAACAGAATTCAAAAGATCTTGTGCAATTAAACTGCAACAATTATTCGCATCAAGCTCTGTGAACATTGTTGTATAATTCCCTCGACTTCGTCTCGGGGATCATTATTCAACAATATTCACTTCGCCATCGGCCAATATTTGCTAAGTAGAGGAAGGAGAGGGAAATCTACAAGGAACTTTACTTTCGGTAAACTGAATTGAGTGGGGGGGGGAGTTTCTAGATAAAATGCGGTGCTGCGTCGGTGGGAGAGTACTACAAAGCAATTTAGTTTTATCAACCGAGTTGATAACGTAAATTCGCCACCGTGAAGAGTTTAAAAGCTGACGCCTCGGGCGTTAGGCCTTCATTAGAGCTCCGACGAAGGGCAAACACTCGAAAAGTCACTTTTTAAGCTCTTTATGGTGGCCATTTTAGTTAAACTGACATAGAAAAATGATTATGCATAAAAAATATAAGACGATTGCGTAGTTACGTGCAGTAAGAAATATATCCAAGTAACACAAATAAGCTGTAAGTAAAGAAGTCAAATGATGAGAAATATAACAAAAATACTCATAAGGAGGTAGGGAAAATAAAGGAAATAAATTAATATACCAATACAAAATTACACAAAGGTAATTAGCAAACAATTTAGATCTTACTTCACACATAAGGTTTTAATATTCTATTGATCCTCTCGCACTTTATCAAAAGTTAATCAGTTGCCAGTCAATATTCTTAGTCATGTCTCCCCCTGTAGACTTTGTCGGTGATGACTAATACCCCTTTATTCCCTCATATGTTCCCCTCCCCCCAGAAACCTCCCTTCCCTCTCCCCTCCCCCTTCCGCCCTTCCAAGTGATCAGCGATGACTGACCCCTAATTCTTTAAAAAATCTAGCATAATCAGCGAAAAGGCTTATAACAGTGCTCACAGATATTTTGTGTGACAATACGGCGGTATGATCGTATGAATGAAACTGTAAGGAAAAGTGTGCGGATTCATTTACGGTTTATTATGACCAAGGTGATAAACCAAAAAACATCTTGCTTTTTCTCGTCGTCTTCAACATTCATGTTTTCTCTTTCATGGTACAGAAGAAGTCATTGATGATGCTCAAGATCCATTTGAAAAAAGTGGACTGTATTAACACTTATGGCTCTTACAATCGTACCTGTAAAGGTGACTATGTCAGACCCTTTCAGCCATGCAAGGACGTGAATGCGAACTTAACCAAAACTAATATCTCCCTCTTAACTGCTCAGGTAAGCAGAGATACACAGGAGACAGTCGTGAAAAGAAACTTTTATCATGTTAACTTATATATAGACTCAACTGGCAGAATATCCAACTGCAGTAACTCGAATCTTAAGGGGCAACTCGGGTTACTTCGTTCTATGCTCGTTCAAATCACACCCTTTTTTTTTTCTTTATCGAGTACGTTCTCTTCACAATACTGACGTACGATCGCAATTATTTTCATGCCGTCCAAATAGTAAACTGTCATTTTAATACCTCCCGCACTGCTACTCAAGTTCCCCAGACGTGCACTCTTGAATATGTAAGGAATGTTTATCATCAGTTTTCTCGAATATCATCCGAAAATGAAATCGATATAATTAAAAATTGTGAAATAGTTTTAAACTTGGTTTTACTTAATACGGGCGTGGTATTTTCCTTAGAACTTATGGAGCCTTAACAATCATTGCTTTCCCAGATAACTCTAAAAACTAAGGAAAAATGATGACGATGATTTGTAATTATTGGTCAATCTTGTAGTCGACCCACGTGTAAATTACAAAGTCCTGAGTAATGAGGACAGAAGGAGCACCTACGTCACAGTCTTCGATGAAATGTTTTGTGAGAATGGATTCTGAGGGTAGGTTCTAATTAACGATCTTCGGATCAAAACCAAATATTTAAAAACGGATGCAAGAGGGCGCCTTTTTGTAGTCTCGAAGGGGGTAGGTTCTAATTTACGATCTTCGAATCAAAAACCAAATATTTAAAAAACGGATGCAAGAGGGCACTTTTTGTAGTCCCGATCCTTATCAGTGCTAATAGGTTAAAACGAGAGAAAAACAGAAAACAAAACAAAAACAAAAACAAAAACAAATTAAATAAATAAAACATAAAACCATAAAGGAGAGGAAGAGGAGGGGAGGGTAGGAGGTGTTCGCAGGAAAGAATGATGGGAAAACCATTGTTATCCATAGTATCTAAGAAAAGTAATGGCCTCCTCTCGGCCTGAATCTAATTCTGCTATTGTAAAGTTTAGAGGCACTTTTAAAGGAAGTAAGCTCGCTGGAATTGCTCAATGCCGGATTTTTTGCAATTGTATATATTATGTGTACATGATTTCAATATTCTAAAGAAAAAAATCTACCGTTTAACCACGTGTCGTCTTTGAAACTTTCTGTTATCTTCCAAGCGAGTTTCTTTTTAGAAAAATTTGACCGGGAGAGAAAGATACATTAACGATGTTTAGAGTTCGAGTGGTTATGAAAAATTATATTAACGTTTTTGTTCGGAACAAAAACACCCAACGAAGCACGTACAGACTAGCTTAAAGTTGGAAGTCCTGGGATTTCAACACCGCCATAACAAAATTACTGAAAAGTTGAAACCGGATGCCTTGGAAAACTTTTCTCGGTGTTTACGTAACAGTTCGTACGTAAGATGAGATGGAATTACAAACGTAATAACCTTCGTGTACTGTTTACTACCATGAAGCGAATGCAAACGGAGAAAGAGTGCAAATGCTCATATTCCTCTTTTAAACAGGATTAGGAAGATAAATCAGAAAACGAATGAGACAACACGGGCTGAAAACCAATTTCATTTCAAATTTTAGCTTTTGCGGATTATTTCAAACGAATTGGAGTAGAGCTTTAAGATGCTAAATATAAATGATAGTTATGTTGACAACTGCGGCCTCTACTAATAAATTTTAACCACATCAATATACTTCAGTCAGCATTGTTTTAACTTTTCCTCTACTTTGTTAAGGAAATTTTATCATGAACTTATAATTACGGTTCATTCTAATACCCTACTATATAAAGCTTCCACGTATACTCTGCTTACTAAATTACGCAGAACCTACAATTTTTCTTTTATTTTAATTCTTAATTTTTTTAAAATTATTTGTGTTTGTTTTCAAGACAAATTATTAAAAGTAAAGGTATAATGAAAAAAAATTCAGCAACCGTTTCTTCATAAACTCCTGCGCTTAGAAAATGAAATAGAGGCAGTGCATAATTCAAGGTACGAATAAAATGTATTTTTGTTTCGCCGCCTTGATGTTTTACAAGCCTGCCGCTCAAAGTTCCCTCATTATTTTAAGACCATCAGTACTGTAATGTTTCCGTCATGGCCAAAAAGGCGTTTTCCTTCAGCGTTAGTAGCATTGCTATGGCAAGCGGCGTTTGACTTCGAAGCGATTATTTCATGAATTCTTGAGTAAAAACCAGGCAAATCATAATTTACCCTTTGTTAAGTATAAGATGCAAGATTTAGGATGAAGACAATAGCATATAAAATGCTTCGCAAGGTACATCTTGCAAGCTTCACCACAATACTCAGCATTTCCTTGATTGTTAATTCCGTATATTTCCTATGCATGTGCTTACTTCGTTCTAAGGCGCCACTGAAACACAGTCAACCAATTAAAGATGAATCTTAATCATTGGAAAGTACAATTATTTCTCTTAACAATAACAATTTTATTCATAATTAGAACCTAAAATTATTTTAATGGTAGCACTATTTAGATGGATAAATGGCTGATTTCTCATATCCTCACGTTGTCGTTGATGTCCGATTTTTTGAAAAAACATTTTGCTCTTTTTATGATAAACATCGCTTTTCAAAGATTATGAGTACTAAATCTGTGACATTTAGTTTTCTCTATCTTATATTGCATACCGTTGTATATTTATCTTGACTTAGTAGGCAAGTTATCTTTCACATATTGACGAATGCAGCGAGGCTCATGTTTATAATATAAAATAATGCCATCCGAATGCCTCTTGCATTAATACCCAGGGCTCATACAACTGTTCTTGTAACCCACATCTTATCGGGAATGGTGTTAAGTATTGAAGTACGTTTGTTATCTATCATGCCATTAAATTAATTATGATCCCGATTGGTTTGACTCGATCTGAATCATCTCTACTCAGGTGGTCATTAACGACCATATTGCTGCTTGGTTATAAGTGAACTACGTTACCTGCACCTTTAGTTTACCGAAAGCTGTCCTTTAATGCGCTATAGAACAAAAAAAAAAAAAAAGAAAACATGAATTAAGATACTGCTATCTATGGTTAATAAATGTATTTCTCATATTGATTTTTTAGCCTCATAGTATTGTTAAGAGTAAAATTTACTCTAACACTCGTTCTGTTGACTTTTTCTTTATTCTAACCTTTTACACTAGCTGTCACAACGGGGAATAGCTCTGATCTCTCGAGGAAAATGAGGGTCACCGTAGAAGGAATATTTCCAGGAAACTCCTGTGCAGGATCAATTTTTATAGGGTAGAGTCATTTTCTTTGTAATTAATTGTTTTTGAACAACATGATGAAAGGATACCAGTAACTAGTCGCAAACCGCAGTTTACGCAAAAACATCTGTCTCCATGTCAAATTCACGATCATATATATTAAGGAAAAGGTGACCAAACTCTATTTGTAAGATAAGACCACAAAAAGGAATAAGAAATGATCAACTGGCTTATTACAATGTTAACGGAATGGAATATATTATTTCCATTCATTCCCCCAACACCAATATTGGAAACGCTTACAATATTTTTAGATTAGATATATTCCCATTTTTATCGTTTAACAGTATGATATCATCCCACTCAAGTATCACTTGACCTCTTACTTAATGCAATCAATAATTTCTAATAACTTAAATCCTTTTGTAATTATCATTTCACTGTGTAGCCGATCCTTGTTATCATTACAAAAACCTGAGTGATGCCAATCGAAATAGAATTCAAAAAACACTGTTACATGGATCAACGTTTTGTGACAGCCAACTCCCTGTGGGATGATATCGTTTTGTGGGAGCTGCAGGAACAAAAATGCCAACAACGCGTGTGTCAATATTTAAATGTGGTACAAAATTCCCAGGCTGGTTAGATGGTGCTCATCCTACTGTGAAAGATGGTGAAGTTTATGGGAAGGTCTGCTTTAGTGATCACTCTAAAGGTTGCTATCATACTACCCAAATTTCTGTGAAGAACTGCTCATCCTACCATATCTACAAACTTTATCAGACGTCCAAGTGTCTGTTGCGCTACTGTGGCACAGACTGAATATGCAGAGAAGAGTTTCCATAGTAATAGGATTCATAATCGTTGTATTTTAGGGCCTTCGCGTCGCGATGTTTAATATTTTGGTAGATTTTTACGCTGTTGTCGCCTGGTAAATGCTATCATTAAAAAAAATATATATATGCAATGATAATAAGGACTCATGACAAAGAAAAGAACTTATTTCGGAAATCGACGTGTCATTCTCGCTGTATGCGTTATCGAAAAGTAGGTTAATAAAGTTTTCAATGATCGAACATTATTCGATGCTTTCTTTCTACTGCAGTAGCATCCATTTGAACAGAAGAGCTGTAAATAAATAAATAAATCTGTTGCTGTTCCATTACTTAAAACCATTAGGGCCTAGAAAAGAACCCTTCGAGGAGGGGCAGTTGATACATTTTTGATAATCCTACCATACTTGGAGACATGTGACAAAATTTTACAAATAATTCATCTTAATATACCTATGCTTCTTAGAGAAGAAAACTCGAGAAAAGAAGAAACCACTTGATCAGTTACGGTCGTTATTGGTCAGACTCGGCCCAGAGAGAAGGGGATCTTAGTTCAATATGATTGGAAAGACCATAATTCATTTCAGTACGACAGTTAACGTTGGGATTTTCGGTTGCTATTCACATAAGTTAAGAATGTTCAGAAATACAGAAAATCTGGTAACTTTTCATCTCTAAAATTGTTATTGCGATAACAAATAGTTTAATGAGTGAATGAATAAATGATAGAAATAAGACATATTGCATTTTACCACATTTTCTTTCGTTAATAATCTATTTGCGTGTATACGGCACTAAGTCAACGACTACGCTAAATTAAAACAGTAGATGACGCTGCATCTTTTGCAAACTTTAATTCACCATTACGACAACCGAGAGCGTGTGTCCCATGGTAGCCAACTTAACGTGATTAGTGTCGGAGGGAAGTTTAATTTTCCAGCATGCTTCCACAGCAAATAATTATAATCAATCTCAGTGAAGTTGCACACGACTACTAGCCGTGGTCTCGCGCGCTGACTCCGATCCTGACTCGCGTATTTTACATGCTGGCTCCCCAAAAAAAAAAATTACTGAAAGTGGATCGATCCGTAAGGCGGAAAGAAAAACATGGCTGTCGAAATGACAGCTTTCCTTGCGTTTGCACGCCACCTTTTATGTTCACAGTGATATCATGTTAAATCTACTCCATTTATTTTGATTACAAGCGACTTAAATTCATGTTGTTGCGAAACGAAATTTGTAAAAAACAATCCTCTCGTCTAATTTTTTTGTGAATAACGAATGGGGATTCTTACCTAAAAAAAACATCAAACATCACAGGCATGAAACGTGCGTATATTGTTGAATTAGCAGTCCTATTGAGTCCACAATTACCGCTGCTAGACCCCAGTCTTTAATATAAACGCGTCGGTTTGTATTGATTAATGCATTACTGAATAATGGTAGTCGATCGACTTAAATTTATGTTGCATTGAAAACGTAAATTCTAAAGTGCACTATCTGACGAATCATGGAATATTTTCAACACAAATATCGACATCAGTGACCTAGCCCTATAGTTCATTTCTACTTTCTATTATTTGATGGTTTCACCAAAATTCTCTGAGGCTTGCAAAAATTGATTCAAGTAATGTTTTTTTTCGACATGTAAACTATGTTGACCTTTACATGAGGGAAGCTATAAAATGTAAATAGGGGATGAATGTATAACCATAATAAAAAAAAAATCATAGAAAAGAGGAAAGACTATAAGACAATTGTTTAACGCCTTCCTTCGCCGGAGAAAATGCAAGTTGAAAAAAAGGTTTGACCCTAAATTGATACATTTCGAATGATATACCGCATGATGTCAGACAAGAATGGTTGGTCTCAATGGAAATTAGCATGAGGATGATAACTGTTCAATAAAAAAGAGTCCTAGGGAATTTTTTCAATTATGTATTTCAAAATCAAGCACCTCTCATCAAAGTTTTAGTTCATGTTAGGGTTAGGCTTTTTTCCACCGAGGGATTCTCCGAAGTTTTTAAAAGTTTGACCTTACTATTTATTAGTGGGGAAAACATATTATTATCATTATTGTTATCATCACTAAAATTACTGTTATGTATTTTCCCGAGCGAAATCGCACAATGCTGTTCCCAGACTACCACTCCATTGCTGAAAGACGTTTGGTGAACCATATTATCGAAGAAAAACGTGTCAAGAACTTGGATGACTGTGAGTTAATGTGCTACCTGAACGACAACTGCGTGAGTTCTAACTTCAAAAAAGATCCGGAGAATAATGAACCAGTTCACATCTGTGAACTAAATAACGCCACGCATCCGAGATATGACAATGACTTGACAACTGATACCGGTTTTTTATTATCGTGGCTCGAAGGTGAGTTACAAATCGGTTTTTCGAAATCGTCGCCTTTGAATTATATGAAAATAATTATGAATGTTTATGCAAATTATCGTGCATTTGATCATACTGTATTTAGTTTCTTCTTTCACTCAAACCCTCGACCTTTCTCAGTTATCATTTTAGTGTTTTTTTCTCCTTCAGAATGCTTGTGATAAGAATTCCCCGTGCCAACTCCCTCGGGGATAGCCGATACCAAAAATGCGTGTGCCAGCATACAGATGTGGTGCAGACTGGTCAGGTTGGTTGGATGATGCTCATACTACAGTGGAAGATGGTAAAGTTAAAAGGAAGGTCTGCTTTAGGGATCGTTCTGACGGTTGCAAATATGCAATCCGAATTTCAGTCAAAAATTGTGGATCCTACTTCATCTACAAACTTTACCCACCTGCTTGTTACTTACGCTACTGTGGTACAGATTGAATGTGAAGCAAAAAATTCAAGAAATAAGGGAACTCATAAAATGATCCTCAGGTACACGTACTTCAGGGATTTTGCGAAGTCTTCCATAGAATTTCTTCTGGAGAGGTTATACGCCGATGATGTCCTGTTAACTTGCAATCAAAAATGCTTCGAATTTCACATTATACAAAGCATCTCTTTCGTAATAATAATCACGAATAATCAGTCACTGCTTAAAGAAGTAATAACAAACAAACTAACTAACAAAATATGACGAAGCTCGTGTCTCAAAACGTTAGAGGCTGCAGTACAGGACGCAATATCTTGCACGGTATGATAATTTTAGCTTCAGTTTACTTTGAAATTTAGATGTCGCTTTTGTTTGTGCTAATGATATGTTCAGTCTGATAGATGCTTTAAAAACAAAGCAACACGATTATGTAAGGACTAAATAAGGTATGGCGTTAAAGTTTAACTTTTTTTATTGCAGTTTCACACTAAAATTAAAAATCTTTCTAAGTTGAGGGGTTTTAAAAGAAATATATTACCCTTGTTCCAACCCTATAAAACCATTAATCATGGCGTGGAAAAGAAATCCCAAATGCCAGTGTTCAGTATTTTGGGTTAAGGATAGGGTAAGAGTTAAGGGATAGGAATGAAGTTATACACGACTCCCTCAGTAGTCAATTATTTATCTTCCGTGTCCGAGAAGAAAGTTAAATGCATAGCAAATGAGATCAACTCTTGCTACTTCTTAATAAACCTAAATAAGATTTAACGTAAATCGAAGATAATCTACTCAAAGGACACTAAAATAGGTTGAATCATTTTGTAGGTCAGCTGTTAAACTGTGTAAATATAGGAGAATAGTGAAATCAATCATTAAGTTTTAGAGAAATTGTACAACTCTTTATAAATACATTTATCTTACCTGAAGCATTTTCAACTGAGTGTCATAAAGTGAACACTAGATTAAATACAACGTATATGATTTAGTAAAGGTCTGATAGCGGGAAAAACTAGAGATAATAGAGGAACGGGAATAAGTTAGGACTTTTGACACTCAACTGAAAACTATTCACCAGCTTGAATTACATGAAGTGCGAACAGGTATAAGCTTTCGCAATAAGGACTGCTTAATATAACTTTACGTACTTCTTGATTTCTTTACAAGGCAGTGCTCATAACACAAGCAATGCTAGTGTTCAATTGCAATAAATGACTTAATGGTACTTATATCAGTTGCTTAAGGGTTAGAATGGAATGGCCCATTTCTCTTTTCAGGAGTTCAGAATAATTACTTTTATTAACTGCAATCTTCCATAACCATCCTGTTCCTTTCAGGCTGTTGAAAAAGTGAGACTGCTTGTCGTTCTAAGTGTCCCTGTCACCAAAGAAAAAATTAAATTAAGAATTATACACATTAAATGAAATAAATGCTTTGCTCATACTTGATTCCGAGTTTATTCTTCACTACGAAACGTGACGTTCTCTAGTAGGCCTGGATAACTCTTTGGACCTTTTTTTCGTGTCTTAACTTTCCACCAGCAAGGGAGTATTTTTAATTTTTGGTTAAGATATGGGAGTTGTGCACAGTTCCAGATGTTGATTAGATGCATTTAATTGATGAATTTGGAAAATTAGCGACCGAAAAGATTTAGTTCTACGGGAAGAACATTTCACGCCGTGATTATGCCTGTGATGATAGCGTGATCACAAAGGAATAACATATGTGACTTCGCCTCCTATAGGAGGCACTACTCACACAGATTGTGATTAGAAATCACGACTGGAAAGCGTGATTACAGACTGGTAATTAGATGTGGTCACGGCCTGGGAAGCCTCTGATGATAATCTGGTCTCAAAGAAAAATAACATATGTGGCCTTGCCTCCTATAGGAGGCAGTAGCCACAAAAATTGTGGTTAGTCATCAAGAGTGGAAAGCGTGATCGAAGACTGATAATTAGATGTGGACGCTGCCTGGGAAACCGCAAGATACCAAGTTGTTTATGTGTGATGAGCACGCCCCTTGTGTACTAGAGACTGCTCCTTAAAAAAAAAAAATTAAAGTTCTCTTATTGATGTATTAAGTAAATCAATTTTTAGATATACTGTAAACTGTGAAAACTCTCGGGGATAACTAAAAAAAAATTGGATAACTTCTTGGTTTATGAAATATCATAACAGTATCAGTTTTGGAAGGATGATTTCATTTCTTCGCATTAATTTTATATTTTTAAAACTGAAATACTCTTGGGGGATAAATAAAACATATGGATACCTTCTTCGTTTTTGAAAAATCATAACAACAAAATAAATTTTTACAGGATAATTTGATTTCTTCGCATTAATTTTTGCTCGAATTATAGGAATTACGTAAATTTTTCAACCAGATAAGTCGTATAATTTTTTTCTCGTATACTTTGAAAAAATTCCGGAAAGCTCTCATACCAATATGTATTTGTCAACGTTTGATCCACTTTACGGAATTGTGAGGTAAACTAATTATGAAACGAAAATTGTTTCCTGCACTTAGCTGTTTGTATAAGCAGTAGACCACACTTTCTATCAGTTTACCAGGGTAAAAACCCAAGCATGATGTTGGGAGAACACGTGTAAATCACGAGTGATTTAAAGACTTTTCGGTTAGAACGTAGGTTATCCCTAAGAGAGTACCGTCTATTGCTTCTATAAAGTAAACTTAACATAAAACCCAGTATGTTCAAATTTTCTATGGGTTTACTGGTGCATAAAACGATAGGAAATGATTTATTGGGATGCTTGTAGGATCTCAGTTATTCTATTATGATATCATGATTTTATTACACCCATTTTGAAATCACTGGTGGTCTATGTAATCTGATTCGCTCTAATTGATACGATTTATTCATGAATCGCACTATTTTTTTCTTTAAATCGCATCTTATTCCCAGAACAAAGCTCAGCCAATCACACCTGAAGAAGAGTCAGTCCTGTCGAAAAAAGGTCACTTGGGTTATTTTAATGGAAAGGTCTTGACCAATGTTAACTTCAAAAATTTGACCGAACAACTGGGATTCCGTGGTCGCCAAGAACACCACGAGGGCGCTTTCCTAGATGTTCTGCACCACAATTTCTACTACAACGACAAAAACTGGAGACCCCATAGCTGTGCCGTGTAGCTCTTTGTAGTGTTTACCGTTGCACCGAAAGTAACTTGACGTAAGGCAAAGGTTTAGTAAGTCCATAATGTCCTCTATCGGTAGCGGTAGAGGGTCGGTAGATAGTCAATATGTGTCAACCACTAACGGCACCATATAAACGACTCATTCACGACATTAACATTACAAACGAACAGAACAGAACGACCTAACTTTACTAGAGGATTGAGACAGACCAATCACGTTCGACTTACGCCACTTAAGTCTTACAGCCAATAACGTAACGGGAAAACTGACCAATCAGTTTTATACAAACCAGAATTAGAACTATTCACTTGACTCTGATGACGACTTCCGCTCAGGTAGTCGAAACGTCAGTCACCACAGTCCTTTTTTAGGACTACACTCACCTGGACTACACTATTACAAACCGTGAAGTTACGAATAAATGACAGTGGATATATGAAAATCATATAAGCTCGGTATTGCACAGCTCATAGGTTCAAACCCCGCAAGGCCTGAAATTTTTCCGACCTTATTTTCGCCACTACTTAAGAAGTGTTCAGTGCTTCGAAGATTGCTTTCATATTTATTTCTTAATCCGCAGTTCACATATAAGATTTTTATATATCCACAGTCATTTTTGTTTTGTAGTCAAGAATCTCGGCTGCGAAAACTTGAGAGAAATTTCTAAGCTTTTATGGCCTAAAACGAAATCAAAAGTAACAATTCCTTTTAATAAATACTCCGAAACGAGCCCACGCTCGCTGTTGCGCCATGTGTGCTAACTTGGGTACTCTCTCTCGCACTCGGAGAATGCCATGGTTCACAGCGGTAAGATTTATGTGGTCAGTTTGGCCCCCGCCCTAAGATCTGTATTGCCACGTTTTTCACAGAATTTAAAGTTGAGACAAATTTCTGTTCCCTCATAGATAAAAGGAAAATAAAGCCTGAAATAAATAAAGCCTGGAATATTGCAATTTGCTAGAGCTGAACATGATAGTAAAAAAAAAAAAATTAAAACCAAGTAAAAAGATACGAGACGGAGTTGACTCAAGGGTAAAAATGTTATCGAGGTTATCCAGGTAATGGGCTTCTGTACGGTGTATTGTTTGCCGCAGCGAAAACAACGCATACTAAAATTTTGCAGAAAAGAAGAAAGGTGCTTTGAAAGGAGTAATTTGATATGTAATTTTGAGCAGATGATCATATCGCAGTGCTCAGCCTCGGTTTCAAGTGGGCTGGTTTAACTATGATACATCACGCAATATAGTCTGATAGCACCTGTTTGACGCCTTAGACGCTTCAAGCACGCCAATAAAGTTGGTAAACAAGTCTAGAGCATGTGAAGCTGTTTAAGTATCACAACTGATATTATAGTACAAACTGATGGTAGAAAATAAGACTCATACAAGGAAAATAAACCCGTTTTAGACAATTATGGATGACTTAAAACGTCTGACTAAACTTCTGTCTTATCAGTCTCATTATATCCTTTAACCGAATATATAAAATTCACCTATTACCTTACTTAATCTACTCTATTCACCTCATTACTCTAGTCATGGGAGGCGAGGCGAGGCGACATGGCTGACGGTCACTCATTTCGATTCTCCGGTTTTCTTTGTTTTATTCTCAGTTTAATTCTTCTATATCGCGGAAAAACGACTGATCAGGGCCAATCTCAAATGTTCCCGCGTTTAGCTGACGATTTCTTCTTGGTTCTACAAGATGATTTTGTAGTTTCAATGAACTTAAATATCTTCACAGCGTCCTGGACTAGGCGACATATTGTTTTGCCAATCCTTCGAAGAGGTTTTTCTTCGTCAAGAATCAGTTATTATCCTAACTCTGTTGCAAGTTACCAAACTATTCTTCTCCAGTTGAGCGGCGACGTAAACCCAAATCCTGGTCCAAATGGAGCCGAGCGGCACAATTTTACGGAACAGCAAAAGTCCTCTCGTCTTCTAACCTTTTATGCTAATGCACGAAGCATCGTCAACAAATCAAGCAAATTGGATTTAGCCATTGCCGCTCTGGGCTATGATATAATTGTTTTAACTGAAACTCATCTGGACAGCTCCATCCCTGACGGTGAAATCTTTCCTAGTAACTACTCGGTATTTAGGCGGGACCGAAAGCTCAATGGACGTCATGGAGGCGGGGTATTGATTGCTACGCGAGAACACATCAAAGCGGTTCCCCGTGATACTACACAGAACGATTCAGAGTTCATCTTCGTCGATCTTCTTTTCTCATACAATCGCAAAGTCACTTTGGGAGTTTTCTATCGTCCTCCCAATAACGATCCTAAGCCTTTAGAGGACTTACAAGCTGTTTTGCAAGAGTTTTCGACGAACGAGTTGATTCTTGTTGGCGATTTCAATCTTCCGGAGATTGATTGGTTGAATAACAGATTCTTGCGTCAATCTGATATTTACACACTCATGATGGACATCGTCCAAGACAATTTTTTGACACAGTTGATAAATGAACCTACCAGAGACTCGAACATCCTAGACTTAGTTCTCACTACTTCGCCCGACCTCGTAAACCATTTGGTTGTTGGAGAACCCTTTTCAGATCACAATTCTATCTCCTTCTCGTTATCTGGTATACCTTACGTCCAGCGTAAATCACAGAAGTTGTTGTATTGCTATGGTAAAGCCGACTGGGATCACTTAAGATCGCTGTTATCTTATATTCCATGGCATTGCGCCTTCTTCGACAGCGATATTAATCATAATTGGGCTTGCTGGAAAGACTTGTTATTTACAGCAGTGGATGAGTGCATTCCCAAACGCAAGAATAAAAAAAGAGATCCAGTGCCCCTGGATTACACAGGAACTTATTGTTTTGTGCAAAAAGAAGAAATTATTGTATAATAGAGCTCGCAGAAAAAACAATTCAACTATTTGGGAAAAATATCGGCAACTCAACAATTCTGTTAAGAGACTTTGTAACACAGCTAGATGGTCGTATATAAAGAAACTTGCACTTGATCTACAGGAAAATGAAAACCCGAAACCTTTCTGGAATTTTGTTAAGTCCAAGAGAAGAGGCACTAATAATCTCATCTCTATAAGCGTCGATGGATGTGCTCTGACTGACGACTTCAGTATTGCTCAGAGTATGAACTCATATTTCTCTTCGGTGTTTACTACCGAAGATTATGCAAATTTTCCCACTCAAGACTGCACTGTTGACAAGAAACTTGCGAAAATTGATTGTTCTGTCAATGAGGTCAAACGCCATCTTCTGAAACTCAAGCCCAACAAGTCTCCTGGGCCTGACCATATCGCGCCGTGCATTTTTAAGTCGTGTGCTTCGGAATTAGCACCTTCGTTAACGTATATGATAAACAAATCGTTGTCTCTTGGCCTTTTGCCTGAGGAATGGAAACATGCCGACATTACTCCTCTACATAAGAAGGGTTCCAAATCTTCGAGAGAAAATTACCGCCCAATTTCCCTTACTTCAATTGCTTGTAAGATCTGTGAAAAAAATTGTTTTTGATAGGATGATTAAGTTCTGGCGCGAAATCGACTTTATCAATAGCAACCAATTTGGCTTTTACGAGGAAGATCTACTACAACTCAAATGTTATCAACGTTTAATGACTGGGCGAAATCCCGTAATTCATCCACTCCTACCGATGTTGTTTTTCTGGATCTTGCCAAAGCCTTCGACAGCGTTCCTCATGAGCGACTGCTTTTTAAAATTGAAATGTAGCGGCATCGACGAATGTTTACTCAACTGGCTGAGACATTTTTTGGTGGGGCGCAAACAACGTGTAGTCGTTAGGGGATCTTATTCTGATTGGTCGTGCGTTACCTCCGGAACTCCACAGGGAACCATTCTCAGGCCCCTATTGTTTTTTTATTGTATATTAATGACATATCTGAATTCTTATCATCTACAGTAAAATTATATGCAGCAGACACGAAGATCTACAGAGAGATAATTGACCCTATAAAAGATAGTCAGCTTCTTCAGGATGATCTTAATAATCTTAGCGCATGGGCTCGTAAGTGGCAGCTACGTTTCAACGCAGACAAATGCGAATCTATGCGAATCACGCATTTACGCGATAAGTCGGTAACTAATTATTTCTTAGAAAAGCCCCTGAAAGACGTGACTAATTTTAAAGATCTCGGTGTCACACTAACTAGAGATCTTTCATGGGGCCATCACATAAGTATCACTGTCAATAAAGCGAACAAAGTTTTAGGTTCCATTAAACGCTCAGTAGGCACCGCTAACACAAATGTTTTTTCTATGCTGTACATGTCTCTGGTACGGCCAATCTTGGAATATGCGGTACCTGTTTGGTGTCCTTACCTTGTTAAGGACATCCATGCCCTTGAAAATGTACAGCGAAGAGCCTCAAGACTCGCTTTAAATCAACGCAAAGGAGAAATGTCCTATGAAGACCGATGCAAACTGTTAAAATGGCCCCTCTCTCTGACCGTAGAACTTACTTATCTTTAGTCGAATGTTATAAGATAGTTTTTTGGTTTTATCATTTAAATTTTGAAGACTTCTTTGATATTGCCACGATTCGGTCTACGAGAGCAAATCATCAATACAAACTCTATATTAAACCAGCTAGACTTAATTGTTACAAAAATTTTTTTTATTAGGATTGTCAAATTATGGAACGAGTTACCGGGTGATATAGTGGAAGCTGACAGCTTTCAGCATTTTAAATCTAAACTTAAATCGTACTTAAATATTTGATTGTAATGATTTTGATTTATATTTTGTCTTTTCTTTTAAGGGAGTTTTTACACAGGGATAACCTCTTAACTTCCTTTTCTAGAAGTATTTTCTTTTTAGTTTTATTTGTATATAATAGTTATCATCTGCTTCTGGAATAAATAAAGTATGTATGTATGTATGTATGTATGTCAATCCGTTTATTAGGTTAAATTATTCACCCGATATTGTTTAACCAATTTAGCTTTTTATGCAAACAGCCCAAACAGGAAGAGGGAAGTTCATTTCTAAAATTAGTGATCATCTCGGTTTGAAACCAACAGTTTCTATCGTAACCATAGCTACCAGAGAGTAATGAAAGAAAATATGTTTGGCTCAATAACACTAGAGTTGGACACAAAATAACGTTGGATCTTCGAAGGTAAGAAATGATCGTACTTAATGCAGAGATAACTCGAGTTTGAATTTCATCTCATGAGAAGATTTGCTATCCTCCCTTAACTCCTCTATTTCTGTTTAGTTGAAATAAAACGAAAATGAAATATACCGAGATTTCAAATGTGGATATCACCAACATTTGGCGGGAAAACAGCGTCAACCACTTGAAATAAACAAGATCATTATCCTTGATTTCTTGTTTCCTACAACGGGTATACTTCTTAAAACCTTTTCTCAGCAATATTTCGTTATGTTTATAATGACATCCCTCGTATCTGCATCATCACCGTAAATAGAGAAAAGTACTAAATTATAAAATGTCAGTGCTGCCGGTGAGTGTAGTCCTAAAAAAGGACTGTTGTCCAAGCTCCTCAAAACTTGTAAAAATGGAAATGACAGGATATTCCATAAGGCAACGATAGAGGATTTAATACAATGACGAAGCCTGCTGTTTGGGTTCAATTTATAATAAAGAAAAATAAAGATGGCGAGAACAAACTTCTGCATTTGAAATATCCAACTTGCCGAAAACTATGGTTGTTTTTGTTTTGTAATTATAAAGATTTACGTTCACAAATTGTTTTGTCTTATCCTTATCCTCAACTTAGTCTGATATGCAGCTCGTTTGAATTCCGTTCAAATTATGGAAAAAGTATGGAAGTTGATTTGGATGGCTCCCAATCAGAAAAAAGGGAGGGAGAATCGATTTTGGCTCACAGATCTCGTTAACCTTAAGTTTGCACCAATTTTTATCTAACAGAGGAAGACCTGAAAATATTTTATAATTTAAAATATTCCAATGAAGGCCTTGAAAGTCGAATCTAATACTGGATGGTTTAGCTGAATCCAATCATAAATTACGGCACATCTTTTTCAAATATCAATTATCCAATGCGCTATTATCCTTGAGATCGAAGTTACGCTTTAAACAACATTGAGAGCGTCGTCTCACTTAGACCTTGGATAAAGGATAGCAGCTGTCTACACTGGATCGTGCTCAATCATTATAAGGTATCTGATGGGTTCTGCCTCGACACTTTCAGCAATCCTAGTTTATCGGGTCGTAAGTTGCTCGGCAAATTTATGGTATTTCAAAAGTTTCAAGATTCCTCTTTTACGGGAGATTTTCTGTTTGTTCAAATTAAAGAGCTTATTGGAACTCATCATTAATTAATGTTGACGTCAGTGAATGCAAAGGAAGAGAAAGTTACTGAGGAATTCAAAAGGGAAAACCATCTTTCAATTATTGTACCTGTATTTTTTAGAGTACGTAAGAGGGCCAAACGATAAAATATTTTGCTCGATGTAGTGAATTGGGTGGTACTGCTTAACAATTACAAACACGATAAAAGAAATTCATTCAAAACGTGTTTATTCCCAGACATTAAAATGCGTGCCCACGTATTTTATTTGCTTCAATAACTTCATTGGGTCTGGACCAACTGCTGTTAACTTTGTTAACATCCCATTTTCAATACAAAAATGTCGGTTTCTATTACTTAATCCATGATTGAATGCAGGTGGTCCACTCGAAATCTGTGGCATACTGAGAGAATCAATATAGAGCTCCGTTGTCTTGAGGAAGCATGGAATTTTCAGTGTTTCTTATATTCGCAGTCTGGACTTCATCGATGACTTACTTGACGTTTGGTAAAGGTAATCGAATTGCAAAATGCAAATCATTTGCTATCCCTATGTTCATACTTTAGCCCGTGTAATCTTACTTCCCATCATTCTTTATTTCTATTTCGCTGATTCACAACAGTTGATTCACTGAGCTTACAACGTGTCGCTATGACAAAATTAAAAACCTGAACTCAACAAAAAAGATCTTTAAAAGGAAGGAACGTCAAACTTGTAAACTTGTTTTGTAGACATTGAATGGTATTGAAAGGTGTGTTATTATGATGGGCCATGGTGGAAATTTTAAAAGTGTGTTGTTGCAAAATAATAGAACGACTTCAATCCTAACGCTCAGCTCATATTTACATGGACGGGTAATAAATTATATCAAAAATATTTAATTGTTGTTTCGCAGTCGAGAATTCGATAATTTGCATGGAAGAAAAATCGGCCGCTCTTAACTAACTTAAGCGAAGTCATTTTTATAGACGAAGAGTGCTGGCATTTGGAACAAACCACTCTTTCTGGTTTCAAGAAATTGTTTATAAAAATAGGGTAGCCGGTCTCATAAGCTTTTAGCCTTTTTGTGGAATTGAAAAATATCTTCCAAGTGCTAATTTTTGAAGTGGAGGCTTTAAAACTTGCCAAATGACAAATAGCTTAATTCAGATGATCTTTTAAAAGTTTTTTGTTCTTCCAAAATTAATCTCACAGCAAAGATACCCTAGACTGAAATTTATTCAAGTATATATTATTCAGTGTTTTAAAACGCTGTTGCTGTGATCACTATTATTCAAAAATTAGAAAAATTAGAAAAATTATGTAGGTGGATGTTTTCCAAAATGAGGAGAAGTAAATGAATAACTAAAAACGATGGAAAAATAAACGAGTTCTTTTTAGAAAAAAAATGTCGGAAAGAAAGTCTTGATTATATTCACCATAGCTAAGCAACTCTAACAACCTACATTGATTAGCACAAGTAAGAATTTAAAATTTTCATTCTAGATTTATACTGTTAGAAAAGTTTCTAAACTAATATAAATCTGCTCATTAGCGCAAGACAAATATGTTTATCTTTTTTCGGATTCAACTCGCATGAATTTCCCCTGCTCATGATGACCGTCCGAAGAAGAGAGACACGAGGAACCTCTTCAGTGATACATTTCTTTAATAAATACTCAATAGTCTAGCAACTGTTTATTGAAACTGGTCCTTGATTTTGTCATGTATATGCCATTTCGTGCATTCGATCATTCATTGGCAAAGATCATTTTGGTGCATAACCCAAACAGGAAGAGGGAAGTTCATTTCTAATATTAATGATCATCTTGGCTTGAAACCAACAGCTTCTATCGTAACCATAGCTACCAGACAGTAATAAAAGAAAACACGTTTGGTTCAATAACACTAACGTTGGGCACCAAAGATTCAATTCGCATGAATTTCCCCTGCTCATGATGACCATCCGAAGAAGAGAGACACAAGGAACCTCTTCAGCGATACATTCCTTTAATAAATACTCAATAGCGTAGCAACTGTTTATTGAAACTGGTCCTTGATTTTGTCATGTTTATGCCATTTCGTGCATTCGATCATTCAGGGCAAAGATCATTTTGGTGCAAAGAACCCAAACAGGAAGTGGGAAGTTCATTTCTAATATTAATGATCATCTTAGCTTGAAACCAACAGCTTCTATTGTAACCATAGCTACCAGACAGTAATAAAAGAAAATACGTTTGGCTCAATAACGCTAAAGTTGGGCACCAAAGAACGTTGGATCTTTAAAGGTAAGAAATGATCATATTTAATGCATGGATAACTTGAGTTTGACTTTCATTTCATGATATAAATTGGATATCCACCCTAGTGTGTAGTTGAAATCAAGCGGAAATGTTTAGTTTCCTACAACGGGATTCCTTTTTGAACCTTTTCTCAGTGATATTTCTTTAAGTTTATAATTACACCCCTTCTCGAAATTGTAGTTCCATCATTACCGTAAATAGAGAAAAATGCTAAATTATGAAAAAGTCAGAGCTGGCCGTTCCAAGCTCGTCACAAATTGTGAAACTGGAAACGACAGGAAATTCCAAAGAGCGATGAGAGAGGATTTAATGATGTAACAAGCCCGCTGTTTGGGTTCAAATTACAGTAAAAAAATATAGAGTTAATGGCAAAAATGTTCTTCATTTGAAATATCCAACTTGTCAAAAATTATAGCCATTTTTTCTCTCTGTACTAATGAAGATTTCCTTTCAAAAATGGTTTTGTCTTATCCCCCAAAATTAATCATTTTGAAATAGAAGAACCTTGAAAAATATGGTAGTTGGTTTGTATGGCTCCTAATGGGAAAAATGAGTCGGGAACTAATTGTTGGCTCACAGGTCCCGTTAAATCTTTAGCAGTTTTATCTAACGAAGGAAAACCTGAAATATTTTATAATTTAGAAGGTATTCCAATGAAGGCCTTGGAGGCCAGATCCGATACTGAATGGTTTGGCTGAATCAAATCATAAATTACGGCACACCTTTACCAAATATCAATTTGCTATTATCCTTGAGGTGGAGGTGGCGCTTAAAACAACACTCTGAGCATCGTCTCAACAAGGCTCTGGATTAAGTGTAACAACTGTATTGTGCTCAATCATTATAAGATATCTGAGGGGTTCTGCCTTAGCACTCTTTATGCAATCTTAATTTATCGAGACATTGGTTGCAAGTTGCTCGGCAAATCTAAGGAATTTCAGTAGTTTTAGGGGAGATTTTCTGTTTCTTCATACTAAAGAGCTTATTAGAATTTTGACGTCAATAAATGTGATGGAAGATAAAATGACTAATCAATGAGGACTTCAAATTGGAAAACCATCTTTAACTTGTTGCGTTCCTGTATTGCTTAGAGTAAGTAGAAGGTTCAAACACGAAAATATTTTGCTCGATGTAGGTGGGTGGTATCACAATCCATTAAAGAACGTGGCTTGTTTTATAATTTCTGATCTATTTTCAAATATAATCTAAATTGAGACTTCATGCTTTTGGAAAATAAAAGTAAACTGTGCAAATGCAATGCTAATCAAATTTTTCGGTGGATAAGGTTACGCCAGCCTGTCTGGTCCTACTCACTGATTACCATTATCCGTATGATTTCGTGAGCGGGAATGTCGGTACATAAGATTTTTATATTTTTATTGCCATGTTTCGTGATTATTGCTTTTTTGTCAATTTTTGACGCTTCGATCAATTTTATAAGGTGTTTTCCCCTCATAATAAAAAGGAAAAAAAGGAAAAAAAGGAAAAAAAAAACAAAAACAAAAACAAAAAAACTGAATCCATGGGTCGATCTTGTAAATTTGAAGGTGTTGTTTCTCAGAAACTCGAAAGAACTTGACTTTTTATGTGACTGCAGTAACGGAGTATGTTTACCTAATGTTCTCAAGAATATGTTTATAATGTTATTTCCTTAAACGCACTCCACTGACTATAGTCATGGAGCAATTGAAGTTAAGGTTATGGAAATTTGTGTGGCAAAATCCCTGAGTCTAATCTGAAGGTAAACACCGATAGAATCGTAGCTCGCCAAATCCGAAGTCTTTCCATATATCCCAAACGCGTGCCCACGTATTTTATTTGCTTCAATCATTCCAACGGGTCTGGACTGACTGCTATTAAGTTTGTTAACATCCCATATTCAATAGTAAAGGGTCGGTATCAATTACTTAACCCATTATCGAATGCAGGTGGTGTTATTTCTGTTTAAAAATAATTCCTTTCAGCTCGTGTTATTTCCCATCACTCTTTATTTTTATTTGCTGATTCACTACAGTTGATGCTCTGAGCTTATAACTGGTCATTGTGACAAAACTAAAATCCTGAACTCAACAAACATGATTTTTTAACGGAAGGAACCTTAGTCTTGTAAACTTGTTTTGTTGACATTAATGATATTTAGCAAGGGTGTGTTATTATAATGAGCCATTGACAGTCTTCATACAATCCTGATGCATCGAGGCATAGGTTGTAATTTTCTCGGCAAATTTATTGAATTTCTGTATTTTAAGATCAGGTGTTTACGAGAGATTTTCTGTTTGATTAATCTAAATGCTTATTAGAACTCATCATTTGTTGATTTTGACGTTAATGAATGTGAGGGAAGATAAAATGACTTATGAATTTGGACTTAAAATTATTTAAGTTTTGTACGTTCCTGTATTATTTCGAATAATTAGGAGGGCAAAACAAGAATATATTTTGTTCGATGTAGTGAAGTGGGTGGTACAGCTTAACAACTACAAACACGATATTCGAAATTCAAGAAAGAGTTTCTGTTATTCATTTCGTCGAATTAGAACAAGAGACTCACAGTCCATCAAAGAACGCGATTTATTTGATAATTTCAGATTTATTTCAATATAAAGTCTAAAATTAAGAATTCATGTTTTTGGAAAATGAAAGCGAACTGTGCGAGTGCAGGGTTAACGTCTTTTTCGGCAGATAAGGTTACGCCAACCTGTCTGGTCCTTCACACCGATTACCATATTTTATGTAATGTTTAAAAAACGAGCAGGAGTGTTTTATCGGGTTTAAAACCACGAGGCGTAGCTGAGTGGTTTTTGACCCGATAAAACACGTGCTGCGAGTTTTTTGAACGGCTTCAAAAACATTCTTGGAAAAGCGTGTGTCAAGAGAGTTCATAACAATTATGCTTTTGTGAACGTTAGAAATTAGCATACGAAAAGGTCAAACGCAGAGGTTAGCGAAAACGAGTTGGAGTCACTTCTGCCAACTGATCTTGAATTCGAAGTTTCAGATTGTCTAATATGCCTTTACTAGATTACTGTACTAATGGAATAGAGAATTTTTCCAGATGTGTATTTCACAACTGTACTATTAATTTGGTGCAAAAGTAAATTTACTGTGTGAAATTTGTTGAAAGAACATTAAATATGTTCTCACCATTTGTTGTGTCAGTTTCTGTGGCACCTCCAACGTTTAAAACCACAGCGCAAATATTTTATCGTCCTCCCTGATGATGCCGTAGAACGGCGAAAGCTCGGAGTGAATAAAGAAAGAAAGAACCACAGTAGCACTTAAAGGCTTCATTTGATCAATATCCCACATTTTAAGGTGTTGTTTCTCAGAAACCCGAGGGAACTTGGCTCTTTATGTGACTGCATTATCTAGGCATGTTCACTTAATTTTCTTAAGTATATGTTTATAATGTTGTTTTCTTAAACGGAAACTACGAATCGTTTTCTATCCCTGTCTTATCTTATTTCCCATCATACTTTATTTCTATTTCGATGGTTGACGACAGTTGAAGCACTGAGCTTATAAAGTGTCGTATGACAAGGCTAAAAAACTTGAGCCTAACAAGCGTGATTTTAAGGGGAAGGAACCTTAGTCTTGTAAACTTGTTTTGTAGACACCAATGGTATTTAGCAAGGGTGTGTTATTATAATGCGCCAAATCGGAAATTTGCAGAAGTATTTTGTTACAAAAAAAAAAGAACTTCTACGGTGAAGAATTGCTTCATTCAAAACCACTTCAATCCTCAAACCACTTCAAAGGCTCAGCTCATTCTTACATGGACGGGTAATCAATTCTATCAAAAATATTTCGTTGTTGTTTCGCAGACGGGAATTCGCTAATTTGCATGGAAGAAAAATTGGCCGCTCGTAGCCAACTTAAGCGAAGTCTTTTTTATAGACGAACGATGCTGGCATTTGGAACAAACCATTCTCTCTGGTTTTAAGACATTGTTTATAAAAAAAGGGTAGCCGATCTCATAAGCTTTTATCTATTTTGCGGAATTGAAAAAAGTCTTCCAAGAGCTAACTTTCGAAGTGTAGGCTTTTAAACTTGCCAAATAATAAATAGCTTGATTGAGATGATCCTTAAAAAACTTTCGCACAGAAGCTTCGTGCAATTTTCAAACCTTTTTTGTTTTCCAAAATTAATCTCGCAGCAAGGATCCCCAAGACTGAAATTATTCACGTTTATACTATTCAGTGTTTTAAAACGATGTAGCTGTAATCAATATTTTTCAACTTCTGAAAAATGATGTAGGCGGACGTTTTTTTCGAAATAAGAAACAAAAAATGAATGACTAAAAACGATGACGGATAAATGAATTGTTTTAAGAAAACAAGTCACGGAAAAATAGAGATGATTATATTCACCATAGCTAAGCAATTCTAACAACCTACGTTGGCTAGCAAAAGTAAAAATTTTAAAATGTTATTCTGGGTTTGAACGTTTCGAAACTTCGAAAACTGAAATAAATCTGCCCATTGATGCATTCGATCATTCAGGTGCTTAATATCTCATAAACTTTGACCAAGGATGATCTTCTTTGAAGGATACCCTAGTATATCGCCCTCATTTTTCTTAGAAACTTGGACCGTAAAGGAGACTTAATTACCTTCTTCGATTGAACTCGCTAATGTAATGCAGAAGGAGCACAAGAGGATTTTACGGGGGTCAGTCATTATATAATTTACTTCTTGAACCTTTCTCCGCGATATTTGTTTTATGTTCATAATGACGCTACTTCTCGAAATTGTAGTTCCATCATTAACATAAATAGAGAAAAGTGCCAAATTATAAAAAGTCAGTGCTGGCGGTTCCAAGCTCGTCACAAATTGTGAAACTCGAAACGACGGGAAATTTCATAAAGCGATGACAGAGGATTTAAAACAGTGACAAAGCCTTCTGGTTGGATTCAATTTGCGGTAAAGGAAAATAGAGTTGATGGCAAAAATCTACTTCATTTGAAACGTACAACTTCCCAAAAATTATGTTTTTTTTTTCTGTACTTATAAAGATTTCCTTTCACAAATTATTTTGTCCTGTGCCCAACTTAAACTGATATGCAGCTCGTTTGAATCCCGTTCATATTATGACAGAAGTGATGATTTGAAATAGAAGAACCTCGAAAAATATGGAAGCTAATTTGCAAGGCTCCCAATAGGAGAATGAGTCGGGAACTAAATGTTGACTTGCAGGTCTCGTTTACCTTAAGCAATCCTAATGTATCGAGACATAGGTCGTAAGTTTCTCAAAAAAAAAAATGATGGGATTTCTGTAGTTTAACACCTACCGTTTACAGGAGATTTATTGTTTATTCAAACTAAAGAGCTTATTAGAACTCATCATTAATTAATTTTGACGTTAATGAATGTGAGGGAAGTTAAAATGACTAATTACTGAGGACTTCAAACAAGAAAACCATCTTTAACTTGTTGCGTTCCTGAATTGTTTAGAGTAAGTAGGAGGGTCAAACAAGAAAATATTTTGCTCGATGTAGCTAAGTGGGTGGCACAGCTTAACAACTATAAACACCATAATCGAAATTCAAAAGTGAGTTTCCTTTACTAATTTCGTCTACTTAGAACAAGAGACTCACAATCCATCATAGAACGTGGCTTATTTTATAATTTCTAATTTATCTCAAGATATAGTCCAAATTAAGAATTCATGCTTTTGGAAAATGAAAGTGAGCTGCGTGAGTGCAAGGCTAATGTCTTTTTTCAGCGGATAAGGTTACGCCAACCTATCTGGTCCTACACACCGATTACCATTATCCGTATGATTGCGTGAGCGGGAATATCGGTACATAAGCCGGATCTATTTTTTTTACCATGTTTTGCGAGTATTGCTTTTTGTCAATTATTTACGCCTCGGTCAATTTTATAAGGTGTGTCCCCCTGATAATGAAACAGAAAATAACATAAAATACAATAAATTTAAAAAAACGCTGAATCTATGGATCGATCCTGTAAATTGGAAAGAGTAGTTCTCGAGGGAACTTGACTTTTGATTGCATTATCGGAGTATGTTCACCCAATATTCTTAAGAATATGTTTATGATGTTACTGTCTTAAACGCACTCCATTGAATGTAATTATGAAGCAATTGAATTTTATGGCAATTTGTGTAGCAAAACCCCTGAGTATAATTAGTAGGTTAACACCAAAAGAACCGAAGCTCGCCAAATCCAAAGTCTTCCCATGCATCAAGCGATGCAGAAAACATCACAAATGCGTTTATAAGCAGAAATTAAAACGCGTGCCCACGTATTTTATTTGCTTCAATCATTTCAATGGCACTGAACCGACTGTTATTTACTTTGTTAACATCCCATTTTCAATGCAAAAAGGTTGGTACCTATCACTTAATCCATTATTGAATGCGGGTGGTATTATTTCTGTTTAAAACTAATTTATTTCAGCCCGTTTTATTTCCCATCACTCTTTATTTTTATTTTGCTGATTCACAACAGTTAATGCACTAAGCTTATAAGGGGTCGTTATGACAAAACTTAAATCCTGAACTCATTAAACATGATTTTTAAAGGAAGGAACCGTAATCTTGTAAACTTGGTTTGTAGATATTAATGGTATTTAGCAAGGTTGTGCTTTTATGTTAGTTGATTATATTCACCATAGCTAAGCGATTCTAACAACCGACGTTGACTAGCAAAAGTAAAAATTTAAAAATGTCATTCTAGATTTGTACCTTTAGAAAACTTTCGAAAACTGGTATAAATCTGCTCATTGACGCAAGACAAGAATGATTTTTTTCGGCTTCAATTCACATGAATTTCCTCTGTTTACGATAACCGTACGAAAAAAAAGGCTATAGGGAACTTCTTCAGCTTTATATTCTTTTAATAAACACTTAATAGTCAAGCACATGTTTATTGAAACTGGAGCTTGACTTTGTCATATATATGTCATTTCGTGTATTTAATCATTCAGGTGGTTAATATCTAAAAAACTCTCCCTCATTTTCCTTAGAAACTTGGATCGTACTGGAGACCTAATAACCTTCTTGGACTGAAATCGCTAATATAATGCAGAAGGAGCACAATAAGGTTTTACGGGGTTCAGTAATTATATAATTATAACACATTTGGCACCTGACCACAGGGGACACTTTCAAGGAATTAATAATAACAATTCATAGTCCAAGACGCATTACTCCAAGTCAATCCGTTGCATTAGGTTAAATTTTTCACCTGTTATTATTTTACCAATTTAGCTTTTTGTACAAAGAGCCTAAACAGGATGAGGGAAGTTCATTTCTAGTATTAATGATACTCTTAGCTTGAAACCAACAGTTTCTATCGTAACCATAGCTACCAGACAGCGATAAAAGGATACGCATTTGGCTCAATAACACTAAAGTTGGGCAGCAAAGAACGTTGGATCTTTGAAGGTAAGAAAGGATCATACTTAATGCATGGATAACTTGAGTTTGGCCTTTATTCCATGATATAAATTGGATATCCACCCTTGACTCCTCTATTTCTGTGTAGTTGATATCAAGCGAAAATGAAATTTACCGAGCTTCCAAATGTGGGTATAAAAAACATTTGGCGAGGAAACAACTTCAGCTATTTGAAATAAACAGGATCATTATCCTTAATTTTTAGTTTCCTACAACAGGATTCCTTTTTGAACCTTTTTCAGTGATAGTTCTTTAAGTTTGTAATTACACCCCTTCTCAAAATTGTAGTTCCATCATTACCGTAAATAGAGAAAAGTGCTAAATTATGAAAAGGTCAGTGTTGGCCGTTCCAAGCTCGTCACAAATTGTGAAACTGGAAACGACAGGAAATTCCAAAGAGCGATGAGAGAGGATTTAATGCCGTGACGAAGCCCGCTGTCTGGGTTCAACTTGCAGTAAAAAGATATAGAGTTGATGACAAAAATCTTCTTCATTTGAAATATCCAACTTGTCAAAAACTATAGCCGTTTTTTTCGCTCAGTACTTATAAAGATTTCCTTTCAAAAATGGTTTTGTCTCATCCCCCATAAATTGGATTGTGCTCAATCATTATGAGATATCTGAGGGGTTTTGCCTTGGCACTCTTTATGCAATCTTATTATGTAAATTTCAGTAGTTTTAGGGGAGATTTTCTGTTTCTTAAAACTAAAGAGCTTATTAGAACCCATCATTAATTAATCTTGACGTTAATGAAAGTGAGGGGAGATAAAATGACTAATTACTGAGGGCTTCAAATAGGAAAACCATTTTCACTTGTTGCGTTCCTGTATTGCTCAGAGTAAGTAGAAGGTTCAAACAAGAAAATAGTTTGCTCGATGTAGTTAATTGGGTGGTATCACACTCCATTAAAAAACGTGGCTTATTTTAAAATTTCTGATCTATTTCAAGATATAGTCTAAATTAAGGCTTCATGTTTTTGGAAAATGAAAGTAAACTGTGTGAATGCAGGGCTAATGTCTTTTTTTGGCGGATAAGGTTACGCCAGCCTGTCTGGTCCTACACACCGATTACCATTATCCGTATGATTTCGTGAGTGGGAATGTCGGTACATAAGATTTTTATATTTTTCAATTTTTGACGCTTCGATCAATTTTATGAGGTGTTTTACCCTGATAATAATAATTATCAAAAAATAAAGAAAGAAAAAAAAAAAAGAAAAGAAAACGCTGAATCCATGGATCGATCTTGTAAATTTGAAGGTGGTGTTACTCAGAAACTCGACGGAACTTGACTTTTATGTGACTGCAGTAACGGAGTATGTTCACCTAATGTTCTCAAGAAAATAATTATAATGTTATTTCCTCAAACGCACTCCATTGACTTTGGTTATGGAGCAATTGAAGTTAATGTTATGGAAATTTGTGTGGCAAAATCCCTGAGTTTAATCTGAAGGTAAACACCGATAGAATCGTAGCTCGCCAAATCCAAAGTCTTTCCATATATCCCAAACGCGTGCCCACGTATTTTATTTGCTTCAATCATTTCAATGGGTCTGGGCTGACTGCTATTAAGTTTGTTAACATCCCATATTCAATACAAAAGGGTCGGTATCTATTACTTAACCCATTATCGAATGCAGGTGGTGTTATTTCCGTTTAAAAATAATTCATTTCAGCTCGTGTTATTTCCCATCACTCTTTATCTTTATTTTGCTGATTTACTACAGTTGATGCTCTGAGCCTATAACTGGTCATTGTGAGAAAACTAAAATCCTGAACTCAACAAACATGATTTTTAAGGGAAGGAACCTTAGTCCTGTAAACTTGTTTTGTTGACATTAATGATATTTAGCAAGGGTGTGCTATTATAATGAACCCTCGACAGTCTTCATACAATCCTGATGCATCGAGGCATAGGTTGTAATTTTCTCGGCAAATTTATTGAATTTCTGTATTTTAATATCAGACGTTTACCAGAGATTTTCTGTTTGTTCAATCTAAAGAGCTTTTTAGAACTCATCATTTATTGATTTTGACGTTAATGAATGTGGGGGAAGATAAAATGACTTATGAATTTGGACTTAAAATTATTTTAGTTTTGTGTGTTCCTGTATCATTTCGAATAATTAGGAGGGCAAAACGAGAATATATTTTGTTCGATGTGGCGGAGTGGGTGGTACAGCTTAACAACTACAAAAACGATATTCGAAATTCAAAAAAGAGTTTCTCTTATTAATTTCGTCGAATTAGAACAAGAAACTCACAATCCATCAAAGAACGTGACTTATTTTATAATTTCAGATTTATTTCAAGATAAAGTCTAAATTAAGAATTCATGTTTTTGGAAAATGAAAGCGGACTGTGCGAGTTCAAGGATTAACGTCTTTTTCGGCGGATAAGGTTATGGCAACCTGTCTGGTCCTTCACACCGATTACCATATTTTATGAGAATTTTCTTTTCGTCAATTATAGATGCTTTAGTCAATCTTGTTAGGGGTTTTCCCCTGAGAGTGAAAACAAAAAACAAAGAAACAAAAAAACAATAAAACAATAAAACAATAAAACAATAAAACAATAAAACAATAAAACAATAAAACAAAAAAACCAAACGCTGAATCTATGGATCGATCTTGAAAATTTCAAAATGTTGTTTCCCAGAAACTCGAGGGAACTTGGCTTTTTATGACTGCATTATCAAGGCATGTTCACCTAATGTTCTTTTAAGAACATTAGGTAAAGTATATGTTTATGATGTTGTTGTCTTAAACGGAAACTACGAATCGTTTTCTATCCCCTTCTTATCTTATTTCCCATCATACTTTATTTCTATTTCGATGGTTGACAACGGTTGAAGCACTGAGCTTATAAGGTGTCATATGACAAGACTAAAAACTTGAGCCCAACAAGCGTGATTTTAAAGGGAAGGAAGACATCAATGGTATTTAGCAAGGGTGTGTTATTATGATGCGCCACATCGGAAATTTGAAGAAGTATTTTGTTACAAAAAAAAGCACTGCTACGGTGAAGAATTGCTTCATTCAAAACCACTTCAATCCTAACCTTTTCTCAGCGATATTTGTTTATATTTATAATGACACCCCTTGTCGAAATTTTAGTTCCATCATTACCGTAAATAGAGAAAAGTGCCAAATTATAAAAAGTCAGTGCTGGCGGTTCCAAGCTCGTCACAAATTGTGAAACTCGAAACGACAGGAAATTCCATAAAGCGATGAGAGAGGATTTAATGCAGTGATGAAGCCCGCTGTCTGGGTTCAATTAACAGTAAAGAGAAATAGAGTTGATGACAAAATCTTCTTCAGTTGAAATATTTAACTTGTTAAAATCTATGGCCGCTTTTTTCTGTACTTATAAAGATTTCCTTTAACGAATTGTTTTGTCTTATTCCCAAACTTAGACTGTTATGCAGCTCGTTTGAATTCCGTTCATATTATGACAAAAGTGAATGTTGGCCCACATGTCTCTTTATCTAACGGATGAAAACCTGAAATGTCTTATAATTTAAAAGGTCTTCCAATGAAGACCTTAGAGGCCAGATCCGATAGTGGATGGTTTGGATGAATCCAATCTTAAATTACGGCACAGCTTTTCCAAACATCAATTTGATATTATCTTTGAGATGAAGATGGCGCTTAAAACAACATTCAGAGAGTCGTCTCACTAATGCTCTGGATTAAGTATAGCAGCTGTCTACACTGGATCGTGCTCATTTGTTATAAGTTGTCTGATGGGTTCTGCTTCAACAATCTTTATTCAATCCTGATGTATCGAGACAAAGGTCGTGAGTTGCTCAGAAAATTTATGGAATTTCTGTTGTTTAATATCCACCGTCTAAGTGAGATTTATTGTTTGCTCAAACTAAAGAGCTCCGTAGAACTCATCATTAATCAATTTTGACGTTGATGAATGTCGAGGAAGATAAAATATTGTCTTAAACGCACTCCAATGAATATAACTCTGAAGCAATTGAAGTTAATGTTATGAAAATTTGTGTGGTAAAATCCCTTTTTCTAATCTGTTGATGAACACAGATGGAATCGTAGCCCCTTAAAACCAAAGTTTTTCTAACTGGCACAAAGGAAAACATGGAAAACGTGTTCATTCGCAGACTTTAAAACGCGTACCCACGTATATTATTTGCAGGGGCAGGACTGACAGCTGTTAAATTTTTTAACATTCCTTTTTAAAACTAATAGGTCGGTTTCTATTACTTAATTCATTATTAAATGCAGGTGGTCGACACGAAATTTGTGGCACACTTAAAACACCAATACTGAGCTCCGTCATCTTGAGGAAGCATGGAATTTTCAGCGTTTCTATTATTCTCAGTCTGGACTTCATCGATGACTTACTTGACGTTTGGTAAAGGTGAGTTACAAAATGCGAATCATTTTCTATCCCTATATTCGTACTTCAGCCCATGTTGTCTTATTTTCCGTTACTCTTTATTTCTATTTCGCTGATTCACAACAGTTGATGCCCTGAGCTTATTAACGTGTCGTTATGACAAAAGGTAAAATTAAAAACCTGAATTCAACAAACATGATTTTTAAAGGACGGAGCCTAAGTATTGTAAACTTCTTTTGTAGATATTAATAGTATTTAACAAAGGGGTGTTATTATGATGAACCATATCGGAAATTTGCAGTTGTTACGAAAAAAACTAAGAACGGCTACGATGAAGAAATGCTTCATTGAAAACCACTGCAATCCTAACGCTCAGCTCACATTTACATGGAAGGGTATTGAATTCTATAAAAAACATGTCGTTGTTAAATCTCTTTTTACCTTTAGAATTGGAGACTTTAAAACTTGCCAAAGAACAAATAGCTTAATTGAGAAGATCCTTGAGAAACTTTTGTACAGAAGCTTTGTGCGATTGTTAAATTTTCTGTACTTCCAAAATAAACTCATGCAAGAATACACTAGACTGAAATTTATTCACATATATATTATTCAGTGTATTTAAAAACTGTTGCTGTGATCAATATTTTTGAACAGGATAAAAGTTATGTGGGTGGACTTTATTCGACATGAGGAAAAAAAATTAATAAAAGCAGATAAATGAGTTGTCTTAAGTAAACAAATGACAGAAATAAATGGATGATTATGTTCACCATAGATAAGAAATTAACACCACCTACGTTTGCTTGCAAAAGAAAAACAAATTTAAAATTCCATTGTAGAATTGTGCGTTTTGAAAAATTTCTGAAACTAATATAAATCTGCTCATTGACGCAAGACAAGAATATTTTTTCAGCGTCAATTTGCATGATTTTCCTCTATTTAAGATCGCTGTTTGAAGGAAAGAGCCATAGGGGACTTCTCCAGCAATACATTTCCTTACTAGACACTCAATAGTCAAGCACTTGTTTATGCAGAGAACATGTTTATACAAAAAAAAGCAAGAAAGCAAAAAACGAAAAAAAGCCATTGAAGACTCTCCCTAGTCAAAGTGTTTGTGATATTTAAAGCTCCCTACGAGAGAATTCGAATTAATTTCATTGCACTGATGGCACCGACGTCAAAGATGCAAACACTAATTGACTACCTTTTTAGTACGAATGTCACAGTGTTTGATGATTTCGCCTTTTATATCGAAATGATAGACTCAGCTAAAATCGTAGGAGCTTTTTGAATTTCCAAACTCATGTGAAACACCACAAGTTCCGTACCTCAAAAACTCTTAGACTGTCAAATTAAGGTCGTTTTGAGTTTTTTCTTTAATTGTAGAAAACGATGAAGAATTTACAAATTTTTAAGATGCATTTGACGAATCGTCGTTCTTTTCACCAACAGCTTTGTTTGACTTACGTTTTCGACGTTGCCACCATAGTTTGCTGACTTCCGAGAATTTTTGCTAAGAGATTTGTTCTTGGAACTTTTTATTCAAAATTTAATTCTTTTGAGACGGAAAAGTATGCCTTATAATCATATTTCAATTTATCTACTTTAGAGAGAGAACGCACAATGGTGTTTCCGGACTATTACTTCTTCGCTGAAAGACGTTTGGTAAACCATGCCATTGATGAAAAACGCGTCAAGGATTTGGATGACTGTGAACTCTTTTGCTACCTGACGGACGACTGTGTCAGTCTTAACTACAAAAAAGATCCAGAAAGTGATAAAACAGGTTACAACTGTGAACTTAATAATGCCACGCATCTGAAATATGACAGTGACTTGACAACTGATGCAAAGTTTTATTATCGTGGCTCAAAGGTGAGTTACGAGTCGATTTTTCATAATCATCGCCTTAAAATAATGCAAAAACAACATGAATGTTTATGCAAGTTCTCGTGCATTCGATCATTCGGTATTTTGGTTCTTCTTTCACTCAAACTCTCGATCTTTCTTTAGTTATTTGTTTCATTGTGTTTTTGTCCTTCAGAACGCTTGTGACAAGAGTCCCCAGTGTCAAAATAACGCAACTTGCCAGTCTGGATTTACATTCAAGGGATATCGATGCTTGTGTCCTCCTGGATTCAAGGGAAAACATTGTGAAAAGGGTATAAGTCTAAGTCAACACTTGAAATGAACGTAAATGAGTTTTTTTCTAATTTTCAATGCTGGTATGACAACTGTTCTCTAGTTGTTGAAAGTGGCGTGAACTTGTCCATTGTATAAGGTGCTGAATCTTTCCAAAAGAAAATTTCTTACTATATTTTATTGGGCGTGTGTAATGTATTCTTCGTTCGCTCCTTTGTAAATTTTCGTTTTATTTTGTTTTGGTTTGCCTGCTTGTTTACTGTTTTTTGTTGTTGTTATTTGTTGTTGTTGTTGTTGTTGTTGTTTTGTTGTTGTTGTTGTTGTTGTTGTTTTGTTGTTGTTGTTGTTGTTGTTGTTTGTTGTTGTTGTTTTTTGTTGTTGTGTTATTTTTTAATATATTTTTTTTTTACCTTAAACGTTCGACGCCTTTCCATGGCAAAATAAGAGCAGTTCATATGTATGTCGAATGCTTAACACAGTAACTGCAAGGAGAGCTCAGAAATAATAGCTTAATTGAAAGTTACCACCAGAGGACCACTTAAAGCAGGAAGCTACAAATAAATTAAGGTTTTTGCGAATTCCTATTGTTCCTATGGCTCTTTCTTAGAAAGCGAACGCTTATGTCTTTAGTTGATATTTTATTCATGTATTTTTTTTTAATTGTTTCTTTTTAATTTTTACGACAGATACTGATAAATGCGAAGCATCCATTGGCAAATGCCACAAGGAGGCTTCGTGTAATAACACACACGGATCATACGTGTGCACATGCAAACCTGGATTTATCGGAGATGGGCATAATTGTACAGGTAACTGTCAGATAGATAGATAGATAGTTTATTATCAAGAACCTTGCAGCCATAGGCTGAATTACGTTTGATTTACAATAAAATATATACTACAAAAAATACATGGCTAAGAAGAACTAATTAAAAAGACAAAAATATATAATTAAGAGAAAAACAATATTACATCATTGCTTTATGGACATAGTGATGGATAAAACTATTTCGAGTACGAATGGTGTGGAGGCGCCGTGTAGTAAAAGAGTGCTGACTCCTTAAATTGACTTCGCACTCATTCTTGGGAGGTAGTAAGCTATAGAGCTTGTGCGAGGGATTAGACAGGATGGAATTAAAAAGCTTATCACATAAGAACTCGCGGCGGTTGTGTAAGGGAACTAGACCAGTCAAAAGAAGCGCCTCATTGTACGAACAATCTGGATAGATAATACGTAGAGCTCGCCTTTGACATCTCTCAAGATCTACTGAAAGGTATTGCGGGAGGCTATGATGATAAACAGGGCATGCATATTCAGTGACAGGCCTAATACAAGTCAAATAGAAGAGCAAAAGTTCCTCCGACTTGACCTGTGCACGCTTAAGCTGACGCAAAAAATACAGGCGCTTGTTTACTTTCTTTACAACTTCGGATACGTGATTATTCCACGTAAGATCGCAAGATATCTGCAAACCTAAGATCTTTGCTTGCTCTACACACTCTAAGTCCTGATCATTAACCTTAATTGGATCAAAGTTCTTTCTAGAGTGACTGAATGTTATGCGCAGTTCCTTGCACTTGGTTTCATTTAATTGGAACTTGTCAGCAGAAGCTTGCGTCGCGAGTTCGTCAACCGCTTGTTGGACTTTGCTGACCTCAGACTTCATGACTGTTTCAGAAATAGTGGAGTCATCGACATATTTCCACATGTCTGTACCCGGGATGATGAGGTCGTTTATCATAATAGTAAATAACCAGGGGCCAAGTTTTGTGCCCTGTGGGACCCCTGATGGGGTGGCCCCCCACTCCGAGTAACAGTCCTGACTAAGTTTAACACGCTGTCGGCGACAGGACAGAAAGTTCACTATCCAGTCAATTATTCCGCTTGGAAGATCGTATGAAATGAGCTTCTGAACTAGGATCTGATGGTCAATAAGGTCAAACGCCTTGCGGAAGTCAAAGAGGATGGTTCTGACAGTTGCACCGTTCCCATCCGTAGCACTAAGCCATGAGTGGACCATGCTTATTAGTGCTTGTGTCGTACTGGAACCTGGCACAGTCCCAAACTGCCGTACATCCACTTTCGCCAACACAACAGGCTTGAGGAAACTCTCCACGACGAAATCTTCAGCAACCTTAGAAAGCACGGGAGTTAGGGATATTGGACGTAGATGTTTGTTTACATCGTGTATTGGATTCTGCTTTGGTACTGGAGTGATGTTAGCGTCCTTCCAAGACTGAGGCAACCGTGCTTCCTTAAACGAACAGTTAAGGATATCAGTCACAGGCAGTGCTAGTAAATCTGCATTCTCTTTAAGAAGCCAACCGGGGATTCCGTCCGGACCGGTTGCCTTAGTTGGATTTAAGGCGGATAGCTTCTTTAAAACAGAGAATTCTGATACCTGGAAAGCACTCTCCTGGTCAGAGTTGGTTGAGGTGTTAGGTGAAAGGGGGTGAAGACGCGCATAGGAGCCAAGAACGCCTGGTTGATGGTGTTAGCAATGTCTATCGTGCTTGGAGGCGAACCTCCTGACCACAATCAATATGTTGGTAGAGGGTAGCTGGATTAACGCCTCTAGAAGCTGCGTCTGACGTACCACTGAGCTTCTTTACCTCACGCCACCAAACTGCGGGTTTACAGTCCTTCAGATGTTCAACCTTGGAGTTATAGAACTTTGCACGGCATGCTTTCCTCTCACGATTAACGCGATTTCGTAGGGTGCGGTACTGCTCCTGGTCGCCTTGAGCGAGGGCCTTTTGGCGGCTGTGAATGAGACCCTTCAATTGTTGATTGACCCAGGGCGGCTCGTTGGTTTGTACCGACTTAGACTTCAGGGGAAGGAGAATGTCCATTCCGGTCTTAACTATGGTCTCCAGCATTTCCACTTTGCCCTTGCAAGAATCTTTACTATCGATAAGTGTCTTAACGTCCACATTTCCAAGATACGTGCGCATAGCCATACGCGTTGTAGGCTGTAAGTCCCTCGATTTCACGATAAGTTTAGTTCTTGGTTGTTGGGAACGCACGAGCGGCTGAACTTCCACAGAGAAATGATCGGACAAACCGAGAGCAGGGCGCTGGATCGGAGGGGCATAGAACTCCTTCACATTTGTTAACACCGGATCTAAGGTATTTCTGCCGCGAGTTGGAAAGGTAACGATTTGCTTCAAATTAAAGCCGTTACTAAGGCGCGAAGATTTCTTTAACAGAGTTTTATTGAAGTCACCAAGTAAAATTATCCCGCAGCCAGGAAAGCGAGCCTCAACCAAAGATAAACAGTTATACAAATAATCCAGCATAGGCGAATCCGCGGCGCTCGGAGAATGATAAACAACTCCAACAATAATGCTGGTAATGCCCCTTGGGAGACGCGAAGGCCGTATTTGAGTCCAAACAACTTCAAACTTCCTATCCATAATGTCCTCAATGATCTTGAATTGGATAGACTCTTTAATGTACAGACACACTCCCCCATGCACTGCTTCAGTTCGATCTCGGCGGATCACGTTATAGCCAGAAATAGCGACAATATTATTGTCAATGTGGTCTTTGAGCCAAGTCTCTGTTATGCATACAAGGTCGAAATCTGCATAATGGACGACTTCACGGACTTCATCTATTTTCGGCGCCAGTGACATGACGTTGGAGAGAAAGAACGACGGCATGAATAGCTTTGATGACTTTGCAGGTTCGGCTTTAGATGGTGTAGGTGGAATAGCGAGAAGGTTGGCGTTATTACAGTATTTGTGACTGGACTTCAAACGGTAGGGGCCATGGTTGGCTGACCTTGGTGAAATAACTGCAATATGGCGGTGACGATAAACTTCTCGCTCCTTCACTTGTCGTCCAGCTCTGGTACCGCGATAAGATGGCCATTTCCCACCATGAAATCGAAGAAAACCAAAAGAGGGGCGAACCTGGACCATTTTGCGGCAGCAGATATAACATTTAAGGCAATAAAAATTCAAAAATTACGGAAGCAGATGAGACCTCGTGCTGCCTTGAAAGGCGCATACATTCAATGAATGTCATTAGTCACAAAAGCCTTTAGATTCTTGTTAAATAGTACAATGACATTTTGTTTTGTTGGTTGTTTGTTGATGTTTATTTTGGTAACGTGGCAAGCCAGTTTTTAATTATTCAAAAGAGGTAAGGCAGTTACTCGAATTAAAGTTATAAAGTGAGAGCTTTTTACATACATAACTTGTTTTCATCAGGTACGACAATCTTGCGTTCTCGCAATCCAGCTAAAGGTTGAAAACAGCCATGGTTTGCACGCTTTAACACAGTTATGGCTTATGCACAGCGATTTTTGCATAGATTTGAAATCCCATTTTTTTTATCTGTGATTTCATAGACATTGACGAGTGTAAAGGAAAGCACTCTTGTCACGAGAATGCAAACTGCACCAACACCATTGGATCACATGTATGCGATTGTCAGGCTGGATATACTGGAAACGGACAAAATTGCACAAGTGATTTGATTCATATAAAAGCAGTGTAACTGCAAGGCTAGTTCAGAAATACAAGCTTATTTGAAATGTCCAACTAGAGAACCGCTTAAAACAGAAAGCTACAATGAAATTGAGGTTTTTGTGAACTGCTAAGTTCCTATCACTCTTTGATAGAAACCGAAATGCTTATGTCTTTAACTAATTTTTTTTTTTTTCTCGGCTTATTTCTACTTTTTACGACAGATACTGATGAATGCGAAACAAACCCTCGCAAATGCCACGAGGAGGCTGCGTGCAATAACACACGCGGATCATTTGTGTGCACCTTGACTAGTATAATGAGCTTTTGTTTAGTTGATTGTTTGTCGTTTTTGTTTGTCTTGGTAACGTGGCGAGCCATGTTTTAATTCTACAAAATAGGTGAGGCAGTTACCCGACTAAAAGTTATAAAGTGATAGGTTTACATAGACAACTTGATTTCTTCGTGTACGATAATCTCGCGTTCTCGAAAGCCAGCAAAAGGTTTAAGATAACCATGGCTTGCACGCTATAACATGGTGCTGGCACGACAATTTTTGCATACTTTTGATACCCTCCTTTCCATCTGTTAATTCATAGACGTTGACGAGTGTAAAGGAAACCACTCTTGTCACGAGAATGCAAACTGCACGAACACCTTTGGATCACATGTATGCGATTGTCAGGCTGGATACACTGGAGATGGACAAAACTGCACAGGTGAATTTGATGCATATAACAGCAGTTCATATGTATGTTGTATACTTAATAGAGTAGCTTCAAGGAGAGTTCAGAAATAATACCTTAATTGAAAAGTTCCACCAGAGAAACACTTATAAAAAATAGTTTGATTGAAAGGTCCCACCGGAGAACTTCTTGAACAAAAAAGCTGCAAATAAATTAAGGGTTTTGCCAATTGAGAATCGTATTTAGCTCCTTGATAGAAACCGAAATGTCTGTCATCGGGTGATATTGCGTTTTTGTCTTTTTCTTCTGTTCTCTTATTTATTTTTCGACATATATTAATGAATGCAAAACCCCCTGGCAAATGCGACGTGCACGCTAGGTGTAATAACACACACGGATCATACGTGTGCACATGCAACCTGGATATACTGGAGATGGAACGAATTGTACATTTACAGTCAATAGTCTCAGAGGCCATTAGATACTTGATTACTATTATACGTAATTCTTATTTGGTCTGTTTCTTTGTCGGGTTGCTTTGATATCATGGGAAGCTCTGATATTTAATATTTGTAATAACTAAGGCAGCCACCCAACTTAAATTTATTCATTGAAAGATGCGGTGATAATAATTTGCTTCACCTTTTAAGGCAATCTCACATTTTTGCCGTCGCACGTATTTGACGACATACATGGAACATAATCTCAAACACGGTAATGACTAATGCTCGTTTTTCTTTTGTCTTTGGTTTCTCAGATATCGACGAATGTAAAGGAAATCACTCTTGCCACGTGAATGCTAATTGCAAAAATACCATTGGATCACATGAATGTGAATGCTACCCTGGATTTGCTGGAAATGGACGTAATTGTGCAGGTGAATTTGACAGACTTCCTTTAGCATTAATAAGAGCCCTAAAATGATGATAAGATAACTCAGATTCAAATAAACACCACAGCATTCGGAACAGCAAGGAAATGCGGTCATGGATGATTTCTTTTTGTTCGTTCTTTCTTTCGTTGTTTATTTCGATATTTTTGTGCTGTTGTGGCAAAATAAGAGCAGTTTATGGCGTATCCTTTAGGTAGTACTTGCTGTGCCAACGTGAACAAATTTAAAAAAATAACGGGTTTGACTAACAGGTCCAACCCGAGAACCACATGAAACCAGGAAATTGCAAATAAGTTTTCTAACTTTTTTCTCTCTTGACTCATGAATAAAAACGCTTTCGCATTTTTCTTTCTTTTCTCTTTTTATTTTTTTTTGACAGATATTGACGAATGCAAAACGTACCCTGGCAAATGTCATGTAAATGCTACTTGTAATAACACACACGGATCACACGTTTGCACATGCAAACCTGGATTTACTGGAGATGGACGCAATTGTACAGGTACAGTCAATAATCTCAGAAGCCTTCAGATTCTTTTCGACTATAATGATATTTTTTGTTTGTTGTTGTAGTCGTTTTTTTTTCGTTGTTTTTTTTGATACCACGGAAAGCCAAGATTTGATTTTTGTAACATAGGGAAAGGCAATTACCCGCAGTTGGTGCTTGGCTGTGAATCTTAGAGATAAAATGTATAAAATTTCATAAATGCGTTCAACAACAAAATGAAGTTGAAAGGAAAAAATTAAGTGTGTATAGTATGTATTAAAACAAAATTTTAACAATTGTTGACAGTTCATTAATAGGTCACAGAGGACGTCAAAATGTGGTAAGAACAAAAAAGTGGCACACTCGGCTGCGCCTCGTGTGTCACTGATGTTCTTATCCCATTTTGACGTCTTCTCTGATCTATTACTGAACAGACGCACGGCAACTTGGAATCTATTTGTTTTATATAATAAAGAATTAAAAAAAGCTTTAATGATGACGTCGTCTATACGTTTGTCCTCCAATAGACCATAGGTAAGAACCAATCAGAATGCGTGCGTAACTGAGCTTATATATATATATATATTTATAATAAAGTTCGGATATAACGCGTGCTGTGATTGGTTGAAAGAGCGTGCTCTATGAGAGTATAGAGCATAGGGCTGAACTAAAGCTGTCACGCCATCTGCCAATTGTACTATGTTCGACCTTTTCCGGGACTTCCTTTTAGCTTTATTCCGATAATTAAAAGTGAAACAGAAGAAACAAAAAAGTGAAACAGAAGAACCAAACAAAGGTTTGTAAACATACCAGGCGCCGTAATTTACGTTATTAAAACGTGAGCAGATACGAAAATCCTCAAAGGAAAAACAAAATAGACATTCCGAGTTTTAAAGATTTCACGCTCAATTAGATTGCAAGCTCACGTACCGTAATAAAAATCAAACACAGCTAACACTCGTATAGTATATAAAGTTCAGTGTTCAAAAACAAAACATAAAAAAACAGAAATGATGAAAAATATAACCAAACTGGCATAATTGTTAAAATTCATACTAATCACGACGGTGTCTGAGCGAACATGATCATACTGAAGTTCATCGCGGCTCGCTCATCATGGCGATCTCCGGTCATCACAGTAAAGCAAGCCTCAGAAACTACATCGGCCGCCCTTCAAGTGAAAAAATAAGAGCTTGCTCTGATATCCTTTCCGATACGTTGAGTGGAAAGTCACATCAATTACTGCAGCCGAGTTTTGCGGCGCTGTCATCCCGAGCGATCTTCATGTTTCGGTGAGTTCGGCTGTCGTTCATTCAAAAAACACACGCCTTGAACAGTTTGTTTTCTACCTTGTCATGTGAAAAAACTCGCGTGTTTTTATAAGCCATAATCCGGCTGAAGTTCACTGAACATTTCACTTCAAGATTCTGTATTAGAGACTTAAAAACTTCAAGCAAAAGTGTTAAATTCGACCTACCGAACTATTTTAGTTTGTAAACTATCATAGAATGTGAACTTTGATGGTTTTTTAACTTTAATGGTTTGACACTTTTGACAGCTTTAGTCTTGTACAGCCAATCAGATTATTTTAATCATTCTAACAGGGATTCTGATTGGCTTGCGGTAGCGTGCTTTATGAGAGTATAGAGCATGCTGACGACACTGTTGTTCGCTTTGGAAATAAAGTTTGTTTTGAAAATTGAAAGTAATGCTTGGGTAATTTAACGGATTCTTTATTATAAAACAAATAGAGAAGCCTTGACTGTGCTCTGTTCTGTTATAAAGCACTTAGGAAGCGGCTAGAGCACTCAAGAAGTGGGAAGAAACACTCGACTACGTCTCGTGTTTCTCCCTACACTTATTTCGTGCTCTAGCCGATTCCTGTGTGCTTTATAACAGAACAGAGCACAGCCAAGGCTTCTCTATTTGTTAAATATATATATCAAAACTCAAATGTAATTAATTATCGTGCTCCATAATGAGGGCGTGGAAATATTTTAATTCTATCTTATTATCGTGAAAGTGGATTTTTTTCGCTTCAGTCTGTCGTTGGTATACGATTTTCTCGAGGAAAATCTTGCATCTAGTTTAATAAAGATTGGTTTTAAAAGAATAGGGGTATCAATTATGTATCATAGCCTTTTTTTGTTCTGGCATTAACCATATTCTAATTTTCTTTTCAATTCTTACTGCGCGCGCGCAAAAGATGAAAGTTTCTTTAAACCAGTCGGCAACCGTTGGTCAAAATTCGTAGGTGACACTGTACTCTATAGCGTTGTAGAATTTTGTAATATTGCCCACTAACAGACTTTTGACGGTAAAAAAAAAAACAGTTAGATTCTATAGGAAATCAAAGAAACCAGTGATGGGGCACCCTGTTAGGGAAAACCGGGTATAGCTGTATAACAACACATTTTGCATCAAATACATTATTTTGCACTGTGACGCAGCATGTATTTTCAGGGTACAAAATGAACCCTTATAATAAATAACAAAAAGGAAATATTTAATCTAACAATGACGATTTTGCTTCATAATTAGACCCTGAAATTATTTTCATTTTCGTGTCATTCAGATGGGTAAATGGCTGATATTCATTACCACAAATTTTTGAAGGAACGTTCTGCTCATTTCATAATAATCATTGGTGTTAAAAGATTACGAGTATCACATTTTGTGACATTTAGTTTCTTTTATTTTCTAGTGACATTCGTTGTAGTTTGATCTTGACTTAGTATGCTTGTTCTCTTTCAGACATTGACGAATGCAGGGAGGTTCATGTTGATAAAATAAAACAATGCCATCCGAATGCCTCTTGCATCAATACCCAGGGTTCATACAACTGTTCTTGTAACCCTGATTACGTTGGTGATGGTTTTAACTGTGAAGGTACGTTTGTTATCTACCTTTTGATCAGTTATGTTCGGTCAGGTGACCATAAGCAGCCGTACTGTTGGTTTTTTATATATAAACTAGATAAGCTGCACTATTATTGTGCATAAAGTTGTTCTTTGATGCGTTATCGAAGAAAAAGGAAATACAAATTCAGATACTGCTCTTCATAGTTAATAAAATATGATTAGCCATATTAATTATTTTTCGTGGTTGACTAAAGATGTCTCACTTCTTGACCTCTTATAAATACCTAACAGTTATAAGTAGTTCTTGTGAAATGAAATTTCTGGCTTTGGCCGTTGAACTGCTAGAATTTTAAGGCGCAAGAACAAATCGGTTAACCATTTATTGTAATTGCTGCAATCATCTTTAACCTTTTAGCCGATCCATGTAATACTTATAAAGAATTGAACGATGCCAATAGAAGAAGTAATTACGATACACCGCAAGGTGGACCAGTGTTATGCGACAGAGATCTTGAGGGATGGTACCGTTTTGTGGGAGCTGCAGGAAAAAAAATGCCAACAACGCGTGTGGAACCATACCACTGTGGTACAGAATGGTCAGGCTGGTTGGATGGTGCTCATCCTACAGTGGAAGATGGTGAAGTTCGAAGGACGGTCTGCTTTAGTAATCGTAAATCTAAGACCCCGCGTTGCAAATACTCAGCAAAGATTTTTGTGAAAAACTGTGAATCCTACTTTATCTACAAACTTGTTAAGCTAACAAAGTGTGAATCGCGCTACTGTGCTACAGATTGAATGCGAAGTGAAAAAACGGATCTGTCTGCTGGTGTACGTATTTGATGGATTTTACCCAGTCCTTTCTTCATCTTACCGGTTATTATTATTACTTCGGTAGATTTTATTCACTGGTAGCGTCCTGTTAAATTGTGCACCTATCAAGTGCTATGAAGTTTGCATTTAAAAAATTCTCACTAGTGATAATTTGTAGGACACAGTAGCTACCAGAATAGACCTTTTAAGCCATCAGTTACGTGGTCCGAAATGAGTAAACAATAGTCGCGGCCATAACAAATTAGCTTCGAAACGAGAGGAATGGTCGACTATCACTGCGCCTGTAACTGCCTCAGTATTTACACAAATTCGGATTTGCAATTTCTTTAATATGCTAAGGATCCTAAGCTTTACAAGTTCAGTATCCACTAGTCGGACGAATTTGTGTTTTAATCTGCATGAGTAAATGGTCAGGAAGATAATTTCGTCTCGTCTCGATTTCTAAATGAGATTGTTGTTTTTTATTTCCTTTTAAACAAGCATGGAATTCAATAATAATAAAAACAAACAAAAAACAAAACAAAACAAAAACAAAAGCACAACTTAATAGTAACATCTAGCACCAACATGTGTTCTGAACATTTCGACGACGAACAAGACAGTCGAACAATGATACTGACGGATGGCTCCTGTGTTTTGTTTTTATGGTCAACAAGAGGCTATTAGAAATAGAATTTCGCTTCCATCATAATAATTTTAGGCATGGCTGTCGCAGGGCAGGAACTGAAATTCAGGGAAAAATAAATCACTTCAAGGCCTGGGAAAAGTCAGAGAATTTTACCTCGAGTCAGGGAAAAATTACATCTTTTAAAGAAGTCAGGGAAAAGTAAAATTTTAGGTAATTATGAGGTTGTTCACCTTGTCGTGGCCCTCTTCAAGATGAAAGATGGTGAACCTTTCCTTTTAGATGTTGATTGTGTACATCGGTAGAAGAGTTGACAGATTCCTGACCACTATATCCTTTCTTTATAATACAAGTTGAAGTTGGTTTGTGAACAAAATTATACATTTTCTTTATCTTCTATCTTAATTTTTTTTACTTTTGAGATTCTTTGGTACTATTCACGGATATCAAAGATAGTAGATTGGAAAAAGAAGCTGATGTTGGGTTTCCAAGAAAATCGTTACTTTTTCCATTTTTTCGTGCCTCGTGATACAGCTGATTCTTTCGTCAAAAGTTCGCTTTTGGTTTGCCAAGGGATCACTCTACGGCAGCGAAACTCTTGAGCACTGAGCAAGAGGAACCTTCGCCGCACTTAGTGCGAAGGAATGAAATGATAAGGCAACAGAAACGAACACACTCCCATTCTTAGCATAGATTTCGCCATAGAAAACAAAACAGAAACGCAACAAACTAATTCTTCAGTAACGAGAGTTTTTTGTTCTAGTCTTGACCTGAAAACCGTCTTAGTCAGTCTTCGTTGAAATCTTCGTTTGATTCCTGCGGTTCTCTTTCGTAGGGCTGAACCATGCTCGCAACTTCCATTTATTCTTTGCTACTTGAGTACGATGTATCACAATTCTCGGTAGAGCTTGCTGAAGGTAAGTATACATCGTTATCGGCTATAATTTCAAGAGTATTTCAACGCTGATTGCTACAAAATTACAATAGATATGAGAGATTTGTTAGTGTCAACTGATAGATTTAACAGTTTTCTACGTCATCACTAGCTAATTCGTTACCAGTTCAAGGGACTCTTTTAAGACAAAATAAGAGCACTTTAGGGCCCGAAATAACCGTGTTTTGGGCTTTTAAATTTTCCTTCTATCGTAATTGTTTTGTAAATATGATAAGCTAAGTATTTACGAAAAAAAAAAATCGTGTCATGGGTACTTGAAGGAATTGTGATTTCATACAGACTTTATGTGACTTGCTTAATTTATGGGCTACCGCTTAGTTTTTTTCCGACTTGTATCCCTTAAACATGTAAAGAAGCTAAGCGAAGACCGGGCGTCTCCGGGATTGCTCATCAGTTCCTCATCGATATGTAATAGTTTGGAATGTAAAGGTTCTCTCCATTTCTAGAATTTCAAGAAAACTAAACGACTGCCAGTCATTTAGTTATTTGAGAATCATGACTGGCAGTCGACCTCACATAATTTCCAATTACGTTCTAATTCGCTTCGCTCAAACGAACGTAAATTATTTTACCCTTAAATTCCCGTAATAAATAAATCAGACAAGCAGTATGGTAGGATGCGTAAGCGGATCCAAAACCATATGAAATCACAAAGTAAATTGTACGCAATTTTTATTACCACGAAAAAGCTGATTATCAGAACCCACAGCGGCTCTTGCTTTCTTTCCATCAAAATTTCATCAAAATTCATAAAGCGAGCCGAGGTTAGTCGACGTAGCACCAGAAATTCGCAGCTTTTGCAAATTCCATTCTTTAGAACAGCTAGCGGTCAGAGAACATTTTTCTATAGAACTGTAAACTTATGGAACTCTTTGGATAATTCCTTTAAACTGTGCAACTCCGTTAAGGTTTTTAAAAAACGTTTAAGGACCAAATTACTCAAAGAGTTGTAATTTTATATATTTGTATGCTTTTATTTTTCTTTTAGAACATTCAGATTTTAAAACATCTTTAATTGTAAATAGGATTTTTTAATTGTAATAGGATTATTTTTATAACATTGTCTTTGAAAAGCCCCCTTGGGGAAAGTCAATAAAGTATGTTGTTGTTGTTGTTGTTGTTTCCGCTCCCGCTCGTGAGTCGGTCCTTTTGTCGTCTCTTTCGACTCGCCGTTTCTCTAGCCTTTTTGAGCCGTTTCTCATCTTCGGAGTCGGACACCAACTCATCGGATTCGTACTCTGCCACAACTTGCCAACCGTCCTTGCTCTTGTCGGCAATTTTTATTCGCTTTTGCCGTTTGCGAATAAGCTCCCTGGCCTCTTGAGAATACTTCTTAATCAGCGGTAAATTTGGTTCGCCGCGCTCTGACTCGGTTTCTATGCTTTCAATGATGGAATCCAATTTTGCATTGAGCTCGTACTGCTTCTGGTTGCCCTTGTATTTCAATTGCACGACTTCTTTGTCTATTTTGCTCGATCTGCTTGGTTTTAACCTCCAATTTCTTCTCCAGGTAATCTTTAAACATTGAAAAAACCTGGTCGACAGATGCCGAGTTGCCACCACCATGAACCGGTTGGGTTGTATCTGTTGAGCGGGAAGAACCTTCGGTTTGCTCCTGTTCGCTGAACATTAGAAGCACACGCTTGAAAAAACACTCGCGAAAAGATGTAAAACTGTGAAGTAGGAAACCGCAAACGTGAATGGTGTACAGTCGAGAGTATAAGTACTAGAAGCCGACCAATAACAGCGTAGAAGGCACAATAAAGGGAGTGGCAGGTGTCAAAGCGAAACAAGTACGCCTAATTACTTCGAATACCAGCGGAAAATACATATATTCTGAGTAAGCGTAGGCCGAGCGTTAGACATGAGATTTAAAAATCTCCTTGAGTTCAACAAATAGAATTATCGGTTGTACAGGTTCTCTCTCTTTCTGAAAAGTTTTAGAAAAATTCGCGATGGTCGGTCAATTAGTTATTTAAAAACCATGACGGGAAGTCGACCGACTACTGGCCATTTATTAATTGTTCGGAAAACCTTCACCGGCTTCCGGTCATATAACCAGAGCGTAAAATTCACGAGAAAGACAACAACAACAAAAAAATCAACTGTTTTCAACAAAACATAGCTTCATTTTAGCCTTAATTCATAAAATCGCCAAACGTTTCTCTCTGTCATACATTTGTTTCCATTTTGTGCCCGTTTCATGTACTTGTTGCGATCTTAAAAATCGTGTGCTCGCAAGTTTGTTTTTCCCGCTCGTGGTTGTTTACCATCTCAATTACAAACTTTACTTCGATTGTCGTCCGTCGTTTTCCACAATATCTGGATTTAACCAAGCCTAAAAGCGGAGCTCTTGTTAGTTTATTTTCTAGCCCCTCATTATAATAAAAACTGTAATAAAACTCCTCAACACTGGCTGATGACGAGTTTCTTCAAGGGGGATTTAGGCACTGGTCCAGGGGGTGGGAAGGGAAGGAAAGAATTGACGAGGTCTGGAACCTGGGGACGAATAACCGATCGATTGAAGAGTATACACGTGATAACAGTGAATTAGTAAATCAAGACGTCACAATCGTATGGGCTTCTCTTATAGCTTCTCTTGAAGTTGCCAGGTATGACTGCTTGCCCCACCGTTTTTCTCTAACCTTTCTACCTCCTCTTTTTAAGATTTTTTTCTGTTATTTGATTCAGTAACCTCTGCTGTAACTACTTCCAATGTAGGTTTCTTTAAGCCAGCTGCCCATGATCTTAGCAACTCTAGCTAATGAAATACGAAATTTGTCTAACATGTTTCTTGCGCTGCAAAAGTTTGCTTTGAAGAAGACAAGCCAAAGTTAAAATGTCATGATTAAAACTTGATGACCAAGAGAGACTTAGGATTCGATCATGAAGAATATTGTGGAAAACTTGAGATAATGCCTAGATTTCATTTTTACATCATAGCAATCAATTCCAAACATCAATCAAGTTTTCTGTTTAGTTTTAAAGTTGAGTTGATGTTGTTATTGGCTTAAATGGGTTCGAAAGTCTTTGATGGTATTTTCTCATGTTTGCAAATAGTTAAATTTACTGAAAGGTAGAGTTGTTGCAGCATGTTAACATGAAACACGACAGTTAATTTTATTGATATGTAAAAAGTTTTCATTTGGCTACTGGCATGTCGTTGTATTATATTTCAATCCAACCATTTTCCACAATCTGTAAACACCATCACAAAATGATAAGTCAGGAAAACATACGCCATGTTTGAAATGTCATGTCCATTGTAGGCTAACAGGATTGAGGAGGGTGTATGTGGGAAAAGGCTCTCTTGTCTGTATTATTAATTTGCTGATCGCTCCTGATGCCAATGTTTTGATGAGCTTGGGCTGTAAAGGTAAAGGAACTGAAGACTTTAGTAGGCAGTTACTTTTTTCAAGCCTGAAAACTATCATCGTGAAAGCCTTACTTGTGCCCGGTAACTCATTCTTATTCTGATAAACTAGTTTTAGGAAGGATACAATATTTTATTACAAATATCTGATGCATAGGCTGCGCACAAATATTTAATTTAGCTATAATTTTATAGCCAATACCAATTCCTATGCATGATGAAATGTCAGTAGGATCAGTGGAGAAATGTACCAAACATTTGCAAGATTTGATGTAGTTATTTTAATTACATTGATATTAACTGATTCTAAGAGATCTAAGAATATTCAAAAGAATTTAAAATTGTTCGAAAAATTAGAAGTCAGCATAGGCCAAATAAACAAGATTCTGAGAAAAAGAAATCTGTACTAATGAAAATAGCTAAGCAACCTTTTTACCAGTTTTTTTTTTTATATTGAAAACACACACACACACATGCAGATGTCCTGTAAACCTATATTTCACGTCTGCCATGACTTCAAAAGTTTGATGCACACCTCAAAGGAGAAGAAATAAAATTCAAGTTTCTATTAATTCAGTTTAGGTTTGTCAGGTAAAATTGAGTCAAACAAAGAAATTTTCACAACTAATTTATTAGGTTAGCCAACCTAGAACAATCAACTTCGTGTACAAATAAGACTAGGTATGTACTAATGATGCACAAAAGAACTATCTGTGGTGAGTGGGCAGGCTTTCCTTTCTTCATTTAACCGAACATATTAAAGAATAACAGCACAACTCAGCATATTACTTTTTCTTCATATTTATGCAGTCCATTTACAGTGTAATATGGTTCAACGTTTGAAAAATTAGCTGTTGTATATCAAAGAATAGAAGAAAGACAAAACCTCGATAACTCATCAAAAATTTGACCAAAAAGGTAGTGATTTATATTCTGCTCTCTCTTAAGTCGAAATTTTCAAAGCAAAGAAAGGGCAGAATGTTCCCAAACGTGACTAAAATAATCTTGAAACTTTATTGATAGATTTATTTCATTGTAAAGTGTAAGCTTACGAATCTGCAGCATGCAAGTGACTAACTCGATTCTCAGAATTATTCGAGTTTCAGTTGCGCCGAGCGTTAGGTAAGCTTAATTCAAGCCGTTATATCTATTATGGTAACATTTTGATCACGAAACGAATATCGCAACTTTTACTCACCAAAAACTGTCAAAACCCTAGCTTTATAAATGGCCACTCGATCGTTGTTTGTACCAGTCGACTTTCTTTTCATTTACAACACTCACGCTGTTCTCGTTTTCCCATTGAACCACAATAAAACCCATCTTTAGAAATGTTATATAGCCCACTTTGGAAAAGAGCGGTAGCCTGGAACCGAAGTCGCCGCGCAAGCGCTTATGGGACTGTTTGGGGGGACGTAAGTAAAACAAAAACATGGCGGAATTTAGCGCGGAATGTAGTAGTGACAGCAAGGTTTTAACAGAGCAAAATAGCGATAAGGTCGAAGTTATCGAAAGAAACAAATCTGACAGCGTAAAGCTAAGAGAAGAAGATGTACCAGGAGCAATTTTACCTCGGGAAATACCAGAAGAATGCACCGTGAAACAGCTGCAGCGATGGCTTCTTTGCCGTGGAGCTAAAACAACTGGAAATAAAATGCAGCTTGTTCAAAGGTAAGAAAGCTTTGAAATTATTCGAGAACTCTTATTATTGCCCCCTGTGCTTTACATTACGATGCTAGTCGACAATTTTCTGAGAACATCGTTAATACGTTCGTGTTTTGTCTATTGTGTTTCAGGGTAAAAGACTATATTGCTGGTGGCCTAAGCTCGAAGATAAAGGACCCTGATGGTGGAATCCATTTGGCTAAAGCTACGGCAGACCTGGGACTCATGGAAGAAATTAACGCTAAAAAACTCAAAGAAAACTTTCCAGTGGACGGATTTACAGAGGAATTGAATATTTTACCTGCTATATCATTTGGTACAATATGGAGGTACATGATTGAAGAGAGTGATGCTAAGAAGCAATTATCCACAGCAAAACCTCTTGTCAAGGGATACAATTTTTTTAAATCTGGCCATGTCCTTAGCATTAAATGCAGGGAATCTGACGGAAAGTTTTATGTTAAAAGTCAAGTTCTTCCATCAATGAAAAAGACAGTGTTGTATAATTGCTTCATTGTTTTCAACAAAGATGGCAGTGTAGTAACAGCTTATGATGGTTGCCCAGCTGGAGTTGACGGGCGTTGCAACCATGTAACTTCAACACTATTTGCACTGGAGGAGTTCTTCAAACAAAGTAAAGCACCTGTAAATCCTTCCTTAACCCCTGCACTTTCTTGCACTTCAAAGCCATGTGCATGGAATGTCCCAAGAAAAAGAAAGATTGACAATCTGCCAATTGCCAAAGCCAAATTTAAAAAACATCAACATGGCAAACTAAGCAAGAGTGAGGATAAATCTCCTCCATCAACAAGGGATGTTAGAGCACCACACCAGCAGTACCCGAATACAAACACTGACATGTATAATTTATTGCACCATGTCAAGGAGATTGAGAATAAGACACGCAAGAAAATGGCCTTAAGTCTCATTTTACCACAGAAAACTTTGGAGGAAAATAAAGAAACGATTTTGGTTGAACATAATTACTGCACACCCTTGACTCACATTGAACCAGTTGAACCAGAACAAGGAAATGGTAGTCCAGTGTCAACTGAACTGTTATCACCAGTGAAATGCCATCCAGTGAGTTTGGAAGAAATAAAGGAAAGGTGCATAAAAGTTAAGAAAAGGCTCTTTGCTGATGAAAAGGATGTTGATCAAATTGAAAAAGAAACCATGGGCCAATCAGTAAATGAAAACTGGAATCTGCATCGAAAAATAAGAATAAATGCATCTAAATGCCATCGAATTGCCACTCTGCAAGCAACTACCTCCCCTACAAAGGCTATTAGTGAAGTCTTACATTACAAGCAGATCCCTCAAACAATTTATATGAAAGAGGGCTTGTCAAGAGAAGGTGCTGTTATTGCAGAATACATCAAATCAAGGAAACTGAACAATCAAAATGTCCTAGTGAAACCATGTGGACTTTTCATCAGCAAATCACATAATTTCTTGGCTGCATCTCCAGATGGCTTAGTATACAATGCTGACTCCACTGAGCCAAGTTCCAGTGGACTTATTGAAATAAAACTTGTCTTCCTAAACGAGAATGAGACTTTGCATGATGGACTTATCAGAAAAAGAATCTTTCTTCCTGGTTCAACTGATGGACAGCTGGTTATCAACCAGAAACACAAGTATCACTATCAAGTCCAGCAACAGTTGTTTGTTACAGAGAAATCATGGGTGGATCTGGTGATTAAGGGAGTTAAAGAGCTTACAGACAGATCATTTGTAGACATTGAAGGTGTTTTCATTTCGACAGTAAACTTTGATTGTAAATTCTGGAGTTCAGTGCTCCCAAAACTGGAGGCATTTTACAATGAGCACATTCTTGTAGAACTTGCTTATCCGCGTGTTAAATATGGCCTTTCAAGATTTGACATGAGAGGATGTTGACTGACGTACATAATTAATTTGCTAAACTGGTATGTTGTTGAACTTACTTTCCTACATTGGCCTTCGATGCCCACGAATAATGATTTTAATTCAAGGTTGGGGTGAACAATTTTCATGTGGTTTGATAAATTTACAATAATTTTGTCTGCGCCAGAATTGACTTGAAATCATTGTTCGTAATCACTTAGGTTGAATTCGGGAAAGTTCTATGAAAGGCATTAATAAGATAAAACTCACTCCATGTTAACAAGGCTGAACCTTAAATCTAAAATAATATCCCCAAGAAATTTAACGTGTGTAATTTACTTTGTGTGTAGCTTTTTTTTTAACAGAAGGAGCTCAAATACACAGATTATAATACATAATAATCAAAGTCTGAGTGAACAATCTTGCATATTATTGAAGATGAGGCAAATCAAGAAAGGTTATTAAATAAGATTCCACTATCTGCTTGGAGAAAAACATTGCTTTATGTACAAGTAGAAAGTGAAAAATTGTTGTATGGTTCCAGAAAGTCCATACTCACCCAATGAAAGGGCTTCGAAAATCTGAGGGAGGGGACCCAACAGCCAAAGTTTATTAGGGAAAGTATGAAGGCAAACTAGAAATTCCGGGGGGCGGGGGTTGGAAGGGTTTAAATGAAAAAACCCTCCTATGGGGAAGTACGGACATTTCTGGAATCATGCATTACACTTTAATCAATGAGAGGTGGTAAAAAGTTTGTAAGTGCCCCTATGATTATAAACATGTCACTAGCAATAGGAGCCAATGTTAAAGGAATTCTGCTGTCAAAAATATGCCAGTTTTTCATCCTTTCAATACATCTCTCAACATGTATTCTCAGGCTAGCAATTTTTTTGTTGTGTGCCATTTCTTCTCTGCTGAACTGAGTTTTTCCTTTAAGAAAAGAAGGTATGTTTACAGTAACCCCTTTTGCAGCAAAGTCATCTTGTATGTCAAAGCCTTTGTCTGCCATGACATCGTCCCCAGGATGCAAGTAGTCAATCACATGAGACATTTTGGTAAGCTCCTTGTCACTTATGCTACCAGTGTAAAGCTCGCTTAAAAATCCCAGGGCTCCACTGGGCGAAAGACCAACTAGTCCTTTCATAGTTGTTGTTCCTTTATACGAGGAATAACACACTGACTGCATGTCAAGTGATGAGGGGCTCTCTGCTCGAATTTCAACAGCATCAATAATTAGAACTGTCCTTGGATAAAGTTCCTTGAAAATGTTTGGCATGAACTGATGTAGAAGCTCTCTCCTGGGGAGGCAAATTAAAGGCTCCAGTTCAATCCTCATAAACCGAATCTAAGTGTTAAACACAACAGAAACAGTAGTTTCAGAAACTTTAAATCTGTGTGCAAGATCCTTTTGAAACAAGCCAAGCCTAAGTCTCATTAAAGTCATAACAAACTCTTCAAATAAAGTCAATGCTCTGGGTCTTCCAAGCTTTTGCTCTGAACCACTGTCTTTCTTTTCGTAACTGCCATAGTTCAGGTTCTGAGCCTTCTGACTGACCAGGTCATAAAGGAGCATAAGTGCGTCCCAGTGGGGAAGGCCTGTGTAAAATTCGACATCTTCAGGGCTGTCCTTAAATTTTACAATGTCAAATTTCTGATTTTTCGTTACATGCTGAAGTCTCTTTAACTCCCTTGATAACTCGTCTCTCTCCCTTGCCAACCTTTCCTTTTCCTCTCTCATCTCTTTAAGTTCGGCTTCCATTCGATCCAGCATTTCTACAGTCATTTCAGTTTGTGTCGCTGCATCGCAAAAGGCCGGAATGGACTCCTCGTGATCAATTTCAATAAGAGTCCCTTCGTCAATTTCGGTAGAAGATCCCACGTCCACTTTTCTTTTCTTGCTTGCTGTATTTGCAGTCGCTTCCGTTCTGGACAAAATCCGTCGCTCCTTTTCCTTCTTGCTCCAAGGAAATATCGATGGAAGGTGAGTTCTGCTGAGCTTACTACCTCCAGTCCAATGCGCAGAGCAAACGCGTGTACTGTCGGACTCTATCTTCAAATTATCCTTTCTTAGTAAACGGACATATTCTCTGCGAATACTTTCATCTTTTGGAATTCGATAAAACGTCAATCCGAAGGAGTTTCTGAAATTATTGGTGCACAAAGGCACACAACAACTTACGTGCTTGGGCATAATTCAAGATGGCCGACTTGAGCGTCCCCCCAAACAATCCCATAAGCGCTTGCGTGGCGACTTCGGTTCCGGGCTACCGCTCTTTTCCAAAGTGGGCTATTAAGCAAAACAGTTGAGAAAAGAAACAACTTGAAGCAAGAACGATTAACCGATGAAAAGTACATTCAAAGATGAGCGCCAAATGGAGTTTTCTTTGTTTCCAATCACGGGAATGATCACGTGGATCTTTAGCTAAGAGAATCCGCTGGCTTGACCGATTGCAGTCGCAAGAGAAGTGCGCACAATTACTCTGTCTTTTCCGACCGGTTCTCTTCTCTTGGATGGTGGATAAATGTATAACATATATAAATAATGATGTGAATTCACTCTATGTAGAAATAATCGACAAGAATCGAACAAGAATGCACGATTTGTGGCCGAAAGCTGTCGAGGAAAGAAAACTCGAAACCCACTTGAGTTCTGTTCACGGCAAAGGTGAGAAACAACACAAGCCAATCACAATTTTGAATGTGATTACAAATTGTGTTTTACCCTCATTTTTATAAAAGAAGGATACCACATCAGGAAGTATAAGAGATACCAAGATAATCCCAATGTACTAGTACCCAAACCAACAAGGCTTGACCGTAACAAGCATTCAGCAACACGCTCCAACACAACAAGCCATCTCGATTCCTCAGTCCGTCTTTCCACTGAACTAGCAGTGGTGCCAATAGAGTCAAGTGTGTCTCATAACGGAGAAACATTTGCACGAGAGACAGAGGCAACTATATGCGATTAAAAAAGTGCATTGGAATTCTCGTCACAAATGGTTATGCACAGTTCGAAGCGTTCCCGCGCTTGGAAAGGGGTGGAGAGAACGAAGATACAAGGTTGTCATTTTATACTACAAGTAAAATTTTATACCAGACCTACAAGGTATAGAAGAGTTCTGTTGATCGCTGACTCAAAGAAGAACAACAAGGAAACTTTGGAACTGTTATTGTTGAACTGTGTGATTCGCAATTTTCATTTGTATGTAAAGAAGGACTTGTATTTTGCACCAAAAATATAAGAAGTAATATTTTTAGGAGATCCAGTGATTGGGACATTTAAGAAATTAAGTTATGAAAAGAAACTCGGTTTGTACTTCTTACTACTAATAAGTCTTGTTTTAAAAATATTTTCAGATCAGAGTTTCAAATAAAGCAAATTGAAGAAGTCATTTAAAAGGTGTATTTTTCTCTAAGGGAACGGTGACCACCTCTGTCTTGTCTCCATGCCAAATATTTGCGGAGTGTGTGGATGATCCATAAGTATCGGAACTCTCACAAGAATGTTTTGTAAGAATGAAAAAAGCAAAAAAATATTTTCGTAGGTGGGATAAAGAATCCCAGGTGGGATATGGAAATCCCGACTAGGATCCCGGGTAGAATGCATAAGTCCCGCCTAAACTCCTGGGTGGGATGCAGAAATCCCGCATTAAATGCGGGATCCCAGGTGGGATCAAATTTTCATCTCAGGTGGGAAAGATGGGATCCCACCACCTGAGGCGGGATCCCACCATTCCCACCAGGGATCCTGGGTGGGATTGCCAAGATCCCGCCTATATCCCGCCTGACATTTTACCTGGGATTTTAGCAGAAAAGAGTCAGTTACCACCTGGGATTTCAAATCGAACTTGCGCTGCGCGCTCATTTGATTTCAGCCCAAATTGCACTCCACTCAGTTCAATTACCATTATTTATTACTCCCATTTTGAAATCACTGTTGGTCCCTGTAATCTGATTGGCTCTAATTGGTGCGATTTATTCTTGACTCGCACCATTTTTTGCTTTAACTCACATCTTTTTCCCAGCCAGTGAGGAGGCTTCACTAAAAACAAAAAAACCAATCAGATTTCAAGGTTTACTGAAAACAACCGATTAAATTGCAGGAAAATGAGAGACAATGAGTATCACGAGGCAAATTTTGCAACTTTTGTTTCCAGAACTCTTATCTTTTCCCCCCCAAAATGGATGAATTTAATTTCAAACTAGCTCAGTACTACATTGAACTGACCAAGTTCTGTACTTGGGCAATTTCAAAATGGATGAAATCACGCGTATGATTTCAGCCCAAATTGCACTCCACTCAGTTCAATTACCATTATTAATATCTGTCAATGCAGAGTAAAGGAAAATGTAATATGATCCATACAAGTAAAGGGGATAAGAGACTTAGATTAAGTGTGATAAACATTTAAGGAACTAAAGAGCTCCTTTGACTACATGATATTTGTGGCAAATTTTCAGGGAGCTTAACACCCATAAGTCTCAATGTTAACAGTTTCCTCAAAGTGAAATTTTTCCTCAAAAAAATAAAAACAAAACAAAACAAACAACAACGAAACCTCCAAGAGAGAGGACAAAGTCCTTCAAACGAGGAGCGTATATCACAACATACAAGAAATAGTAAAAGCTGACACAAGTAAACCATGCCATACTGCATGTGCAACATTAACCCTATAACTCCCATGAGTTACCAAGACAGAATTTCTCCTTACAATATTAACAAGATAAGTGATGAGAATAAAGAAAAAGATCAATTGGATGATAATTAGTAGATTCAATACTAAATTCTCTGAACTAACATTACAAGAATTGTATGGTTGACAGTGAATAGAATAACAAATTTGATCTGGGAGTTAAAGGGTTAACTTTTAATTTCAAATCATAACTAGTACTGCATAAAACTAACAACTTGTACATCAGTTACAGAAAAATCGAAAATCCAAAGGTAAACAAAAACAAAGGCGTGGCTGACCAGGGTCCCTTTAATAGCCTTTTTTTTAACAACTGTCCTCCTTTTCCTTTTTTCTTTTTGCTGTTGTTCTCCTGTCCTTCTTTTTCCTTTTCCTTCCAAGTTTACTACCGGTATGTTCCTTCTCCTTTTCTTCTCTATGTTCCCTCTTTCTCTCTTCTTCTTCATCTTCTTCCTTCTCCTCCTCTTCAGTGTTAACTTGTCTTTTGGCTACAGGTACTTCCTGTCCTCCCTCTGGAACAAAAATATAATTTTAGAGGTTTTAGGTTGACCAATAATTGTCTTTTTCTTGCTGTTGATTTAAATTATATATTACCCTATTTATAGGATTCCTAGATAGGACAGAAGCGCTTTATACATTGCCAGTTTAAGTAAGGGCCTAAGCAAAAAGGACCAGTAGGAAACGCCTATAATCCATGGTCCCCTAGGCAATAACATTCCGTAACACATGTTTTCTAGTAGAGTATGATCATTTTGTGTGAATTACTGATTGATTTGTTTTGGCGTAATGAATTTTGTGATGAAAGACTGCCATTGCCTCATAACACAAGGAGCTGTAATGATATATTATTATGACATAATCCCATAAAATGCAGTAGAATGCTAGTGGATCAACTACTGTCAGTGCTGGCCGTTTTTACCAACATTACAATCAAGATCCTCACTGGTAGGTTAAATACTGAGTATTATACTCTTACCTATATGCTTCTTACCTGCTTCCGCAAGAACAATTCCAGGTACTGGGAGCAATTCCTGAAATGAGATAAAAAGAAAAGGGAAGTATACCACCCACAGGAGTCACGTCTAACTTACTTTTAACAACTAACAACTTAGTCATTGCTCACAATAAAGATCAGCAATAGTTAAACCAAGACACGACTGGCTCCAGCTCTTATTTCCCTTAATAACATGATCATTATAATAAAGAGATAGTATACAAATTTAAATATAAAAAAGATAGATACTAATGAAACTTACATGAACTAATCTTATTCCATGACCTCATGTTTCAATGGTAAATTAAAGTGACACATTCAATACCATTTCTTAATTAAACACTCAGTAAAGGATGTTATTAAGCTAATTGCATAATAACATGATCTCTATTTCATTATGTCTCTAATTAACTTATGTTGATAAGGTGTTTATATAATGGCATGACCTTAATTAAAAAATTATGTGGTAATATATACTGTCAGTTGCTCAACCCTGCTGTTGTAAGTATTATTTCATTAGGTGTTAATGTTGGTGTTACGCAGGAGGAAGCCATGACAGTTCTTTTTATTCACAAAAGTTTTTTTGTTCATATGCTATTTGACATGTCTTCTATAAGTACTTCGGTCTAAATGTGTTTGGTTAACAGAAGAACTGTCACAAGAGGCAAAAAGGTAAGTAAGTCTGCACCAAGTATTGCTGCTTAGGGAGAGCCTTGTCCCAAGAACCAGTCAGTGTGCCCAAAGTGTCAATGCTTAACTCAAGTTAGCCATCCTAAGAGACTCGTCAGTCTGCTCTAAGTGTCGCGGCTCACGAAGAACCTCGTCCCAAGGGACCCGTCAGTCTGCCCCAAGTGTCCTGGCTCACGAAGAACCTCGTCCCAAGTGACCTGTCAGTCTGCCCTAAGTGTCAGCGTCATTAATTCTTGCTCGAATTATAGGAGTTACGCAAATTTTTCAACCAGATAAGTCGTATCATTTCTTTCTTGTAGCAAAAAACGTATACTTTGAAAAAATTCCGGAAAGCTGCCATACCAATATGTATTTGTCAACGTTTGATCCACTTTACCGAATTGTGAGGTAACCTAGTTATGAAACGAAAATTGTTTCCTGCACTTAGCTGTTTGTATAAACAGTAAACCACACTTTCTACCAGTTTACCAGCGTAAAAACCCAAGCATGATGTTGGGAGAACACGTGTAAATCACGAGTGATTTAAAGACTTTTCGGTTAGAACGTAGGTTATCCCTAAGAGAGTACCGTCTATTGCTTCTATAAAGTAAACTTATGTTCAAATTTTCTATGGGTTTACTGGTGCATAAAACGATAGGAACTGATCTATTGGGATGCTTGTAGGATCTCAGTTATTCTGTTATGATATCATGTTTTTATTACACCCATTTTGAAATCACTGGTGGTCTATGTAATCTGATTCGCTCTAATTGATGGAAATTTGACGGAACAACTGGGAATTCGTGGTCGTCAAGAACACTACGAGGGCGCTTTCCTAGATGTTCTGCATCACAACTTCTACTTCAACAACAAAAACTGGAGATCCCATAGCTGTGCAGTGTAGCTGTTTGTAGTGTTTACCGTTGTACCGAAAGTAACTTGACGTAAGGCAAAGGTTTAGTAAGTCCACAATGTCCTCTATCGGTAGCGGTAGAGGGTCGGTAGATAGTCAACATGTGTCAACCACTAACGGCACCATATAAACGACTCATTCACGACATTAACATTACAAACGAACAGAACAGAACGACCTAACTTTACTAGAGGATCGAGACCGACCAATCACGTTCGACTTACACCACTTAAGTCTTACAGCCAATAACATCACGGCAAAACTGACCAATCAGTTTTATACAAACCAGACTTAGAACTATTCACTTGACTCTGATGACGACTTCCGCTCAGGTAGTCGAAACGTCAGTCACCACTACCGACAACAGTCCTTTTTTAGGACTACACTCACCCGGACTATTGCTTTCATATCTATTTCTTAATCCGCAGTTCACATATAATATTTTCATATATCCACAGTCATTCTTGCTTTGTAGTCAAGAATCTCGGCTGCGAAAACTTGAGAGAAATTTCTAAGCTTTTTATGGCCTAAAACGAAATCAAAAGTAACAACTCCTTTTACAAATATTCCGAAACGAGCCCACGCTCACTGTTGCGCTGTGGTAAATATGCTAATTTGGGTACTCTCTCTCGCACTTGGAGAATACTATGGTTCACAGCGGTAAGGTTTATGTGGTCAGTTTGGCCCCCGCCCTAAGATCTGTATTGCCACGTTTTACACAGAATTTAAAGTTGAGACACATTTTTGTTCCCTCGTAGATAAAAGGAAAATAAAGCCCGGAATACTGCAATTTGCTAGAGCTGAACATGATATTAAAAAAAATAAAAAAATAATAAAAAATAAAAACTGAGTAAAAAGATACGAGACGGAGTTGACTCAAGGGTAAAATTGTTATTGAGGCTCCGGGTAATGGGCTTCTGTACGGTGTTTTTTTTGGCACAGCGAAAACAACGCATACTAAAATTTTGCAGAAAAGAAGAAAGGTGCTTTGAATGGAGCAAATTGATAAAATGAAAAATAACCCAACATACCCTGTCATTATTGCATAACATGCTCATGGTAAAGGTTTAAATTTTTTTTGTAATTTTTTAATAGAGAGAAATTCATCAATATTTTGTAAACTTCTTTAAAAGTTTCCGGTCGGTCAATCTAGGAAATTTTGAGCAGATGATCATATCGCAGTGTGCAGCTTCGGATACATCACGCAATGTAGTCTGATAGCACCTGTTTGACGCCTTAGACGCTTCAAGCACGCAAATAATGTTGGTAAACAAGCCTAGAGCATGTGAAGCTGTTTAAGTATTACAACTGGTATTATAGTACAAACTGATGGTAGAAAATAATATAAAGACTCATAAAGGGAAAATAAACCCGTTTTAGACAATTATGGATGACTTAAAACGTCTGACAAAACTTCTGTCTTATCAGTCTCAATATATACTGTAACCGAAAATATAAAATTCACCAATTACCCTAGTCAATCTACTCTATTCACCTCGTTACTCTTGTCAATCCGTTTATTAGGTTAAATTATTCGCCCGATATTGTTTAACCAATTTAGCTTTTTATGCAAACAGCCCAAACAGGAAGAGGGAAGTTCATTTCTAAAATTAGCGATCATCTCGGTTTGAAACCAACAGTTTCTATCGTAACCATAGCTACAAGAGGGTAATAAAAGAAAACATGTTTGGCTCAATAACACTAGAGTTGGACACAAAAGAACGTTAAATCTTCGAAGGTGAATTGAATTTCATCTCATGAGAAGATTTGATATCCTCCCTTAACTCCTCTATTTCTGTGTAGTTGAAATAAAACGAAAATGAGATTTCAAATGTGGATATCACCAACATTTGGCGAGAAAACAGCGTCAGCCACTTGAAATAAACAAGATCATTATCCTTGATTTCTAGTTTCCTACAACGGGTTTACTTCTTGAAGCTTTTCTCAGGTTCTAAGCTCCTCAAAACTCGTAAAAAATGGAAACGACAGGATATTCCATAAAACAACGATAGAGGATTTAATACAATGACGAAGCCTGCTGTTTGGGTTCAATTTATAATAAAGACAAATAACGGTGGCGAAAACAATCTTCTGCATTTGAAATACCCAACTTGCGGAAAACTATGGTTGTTTTTGTTTTGTAATTATAAAGATTTACGTTCACAAATTGTTTTGTCTCATCCTTATCCTCAACTTAGATTGATATGCGGCTCGTTTGAATTCCGTTCAAATTATCGAAAAACATCCCATTTTCATTACAAAAATTTCGGTTTCTATTACTTAATCCATGATTGAATGCAGGTGGTCCACTCGAAATTTATGGCATACTGAGAGAATCAATATAGAGCTTCGTTGTCTTGAAAAAGCATGGAATTTTCAGCGTTTCTTATATTCGCAGTCTGGACTTCATCGATGACTTACTTGACGTTTGGTAAAGGTAATCGAGTTGCAAAATGCAAATCATTTGCTATCCCTATGTTCATACTTTAGCCCGTGTAATCTTATTTCCCATGATTCTTTATTTATATTTCGCTGATTCACAACAGTTGATTCACTGAGCTTACAACGTGTCGCTATGACAAAACTAAAAACCTCAACTCAACAAAAAAGATCTTTAAAGGGAAGGAACGTCAAACTTGAATGGTATTGAAAGGTGTTTTATTATGATGGGCCATGTGGGAAATTTTAAAAGTGTGTTGTTACAAGATAATAAAACGACTTCAATCCTAATGCTCAGCTCATATTTACATGGACGGGTACTCTATTCTATCAAAAATATTTCGTTTTTGTTTTGCAGTCGGAAATTCGATAATTTGCATGGAAGAAAAATTGGCCGCTCTTAACTAACTTAAGCGAAGTCATTTTTATAGACGAACAGTGCTGGCATTTGGAGCAAACCACTATTTCTGGTTTCAAGAAATTGTCTATAAAAATAGGGTAGCCGTTCTCATAAGCTTTTAGCCATTTTGTGGAATAGAAAAAAAATCTTCCAAGTGCTAATTTTTGAAGTGGAGGCTTTAAAACTTGCCAAATGAGAAATAGCTTAATTCAGATGATCCTTAAAAAAATTTTGCAGAGAAGCTTCGTGCAATTTTAAAGTTTTTTGTTCTTCCAAAATTAATCTCGCAGCAAAGATACCCTAGACTGAAATTTATTCAAGTATATATTATTCAGTGTTTTAAAACGCTGTTGCTGTGATCACCATTATTCAACATTAGAAAAATTATTTAGGTGGACGTTTTCCGAAATGAGAAAAAGTAAATGAATAACTAAAAACGATGGAAAGATAAACGAGTTCTTTTTAGAAAACAAATGTCGGAAATAAAGATTTGATTACATTCACCATAGCTAAGCAACTCTAACAACCTACGTTGGTTAGCACAAGTAACAACTTAAATTTTTCATTCTAGATTTACACGTTTGGAAAAGTTTTCTTAACCAATATAAAACTGCTCATTAACGCAAGACAAATATGTTTATCTTTTTTCGGATTCAATTCGCATGAATTTCCCCTGCTCATGATGACCGTCCGAAGAAGAGAGACACAAGGAACCTCTTCAGTGATACATTCCTTTAATAAATACTCAATAGTTTAGCAACTGTTTATTGAAACTGGTCCTTGATTTTGTCATGTATATACCATTTCGTGCATTCGATCATTCATTGGCAAAGATCATTTTGGTGCAGAACCCAAACAGGAAGAGGGAAGTTCATTTCTAATATTAATGATCATCTTGGCTTGAAACCAACAGCTTCTATCGTAACCATAGCTACCAGACAGTAATAAAAAAAAACACGTTTGGTTCAATAACACTAACGTTGGGCACCAAAGATTCAATTCGCATGAATTTCCCCTGCTCATGATGACCGTTCGAAGAACAGAGACACAAGGAACCTCTTCAGTGATACATTCCTTTAATAAATACTCAATAGTTTAGCAACTGTTTATTGAAACTGGTCCTTGATTTTGTCATGTATATGCCATTTCGTGCATTCGATCATTCAGGGACAAAGATCATTTTGGTGCAAAGAACCCAAACAGGAAGAGGGAAGTTCATTTCTAATATTAATGATCATCTTGGCTTGAAACCAACAACTTCTAACGTAACCATAGCTACCAGACAGTAATAAGAGAAAACACGTTTGGCTCAATAACACTAACGTTGGGCACCAAAGAAAGTTGTATCTTTTAAGGTAAGAAATGATCATATTTAATGCATGGATGACTTTAGTTTGACTTTCATTCCATGATATAAATTGGATATCCACACTAGTGTGTAGTTGAAATCAAGCGGATATGTTTAGTTTCCTTCAACGGGATTCCTTTTTGAACCTTTTTTCGGTGATATTTCTTTAAGTTTATAACTAAACTCCTTCTCGAAATTGTAGCTCCATCATTACCGTAAATAGAGAAAAGTGCCAAATTATGAAAAAGTCTGTGCTGGCCGTTCCAAGCTCGTCACAAATTGTGAAACTGGAAACGACAGGAAATTCTAATGAGCGATGAGAGAGGATTTAATGATGTGACGAGGCCCGCTGTTTGGGTTCAAATTACAGTAAAAAAATATAGAGTTGATGACAAAAATCTTCTTCATTTGAAATATCCAACTTGTCAAAAATTATAGCCATTTTTTCTCTCCGTACTTATGAAGATTTCCTTTCAAAAATGGTTTTGTCTTATCCCCCCAAACGTTGATGATTTTGAAAGAGAAGAACCTTGAAAAACATGGTAGTTGGTTAGCATGGCTCCTAATGAGAAAAATGAGTCGGGAGCTAATTGTTGGCTCACAGGTCCCGTTAAGTCTGCAGCAGTTTTATCTAACGAAGGAAAACCTGAAAATGTTTTATAATTTAGAAGGTATTCCAATGAGGGCCTTGGAGGCCAGATCCGATACTGAATAGTTTGGCTGAATCAAATCATAAATTACGGCACACCTTTTCCAAATATCAATTTGCCATTATCCTTGAGGTGGAGGTTGGGCTTAAAACAACACTCAGAGCATCGTCTCAACAAGGCTCTGGATTAAATATAACAACTGTATCGTGCTCAATCATTATAAGATATTTGAGGGGTTCTGCCTTGGCACTCTTTATGCAATCTTGATTTATCGAGGCATTGGTTGCAAGTTACTGGGCAAATCTATGGAATTTCAGTAGTTTTAGGGGAGATTTTCTGTTTCTTCATACTAAAGAGCTTATTAGAATCTTGACGTCAATAAATGTGATGGAAGATAAAATGATTAATCACTGAGGACTTCAAATTGGAAAACCATCTTTAACTTGTTGCGTTCCTGTATTGCTTAGAGTAAGTAGAAGGTTCAAACACGAAAATATTTTGCTCGATGTAGGTGGGTGGTATCATAATCCATTAAAGAACGTGGCTTGTTTTATAATTTCTGATCTATTTCAAGATATAATCTAAATTGAGACTTCATGTTTTTGGAAAATACAAGTAAACTGTGCAAATGCAGGGCTAATCAAATTTTTTGGCGGAAAAGGTTACGCCAGCCTGTCTGGTCCTACACACCGATTACCATTATCCGTATGATTTCGTGAGCGGGAATGTCGGTACATAAGATTTTTATATTTTTATTGCCATGTTTTGTGATTATTGCTTTTTGTCAATTTTTGACGCTTCGATCATTTTTATGAGGTGTTTTCCCCTCATAATAAAAAGGAAAACAAAAAATAAAAAAAAAAACAAAAACAAAAACAAAAACGCTGAATCCGTGGATCGATCTTGTAAATTTGAAGGCGTTGTTTCTCAGAAACTCGAAAGAACTTGACTTTTTATGTGACTGCAGTAACGGAGTATGTTTACCTAATGTTCTCAAGAATATGTTTATAATGTTATTTCCTTAAACGCACTCCACTGACTATAGTCATGGAGCAATTGAAGTTAATGTTATGGAAATTTGTGTAGCAAAATCCCAGAGTGTAATCTGAAGGTAAACATCGATAGAATCGTAGCTCGCCAAATCCAAAGTCTTTCCATATATCCCAAACGCGTGCCCACGTATTTTATTTGCTTCAATCATTTCAACGGGTCTGGACTGACTGCTATTAAGTTTGTTAACATCCCATATTCAATAGAAAAGGGTCGGTATCTATTACTTAACCCATTATCGAATGCAGGTGTCGTTATTCTGTTTAAAAATGATTCATTTCAGCTCGTGTTATTTCCCATCACTCTTTATTTTTATTTGCTGATTTACTACAGTTGATGCTCTGAGCTTATAACTTGTCATTGTGACAAAACTAAAATCCTGAACTCAACAAACATGATTTTTTAAGGGAAGGAACCTTAGTCTTGTAAACTTGTTTTGTTGACATTAATGGTATTTAGCAAGGGTGTGTTATTATAATGAGCCATTGACAGTCTTCATACAATCCTGATGCATCGAGGCATAGGTTGTAATTTTCTCGGCAAATTTATTGAATTTCTGTATTTTAAGATCAGGCGTTTACGAGAGATTTTCTGTTTGTTCAATCTAAAGAGCTTATTAGAACTCATCATTTATTGATTTTGACGTTAATGAATGTGAGGGAAGATAAAATGACTTATGAATTTGGACTTAAAATTATTTTAGTTTTGTGCGTTCCTGTATTATTTCGAATAATTAGGAGGGAAAAACGAGAATATATTTTGTTCGATGTAGTGAAGTGGGTGGTACAGCTTAACAACTACAAACACGATATTGGAAATTCAAAAAAGAGTTTCTCTTATTAATTTCGTCGAATTAAAACAAGAGACTCACAATCCATCAAAGAACGCGACTTATTTTATAATTTCAGATTTATTTCAATATAAAGTCTAAATTAAGAATTCATGTTTTTGGAAAATGAAAGCGAACTGTGCGAGTGCAGGATTAACGTCTTTTTCGGCAGATAAGGTTACCTGTCTGGTCCTTCACACGATTACCATATTTTATGAGAATTTTCTTTTCGTCAATTATCGACGCTTCAGTCAATCTTGTTAGGGGTTTTCCCATGAGAGTGAAAAAAAAAACCAAATGCTGAATCTATGGATCGATCTTGAAAATTTTAAGGGGTTGTTTCTAAGAAACCCGAGGGAACTTGGCTCTTTATGTGACTGCATTATTTAGGCATGTTCACTTAATGTTCTTAAGTATATGTTTATAATGTTGTTTTCTTAAACGGAAACTACGAATCGTTTTCCATCCCCGTCTTATCTTATTTCCCATCATACTTTATTTCTATTTCGATGGTTGACGACAGTTAAAGCACTGAGCTTATAAAGTGTCGTATGACAAGGCTAAAAACTTGATTCTAACAAGTGTGATTTTAAAGGGAAGGAACCTTAGTCTTGTAAACTTGTTTTGTAGACATCAATGGTATTTAGCAAGGTTGTGTTATTATAATGCGCCAAATCGGAAATTTGCATAAGTATTTTGTTACAAAAAAAAAAGGACTGCTACGGTGAAGAATTGCTTAATTCAAAACCACTTCAATCCTCAAACTACTTCAAAGGCTCAGCTCATTCTTACATGGACGGGTAATCAATTTTATCAAAAATATTTCGTTGTTGTTTCGCAGACGGGAATTCGCTAATTTGCATGGAAGAAAAATTGGCCGCTCGTAGCCAACTTAAGCGAAGTCATTTTTATAGACCAACGATGCTGGCATTTGGAACAAACCATTCTCTCTGGTTTTAAGACATTGTTTATAAAAAAAAAGGGTAGCCGATCTCATAAGCTTTTAGCCATTTTTTGGAATTGAAAAAAGTCTTCCAAGAGCTAACTTTTGAAGTGTAGGCTTTTAAACTTGCCAAATAACAAATAGCTTGATTGAGATGATCCTTAAAAAACTTTCGCACAGAAGCTTCGTGCAATTTTCAAACTTTTTGTTTTCCAAAATTAATCTCACAGCAAGGATCCCCAAGACTGAAATTATTCACGTCTATACTATTCAGTGTTTTAAAACGATGTAGCTGTAATCAATATTTTTCAACTTCTGAAAAATGATGTAGGCGGACGTTTTTTTCGAAATAAGAAACAAAAAATGAATGACTAAAAACGATGACAGATAAAGGAGTTGTTTTAAGAAAACAAGTAACGGAAAAATAGAGATGATTATATTCACCATAGCTTAGCAATTCTAACAACCTACGTTGGCTAGCAAAAGTAAAAATTTTAAAATGTTATTCTGGGTTTGAACGTTTCGAAACTTCGAAAACTGAAATAAATCTGCCCATTGACGCATTCGATCATTCAGGTGCTTAATATCTCATACACTTTGATCAAGGATGATCTTCTTTGAAGGATACCCTAGTATATCGCCCTCATTTTTCTTAGAAACTTGGACCGTAAAGGAGACTTAATTACCTTCTTCGACTGAACTCGCTAATGTAATGCAGAAGGAGCACAATAGGATTTTACGGGGGTCAGTCATTATATAATTTACTTCTTGAACCTTTCTCAGCGATATTTGTTTTATGTTCATAATGACACTACATCTCGAAATTGTAGTTCCATCATTAACATAAAAAGAGAAAAGTGCCAAATTATAAAAAGTCAGTGCTGGCGGTTCCAAGCTCGTCACAAATTGTGAAACTCGATACGACGGGACATTTCATAAAGCGATGACAGAGGATTTAAAACAGTGACAAAACCCGCTGTTTGGATTCAATTTGCGGTAGAGGAAAATAGAGTTGATGGCAAAAATCTACTTCATTTGAAACATACAACTTCCCAGAAATTATGTTTTTTTTTTTCTGTACTTATAAAGATTTCCTTTCACAAATTGTTTTGTCCTGTGCCCAACTTAAACTGATATGCAGCTCGTTTGAATCCCTTTCATATTATGACAGAAGTGATGATTTGAAATAGAAGAACCTCGAAAAATATGGAAATTAATTTGCAAGGCTCCCAATAGGAGAATGAGTCGGGAACTAAATGTTGACTTTTGGGTCTCGTTTACCTTAAGCAATCCTAATGTATCGAGACATAGGTCGTAAGTTTCTCAAAAAAAAAAATGATGGGATTTCTGTAGTTTAACATCTACCGTTTACAGGAGATTTATTGTTTATTCAAACTAAAGAGCTTATTAGAACTCATCATTAATTAATTTTGACATTAATGATGTGAGGGAAGATAAAATGACTAATTACTGAAGACTTCAAACAAGAAAACCATCTTTAACTTGTTGCGTTCCTGAATTGTTTAGAGTAAGTAGGAGGGTCAAACAAGAAAATATTTTGCTCGATGTAGTTAAGTGGGTGGCACAGCTTAACAACTATAAACACCATAATCGAAATTCAAAAGGGAGTTTCCTTTACTAATTTCGTCTACTTAGAACAAGAGACTCACAATCCATCATAGAGCGTGGCTTATTTTATAATTTCTGATTTATCTCAAGATATAGTCCAAATTAAGAATTCATGCTTTTGGAAAATGAAAGTGAACTGCGTGAGTGCAAGGATAATGTCTTTTTTCAGCGGATAAGGTTACGCCAACCTGTCTGGTCCTACTCACCGATTACTATTATCCGTATGATTGCGTGAGAGGGAATATCGGTACATAAGCTGGATCTATTTTTTTTTACCATGTTTTACGAGTATTGCTTTTTGTCAATTATTTACGCTTCGGTCAATTTTATAAGGTGTTTCCCCCTGATAATGAAACAAAAAATAACATAAAATAAAATAAATTTAAAAAAACGCTGAATCTATGGATCGATCCTGTAAATTGGAAAGTGTAGTTCTCGAGGGAACTTGACTTTTGATTGCATTATCGGAGTATGCTCACCCAATATTCTCAAGAATATGTTTATGATGTTACTGTCTTAAACGCACTCCATTGAATGTAATTATGAAGCAATTGAATTTTATGGCAATTTGTGTAGCAAAACCCCTGAGTATAATTAGTAGGTTAACACCAAAAGAACCGTAGCTCGCCAAATCCAAAGTCTTCCTATAAAGCAAAACAGAAAACATCACAAATGCGTTTATAAGCAGAAATTAAAACGCGTGCCCACGTATTTTATTTTTATTTCAATGGCACTGAACCGACTGTTATTTACTTTGTTAACATCCCATTTTCGATGCAAAAAGGTCGGTTTCTATCACTTAATCCATTATTGAATGCGGGTGGTGTTATTTCTGTTTAAAACTAATTTATTTCAGCCCGTATTATTTCCCATCACTCTTTATTTTTATTTTTCTGATTCACAACAGTTAATGCACTAAGCTTATAACGGGTCGTTATGACAAAACTTAAATCCTGAACTTATTAAACATGATTTTTAAAGGAAGGAACCGTAGTCTTTTAAACTTGGTTTGTAGACATTAATGGTATTTAGCAAGGTTGTGCTATTATGTTAGTTGATTATATTCACCATAGCTAAGCGATTCTGACAACCTACGTTGACTAGCAAAAGTAAAAATTCAAAAATGTCATTCTAGATGTGTACGTCTAGAAAACTTTAATTTCGAAAACTGGTATAAATCTGCTCATTGACGCAAGACAAGAATTTTTTTTTCGGCTTCAATTCACATGAATTTCCTCTGTTTTCGATAACCGTTCGGAAAAAAGGCTATAGGGAACTTCTTCAGCTTTATATTCTTTTAATAAACACTTAATAGTCAAGCACATGTTTATTGAAATTGGAGCTTGACTTTGTCATATATATGTCATTTCGTGCATTTAATCATTCAGGTGGTTAATATCTAAAAATCTCGCCCTCATTTTCCTTAGAAACTTAGACCGTACTGGAGACCTAATAACCTTCTTGGACTGAAATCGCTAATATAATGCAGAGGGAGCACAATAAGAATTTACGGGGGTCAGTAATTATAGAATCATAACACCTTTGGCACCTGCCCACATGGGACACTTTCAAGGAATTAATAATAACAATTCATAGTCCAAGAAGCATTACTCCAAATCAATCCGTTGCATTAGGTTAAATTTTTCACCTGGTATTATTTTACCAGTTTAGCTTTTTGTGCAAAGAGCCAACAGTTTCTATCGTAACCATAGCTACAGACAGCGATAAAAGAATACGCATTTGGCTCAATAACACTAAAGTTGGGCACCAAAGACCGTTGGATCTTTGAAGGTAAGAAATGATCATACTTAATGCCTGGATAACTTGAGTTTGGCTTTCATTCCATGATATAAATTTAACATCCACTCTTGACTCCTCTATCTCTGTGTACTTGAAATCAAGCGAAAATGAAATTTATCGAGCTTCCAAATGTGGATATAAAAAACATTTGGCGAGAAAACATCTTTAGCTATTTGAAATAAACAAGATCGTTATCCTTAATTTTTAGTTTCCTACAACGGGATTCCTTTTTGAACCTTTTCTCAGTGATATTTCTTTAAGTTTATAATTACACTCCTTCTCGAAATTGTGATTCCATCGTTACCATAAATAGAGAAAAGTGCTAAATTATAAAAAGTCAGTGCTGGCGGTTCCAAGCTCGTCACAAATTGTGAAACTCGAAATGACAGGAAATTCCAAAGAGCGATGAGGGAGGATTTAATGCTGTGACGAAGCCCGCTGTTTGAGTTCAAATTACAGTAAAAAAAATTGAGTTGACGACAAAAATGTTCTTCATTTGAAATATCCAACTTGTCAAAAACTATGGATGTTTTTTCTCTCTGTACTTATGAAGATTTCCTTTCAAAAATGGTTTTGTCTTACCCTCCAAAAATTGATGACTTTGAAAGAGAAGAACCTTGAAAAATATGGAAGTTGGTTTTAATGTCTTCTAATCAGAAAAATGAGTCGGGAACTAATTGTTGGCTCACAGGTCCCGTTAAGTCTGCGGCAGTTTTCTCTAACGAAGGAAAACCTGAAAATGTTTTATAATTTAGAAGGTATTCAATGAAGGCCTTGAGGGCGCTTCGATCAATTTTATGAGGTGTTCTTCCCTTGATAATTAAAAAAAAAAAAAAAAAAAAAAAAAAAAAAAAGAAAAAAAGAAAAAAAAACCAAAAACGCTGAATCCATGGATCGATCTTGTAAATTTGAAGGTGTTGTTTCTCAGAAACTCGAAAGAACTTGACTTTTTATGTGACTGCAGTAACGGAATTTGTTTATCTAATGTTCTCAAGAATATGTTTATAAAGTTATTTCCTTAAACACACTCCATTGACTATAGTCATGGACATTTGTGTGGCAAAATCCATGAGTCTAATCTGAAAGTAAACACCGATAGAATCGTAGCTCGCCAAATCCAAAGTCTTTCCATACATCCCAAACGCGTGCCCACGTATTTTTTTTGACTGCTATTAATTTAGTTAACATCCCATATTCAATACAAAAGAGTCGGTATCTATTACTTAACCCATTATCGAATGCAGGTGGTGTTATTTCTTTTTAAAAATAATTCATTTCAGCTCGTGTTATTTCCCATCACTCTTTATTTTTATTTGCTGATTCACTATAGTTGATGCTCTGAGCTTATAACTGGTCATTGTGACAAAACGAAATCCTGAACTCAAAAAACATTAATTTTTAAGGGAAGGAACCTTAGTCTTGTAAACTTGTTTTGTTGACATTAATGGTATTTATAAAGGGTGTGTTATTATAATGAGCCATTGACCGTCTTCATACAATCCTGATGCATCGAGGCATAGGTTGTAGTTTTCTCAGCAAATTTATTGAATTTCTGTATTTTTAGATCAAGCGTTTACGAGAGATTTTCTGTTTGTTCAATCTAAAGAGCTTATTAGAACTCGTCATTTATTGATTTTGACGTTAATGAATGTGGGAAGATAAAATGACTTATCAATTTGGACTTAAAATTATTTAAGTTTTGTGCGTTCCTGTATTATCTCGAATAATTAGCAGGGCAAAACGGGAATATGTTTTGTTCGATGTAGTGAAGCGGGTGGTACAGCTTAACAACTACAAACACGATATTCGAAATTCAAAAAAGAGTTTCTCTTATTAATTTCGTCGAATTAGAACAAGAGACTCACAATCCATCAAAGAACGCGACTTATTTTATAATTTCAGATTTATTTCAAGATAAAGTCTAAATTAAAAATTCATCTTTTTGGAAAATGAAAGCGAATTAGGTTAAATTTTTCACCTAGTATTATTTTACGAGTCTAGCTTTTGGTGCAAAGAGCCCAAACAGGAAGAAAGCAGTTCATTTCTAATATTAATATTCATCTTGGCTTGAAACCAACAGTTTCTATCGTAACCATACCTACCAGAAAGTAATAAAAGAAAGCACGTTTGGCTCAATAACATTAAAGTTGGGCACCAAAGAACGTTGAATCTTTGAGGGTATGAAGTGATATATTTAATGCATGGATAACTTGAGTTTGACTTTCATTCCATGGATATAAATTGAATATCCACTCTTTACTTCTTTATTTCTGTGTGGCTGAAATAAAACGAAAATGAAAAATACCGAGCTTTCAAATGTGGATATAACAAACTTTTGGCGAAAAAACAGCTTCAGCTATTTGAAATAAACAGGATCATTGTCCTTAATTTTAGTTTCCTACAAGGGTTTACTTCTTAAACCTTTTCTCAGCGATATTTGTTTATGGTTATAATGACACCCCATGTAGAAATTGCAATTCCCTCATTACCGTAAATAGAGAGAAGTGCCAAATTATAAAAAATTCAATGCTGGCGGTTCCAAGCTCGTCACAAATTGTGAAACTCGAAACGACAGGAAATTCCATAAAGTGATGAGAGAGGTATTACTGCAGTGACGAAGCCCGCTGTTTGGGTTCAATTTACGGTAAAGAAAAATAGAGTTGATGACAAAAATCTTCTTCATTTGAAATATCTAACTTGCCAAAAATTACAGTTGTTTTTTCTGTACTTGGAAAGATTTCCTTTCACAGATTGTTTTGTCCTATCCCTCAACTTAGACCAATATGCAGCTCATTTGAATTTCGTTCATATTATGACAAAAGTGATTATTTTGAACAAGAGGAACCTCGAAAAATGGTTTCCCATCAGAAAAATAAGTCGGGAACCTAATGTTGGCTCGCATGTCTCTTCAACAATTTTATCTAACGTAGGAAAACCTGAAAATGTCTTATAATTTAAAAGTTCTTCCAATGAAGGCCTTGGAAGCCAGATCCGATACTGAATGGTTTAGATGAATCCAATCATAAATTATGGTACACCTTTTCTGAACATCAATTTGCTATTATTTTTGAGATGAAAATGGCGCTTAAAACAACACTCAGGGTTTCTCCTTCGACAATCTTTATTCAATCCTGATGTATCGAGACATAGGTCGTAAGTTGCTCAGAAAACTTATGGAATTTTTTGTTGTTTAATATCCAACATCTACGGGAGATTTATTGTTTGTTCAAACTAAAGAGCTTATTAGAACTCGTCATTAATCAATTTTGACGTTAATGAATGTCGGGGAAGATGAAATGGCTAATAACTTAGGACTTCAAATTATTGCGTTCCTGTATTATTTCGAGTAAGTAGGAGGGCCAAACGAGACAATATTTTGCTCGCTGTAGTGAAGTGGGAGTTACAGCTTATCAACTTCAAACACGATATTCTAAATTCAAAAAGGAGTTTCTCTTATTCATTTCCTCGAATTAGAACAAGAGACTCACAATCTATCCAAGAACGTGGCTTATTTTATAATTTCAGACATATTTCAAGATACAGTCAAGCTGGAGGCAATAGGCAAGCTGGATAAACATAAGAGATAATTTATTAATGAAGTAATTTCATGTCTCATAGAAAGACATTAATAGCTTCCGGTATATTTGCCTTGTCTGTCATCTCGAACAAAACATTTACAATGTTAAATGATAAGGAAAATATGTATTGTTTATTCTGATAAAAGTGCGCTTGAACTTTGTTTTGAAACTCCTAAACAGCGCGTGAAGCCGGCTAAATGCTTCATCGTGTACAGATTGTTGCGATGGTTTCATCATACGGACGGAAAACATTGTGCTTTTTGTCTAACTTGTGGTGACAAAGCCCTGGGAAGAAGAGCGAACGACTTGACAAAAATAGCCGGAAATTTTGCAATAATTTCGAGCCATTATTACGTATTGATTCAAATTTTCATAAGACAAGATAGTAGACAATGCAAATAAATATGAGTAATGTTGAAAGAACGCAGGCAAATTGCAAGAACCTGCGTATCACGAAAAAAAATAGTCATATTTGCAGCGCCATTAATCTATTTCAACTTCACTGTCGATGACTGATTAAAAACTTTCAAGCTCAGATATATTTAGGCATACATTCGCTGTATTTGGCATATCAATGTAAATTTGCATCGCATTTTGTTTAATCTGTTTCTCCTCACTGTCAACTTAAATTTGCATTGTAGCTGAAAGACCTTGAGGTTCGAGCAAATCGTTTGTGTTGTGTGTGCTTGAAGTCCGTGAATTATGGTTATTGCGGCTTTCGCGCAAAATGGATATAAACTTTGACAGAAAAATCATTTCCAACACGAATCGTCAGTATTTGGTCTGAGCTCACCGTGTTTAGAGTAAGTTTTCAAATTAAAATTACGCTACAGTTTGATGAAAGTCAAAACCATTTTTGCCGGACTTCCCTTGAGTTCTTACTGAAGTCTATCGTTTTTTCTCTCATATTCATTTGCATTACGTTTGCTTGACATGAATTACAAAAAGGATCTATAAGTATAATGCATTTTGCACCCGACGCAAGAGGCGGCAGAATTAATACTAACATTTTATAGTCCAAAACGCATTCTCCAGTCAATCCGTTCCATTAGATTAAATTCTCTGCCCGCTATTATTTTACCAATTTAGTTTTTTTTTTTGTGAGTGTTATTTTTTTTTTTGTGCGAAGAGCCCAAACAGGAAGAGGGAAGTTCATTTCTAATATTAATGATCATCTTGGCTTGAAACCAACAGCTTCTATCGTAACCATGGCTACCAGACAGTAATAAAAGAAAACGCGTTTGGCTCAATAACACCAGAGGTGGGCACCAAAGAACGTTGGATCTTTGAAGGTAAGAAATGATTATACTTAATGAAGGAATAACTTGAGTTTGACTTTTATCCCATGACAAGATTTGATATCCATTCTTAACTCCTCTATTTCTGTGTGGTTGAAATAAAAAGAAAATGAAATTTACCGAGCTTCCAAATGTGGGTATAACAAACTTTTGGCGAAAAAGCAGCTTCAGGTATTCGAAATAAACAAGATCATTATCCTTAATTTTTAGTTTTCTACAACGTGTTTACTTCTCGAACCTTTTCTCAGCGATATTTGTTTTATGTTTATAATGACACTACTTCTCGAAATTGTAGTTCCATCATTAACGTAAATAGAGAAAAGTACCAAATTATAAAAAGTCAGTGCTGGCGGTTCCAAGCTCGTCATAAATTGTGAAACTCGAAACGACGGGAAATTCCATAGAGCGATGACGGAGGATTTAAGACAGTGACAAAGCCCGCTGTTTGGGTTCAATTTGGGGTAAGGAAAAATAGAGATGATGAAAAAAATCTTCTTCGTTTGAAACATCCAACTTGTCAAAAACTATGGATGTTTTTTCTCTCTGTACTTATGAAGATTTCCTTTCAAAAATGGTTTTGTCTTACCCCCCAAAACTGATGATTTTGAAATAGAAGAACCTTGAAAAATAGGGAAGTTGATTTGCATGGCTTCTAATCACAAAAGCGAGTCGGGAACTAATTGTTGGCTCACAGGTCCCGTAAAGTCTTTAGCAGCTTTATCTAACGAAGGAAAACTGAAAATATCATAGATTACGGCACACCTTTTCCAAATATCAACTTGCTATTATCATGGAGATGGAGGTGGCGCTTAAAACAACATTCAAAGCGTCGTCTCACCAAGGCTCTGGATTAAGTATAGCAGCTGTCTACACTGGATCGCGTTCAATCATTATAAGGTATCTGAGTGTTTCTGCCTTGGCACTCTTTATGCAATCTTGATTTATGGAGACATAGGTTGTAAGTTGCTCGGCAAATTTATAGAATTTCAGTAGTTTTAGGGGAGATTTTCTTCTTTTCTTTTAGGAGAGCTTATCAGAACTCATCATTAATTAACGTTGACCTTAATGAATGCGAGGGAAGATAAAATGAATAATTCCTTAGGACTTCAAATAGGAAAAACATCTTTAAATTATTGTGTTCCTGTATTATTGCGAGTTACTGGAAGGGCCAGACGAAAAAATGTTTCGCGCGATGTAAAGTGGGTGGTACAGCTTAACAAGTACATATACTATTTCCCTCATTCATTTCGTCGAATTTAAACAAGAGACTCACAATCCGTCAAAGAACATGGCTTATTTTATAATTTCTGATTTATTTCAAGGTATAGTCCAAATTAAGAGTTCATGTTTTTGAAAAATGAAAGCGAACTGTGCGAGTGCAGGGCTACCGTCTTTTTTGGAGGATAAGTTTACGCCAACCCGTCTGGTCTTTCACACCAATTGCCATATTTTTGTGAAAATTTTCTTTTCGTTTCTTTAATCAATCTTGCAAGGACTTTTCCCCTGAGAATGAAAAAAATTCAAGAACAACAAAAACAAAAAAAAGGAAAAGAAAGAAAAAAAAATTAATCTATGGATCTATAATGTTCTTAAGAATATGTTTATAATATTATTGCCTTAAACGCACCCCTTTGACTGTAATTATGAAGCAATTGAAGTTAATGTTATGGAAATTTGTGTGACAAAATCCCTTTTTCTAATCTGTTGATGAACACTTGTGGAATCGTAGCCCTTCAAAACCAAAGTCTTTCTAACTGATACAAAGGAAGACATTGAAATGGTGATCATCCGCAGAATTTAAAACGCATACCCACGTATATTATTTGCATCAATAACTTTACAAGGGGCAGGAATGACATCTGTTCACTTTGTTAACATCCCATTTTTAATAACAAAAAGGTGATTTCTATTACTTAACCATTATTCAATGCAGGTGGTCGACACCAATTTGCAGCATATTGAAAACATCAATATCGAGCCCCGTTGTTTTGAGGAAATATGGAATTTTCAGCGTTTTTAATATTCGCAGTCTGGACCACATCGATGACTTACTTAACGTTTGGTGAAGGTGAGTAGCAAACTGCGAATCATTTTCTATCCGTATATTCATACTTTAGCCAGAGCTATCTTATTTTCCATAACTCTTTATTTCTATTTCGTTGATTCACAACAGTGGATACGCTGAGCTTATAAAGTGTCGTTTTAAAAGATCTAAAATCCTGAACCCAACAAACATGAATTTTAAAGGAAGGAACCTCAGGCTTATAAACTTCTTTTGTAGATATTAATAGTATTTAACAGAGGTGTGTTATTATGATTAACCATATCGGAAATTTGCAGTTGTTACAAAAAAACTAAGAACTTCAACGATGAAGAATTACGTTATTCAAAACCACTTCAATCCTAAAGCTAAGCTCATATTTACATGGACGGGTAATCAATTCTATCAAAAACATTTCGTTGTGTTGCAGACGGGAATTCGATAATTTGCATGGGGAAAAATTGGCCGCTCTTAGCCAACTTAAGCGAAGTTATTTCTATAGAAGGACAATGCTGGCATTTGGAATAGACCAATTTGTACTTGTTTTAAACATCTGTCTATAAAAATGGAGTAGCCCGTCTTCTTATAATTTAACCATAGTGTGAGATTGACAAAATAGAACCTTTGACGCAAAATTCTTTTAGATATTGCTTTTATGAGCTCTTTCATAATCAATCTCACAGCGAGGATTTCTTAGACTGAAATTTATTCAAATATATATTTTCAGTGTTTTTAAAACTCTGTTGCCGTGATCAATATTTTTTTTAACAGGAGAAAAATGATGCGGGTGGACTTTATTCGACATGAGAAAAAAAATAATGAATTAAAACGATGAACAGATAAATGAGTTGTTTTCAGAAAACAAATGACGGAAATAAAGAGATGATTATATGCACCATAGCTAAGTAATTCAAACAACTTTCATTGGCTTGCAAAAGTAAAAAAAAATAAAATTTCATTCTTCATTTGTCCGTTTAGAAAACTTTCGAAAACGAATACAAACCTGCTGATTGACGCAAAACAAGAATGGTTTTTCTCGGCTTAAATTTGCATGAATTCCCTCTGTTCACGAAAACCGTTTGAAGAAAAGAGCCGCAGGGGAGCTCTTCAGTGATACATTTCTTTAACAAACACTGAATAGTCAAGCACCTGTTTATATAAAGAAAAAACAAAAGGAAAAAATGCAATTTAAGACAATCCCTGGTCAAAGTTTTTGAGATATTAAAGGCTGCCTAAAAGAGAATTTTAATTGTGTTCATTGCACTGATAACATATACATCAAAAAATGCAAACATCGATTAACCCCCTCTGTAGTAGGAATTTCACAGAGTGTGATGAGCTCGTCTTTTCTATCGATATGATGGACTCATCTAAAAACGTACGAGCTTCTTGAATTGCCAAATTCGTGTGAAACACTAAATATTTGCCGTAAAGGCTTCGTACCTCAGAAACCCCCAAACTCTCAAATAATGGTAATTTTATGTTATTGTTTAATTGTAGAAAACGGCAATTCACAAAATTTTTCACTACATTTAACGAATCATCGTTTTTCTCACCGACTGCTTTGCTTGACTTACGTTTTTAACGCATTTGCCACCAGAGTTTGCTGAGATCCGAGAATTTTTGCTAAGAGATTTGTTCTTAGAACTTTTTACTCGAAATTGCTTTTTTGCTACGCAAAAGTATGCCTTATAATCATATTTTAATTTGTCTATTTTAGAGCGAGAGCGCGCAATGGTGTTTCCGGACTACTATTTCTTTGCTGAAAGATGTTTGGTAAACCATACCATTGAAAAGAAAAGTGTCAATAACTTGGATGACTGTGAGCTAATGTGCTACCTGAACGACGACTGTGTCAGTCTTAACTTCAAAAAAGATCCAGAGGATGAGGAACTATTTCACATCTGTGAACTAAATAACGCCACTCATCTGAAATACGACAGCGACTTGACAACTGATGCCAATTTTTATTATCGTGGCTCCAAGGTGAGTTACAAATCGATTTTTCGAAATTTTCGCTTTTGAATAATATAATAACAATAATTAATGTATATGCAGATCTTCGCGTATTCGATCATTCGGTATTTCGTTTCTTCTTTCATTTTCATTTTTCTTCTTCCTTAGAACGCTTGTGACAAGAGTCCCCACTGCGAAAATAACGCAACTTGCCAGTCTGGATTTACTCTCAAGGGGTATCGATGCATGTGTCCTCCTGAATTCGAGGGAGAATATTGTGAGAAGGGTATGAGTCTAAGTCAACACTTAAAATGAACGTGTATGAGATTTGTAATTGATTTTCAATGCTGGTATAACAACTGTTCTTTAGTTGCTGGAAGTGATGTGAATTTGTCTCATTTTATTACACAGGACGAAATTGCAAGAATCCGTAAACGGAAACGTGGCAGAAACATGTTAAACCGTTCTGGAAACACGACGGATAACCTGTGTTTCCGTTACCGGTTTCGTGACGTTTTCTCGCGTTTCCGCTGCTGCGTATACAACGGAACCGGACCACTTTTTGTGCATGTTAAACATAACGGAAACATGGAGTTGCATGTTTCCGCCACGTTTCAGAAATACGGAAACATGGAGTTGCATGTTTCCGCCACGTTTCAGAGATACGGAAACATGTGATTTCGTCCTGTGTAGGTGCTGAATTTTTCTAATTGAAATTTTTTTGCTATATATAGTTTATTGAGCATGTGTATTGTTTTCTTCGATCGCTCGTTTTTATATTTTCGTTTTCTTTTGTTTTGGTTTGTCTGCTTGCCTGCTTGCCTGCTTGCCTGCTTGCCTGCTTGCCTGCTTGCCTGCTTGCCTGCTTGCCTGCTTGCCTGCTTGCCTGCTTGCCTGCTTGCCTGCTTGCCTGCTTGCCTGCTTGCCTGCTTGCCTGCTTGCCTGCTTGCCTGCTTGCCTGCTTGCCTGCTTGCCTGCTTGCCTGCGACTAAAAGTTAAAAAGCGATAGCTTTTAACATAGACAACTTGTTTTCTTCATGTACGACTATCTCGCGTTCTTGGAAGTAAGCAAAAGGTTGAAGACAGCCATGGCTTGTACAGTTTAACACGGTGCTGGCTTATGCACGACGAGTTTTGCAGAATTTTGATACCCTCTTTTCTATCTGTTAATTTATAGACGTTGACGAGTGTAAAGGAAACCTCTCTTGTCACGAGAATGCAAACTGCACCAACACCTTTGGATCACATATGTGCGATTGTCAGCCTGGATATACCGGAAATGGACTAAATTGCACAGGTGAATTTGATTCACTTAAGAGGAGTTCATATGTATGTTTATTGCTCGATAGAGTAACTGCAAGGAGAGTTCAGAAATAATAGCTTAATTGAAATGTTCCTCCAGAGAACCACTTAAAACAGAAAGCTACAAAGAAATTCAAGTTGTTTGGAACTGCTAAGTTCCTATGGCTCTTTCATAGAGACCGAAATGCTTATAAAGTGATATCTTTTTATAAAGACATCTTGTTTTCTTTATGAACGACAATTTCGCGTTCTCGGAAGCCAGCAAAAGGTTTAAGACAACCATGGTTTGCACGCTTTAACACGGTGCTGGCTTATGTACGACAATTTTTGCATAATTTTGATACCCTCTTTTCTATCTGTTAATTCACAGACGTTGACGAATGTAAAGGAAACCACTCTTGTCACGAGAATGCAAACTGCATCAACACCATCGGATCACACGTATGCTACTGTCAGTCTGGATATACTGGAAATGGACAAAATTGCACAGGTGAATTTGATGTATTTTGTTTAGTATTATAAAAGTCCACCTGAGCGGTCTGGAAAAGAGCAACATCTACTCCATGGTAACTGACGTTGCAAGTAAATAAGATCCTTAGTGAGTTGTTTTACACCGACTTCAATCATGTTATGGACCCCTCAAATTGCGTTTCATTGTTGTAAATGAATATCTTCGATACTCTTTGTTTCTTTCTGTTCTTGGATGGACCTTACATTAATTATAGACGACGGCGCGAAACGAAATCGCAAGTCTTATTTTGAACCTTAGAGCTAGAAGGGGTACAACTTCGTAAATGTGTTAAAAACCAAAATAAAGATGAAAAGAAAAATTCAATGCATGTATATCTTGAAACAAAACGTTAGTAATCGGTGACGTAATTTTTAGTGACTACCCGTTGAAATTGACGAACTCTTGTAACCAAAATTAAAAAATAAAATTAAAAAAAACCTTAAATGTAATTAATATACATGCTCTATAATAAAAGCTTGAAAATATTTTTGATCGTATCTTACTATCAGGATGGCTGACTTTTTGTCGTTTCAGGTTGTTGTTGATTTCCGATTTTTTTTGGACAAAATCTTGTTCTTTTTGTAACAAAAACCGGCGTTGAAAGAGTACGGGTGTTAAATTTTGTGACTTCGAGTTCCATTTATTTGTATTGACCATCGCTATATTCTTATTTTCAATCTTCCCGACTCGTACTTCTCGTGGGCGAGGGATGGTGTATCTATACCCTCTAAACTAGTCCGAAGTCGACGTTCAAAATTCGCAGGTGACACTGTACTCACCATCGTCATAGAACTCTGCAATGTTACCCGCTCAGAAGACTTTTGGTAGTAAACAACAATGTATTTCCAGACTTTGTGATCCATGACAAAATGCAATTATTTCAACTATAGGTTATAATCTTTCTTCATAATTAAGGCCTGAAACTATCTTCATTATACAACTATTTGAATCGATAAATAGCCCATTTTAGTTCCTTGTTTTCGAGGGAACATTCTGGTAATTTTGTAATAAACATTGTATTAAAAGGTTACTGAAGATTGTTGTGACACTGATATCATTTCCTTTAGATTGTAATGACATTCATTGCAGCTTGATCTTGACGTAGCATGCACATTATATTTCAGAGATTGACGAATGCAGTGAGGCTCATCCTTCGAAAATGAACAAATGTCATCCGAATGCCTCTTGTATTAATACTCAGGGCTCATACAACTGCTCTTGTAATCCCAAATACATTGGGGATGGTTTTGAATGCAAAGGTATGTTTCGTTTCTTAAAAACTTCTTAACTGGATGGTTTTAATTGCAAAGGAACGTTTATTTTCTGCCATGCCTTTCTTTTTAGAGTTGGCATTGGATAGACTTTTAATTCATTTCAGCCATATTTTTTAAATACGTCATAACTATGTAAATTATGTTAGCTGTATCTTTAATACACGACTTTGCTACTACTGCGTGCAAATGAATGCTGGGAGTTGCCAACCCAGTACCAGGTCTCTCAGGGGGATGACGAATTAAAATTATTTTTAAGTCGTATGTTTGTAAACTTTGTCCCTTTCCGTGATGGGCCCATGATGGGCCGATAAGATCATTGATCTGTGTGGTCTGGGAATATGAAAATGACCGTAGATATCCCGAAAGGAACAGAATTCAAAACAATATCTTTCATTTACAGTTCTTGGCTGGCCGAAACTGTCTGGTAAGTTCGTGCAGAATTCCGAAAAAAATTATTCCGACCAATGTTTCCTTGCACCTTCCACTCAATTCCGATCAGGATAGTCCGTTTGAGGCCAAATGAAAATTAAATATGCCGAATAATACTCAATTCGGCAAGTAATAGAGATTTTCAAAGACTTAAAAGCGACAGAATTAGCTTTGGAATAACGAAAAATGCAATTTGAAAAGCTCTAAGGACTATAGCTGGAAAACAGAACTTGCCAAGTTCAAGTGATGCTTTGCGAGAGTTGGGCTATTATTTGGCGCAGTACATATTATTTGGGTGTTGATATGTGCTTAGGGTATTGTTCAATGGTGGATTTTTTTCTTTCACTGATTCAACTTTCAAAATTTTTAACGCAACGCTGCACGATAACATGGCCGCGAAGTTAGGGTACGATTTGTCTCTTAAATGTTTATTTCGGAGTAAATCTACCAATGTTTTTTTCCATTAAAAGTCGAGCCAAGATGCGGAAAACAAGCAGTATTGAACTTGTACTGCAAAAAGTAAACGGGAGATTTCGTCTAGATTTGCGAAACCTTCAGGATATCTTCCAGACTCTACAACAACAAAGATTGAGGCTGTCTTGAACAACGTGTCCCTTGAGCGACCTGGTACAGAGTTTGCCAACACCAGCGTTCATTCTGACCAGTATAAGCTAAGATGCGCACTTCGATACGCTGTTAAGGTTGCTGATAGGTTATTAAGGAGACATTTCATTGAAGTTTTATCATTTCATTGACAGCTTTTCAGTGCAAGTTTGAACGATTTCTTATATCAGATGTGAGATTAAATGTAGTCATGTTTGTTTACCTCGTGCACAACCTGAAAAGTAACTTAAAACAGTATATTCGCTGTTCTTCACAATTTTTGAATACTTTTAATTGAATTTACTTCTCAGACCCTTTATCGGCCTTCGTCATTTTCATGCGCTCGAATTTTCAAATAAAGGAAGAGTGCGATCGCGGTACATGTATGACATTTGTGCTCTTCCTAATTTGCATAATCTGTTCTTAGCCCGTGGGTACTACTGCTGTAAAATGCCCAGCTCTGAACTCGCTCCTAGCCAATCAGAGTGTCCGCTATATCGGCAACAAACTAAAGCCATATAATAAATAGTTGTTTTTGTTCTCTTGAAATGCAAGGTCTACTGCTGGTTGGTAAACTGCTGGAATTATGTGAACATAGAAAAAATAAATTTTACCATTGATTCTAATGACTTTAATGCCATTAAAATTAAAATTTTCTTTGTAGCCGATCCTTGCCATCATTACTCAAACCTGAGTGAGGCAAATCGAAACACAAATCACCAAGCACCGGAATCTGAACCGACGTTGTGTGACAACAAACTTCTTAAGGGATGGTATCGTTTTGTGGGAGGTGCAGGAACAAAAATGCAAACAACAGATGTGCCAAGAAACAGATGTGGTACAGTCAAGTCAGGGTGGTTGAAGACTGCTCACCCTTCAGTGGAAGATGGTAAAGTTCTCCGAATAGTCTGCTTTAGTTCCGATTGTGGGGATAGTAGGTCAATTTTTGTGAAAAACTGTGGATTATATTATATATACGAACTTCTTGCGCCTCAAGGTTGTCCAAAGCGCTTCTGCGGGACAGACGAAACGTGAAGCATAAAACCTCACAAGATAAGGAGATACATAATTGAGCCCGAAGGTGATTTAACGCTTTATGCCAACAATCAAGGAAACTCAACTACCAAGTCAGTGTTAGCCAACAAAATAGACGAAACGTGAGCGAAAAGGTTTGCATGGAAAACAAACATGGAAAACATTGACTGGCTCAATGAATAATTTTCAGATTTGTTTTTCTTTGCGTTTGACAACATTTGAAATGAGAGAAAACATAACAGTTATCGAAGTTGAGCCTTTTTAATTAAATTTTTTACGCATTTCTTATTTAATTCTATAGGAAAATTTCATCCGTAACGATAACATAGACTGATACCAAAGCATTTATAGCACAGGTTATTTCTATGAGGAGGCTCGTTATTATTTCGATAAAATGGGGATTCAGACAATTTTTGCCGCGGTTTGATTCTGAAATTCCATATACCGTTTCTTCGTTGCATTGTTAGATATACCCATTATTATTATCACCTTTTTTTTTCCTATTTTTATTTTTTTTTTTTACTTTAGTCTTCTATTTGCTTTAAAGACAAAACCACCCTCGTGGATGGGTTTCTAGGTCTAGAATTAGTTAATAAGGAAGGTTTCGAATAAACCCCAATGCCCTCTCAATAAGAGTAATTAGCATCTGAAAGTGATCGAGAAAAAAAACCAACAAATTTTCGAAGCCATATGTAATATTTGAGTTTATAAATGTATATAATAGTTTCGCACAGTATCTTAAGGTTTCGCGCTTTCTCAAGTTATTCAGTGCGTTCTTCTGGTAAACTTTATCCATGTATGCTCAGTAGAAGAGTGTTAAATGCAAAGAAATCTGTCATTGTTCCGTAACTTAAAAAAAAACAACACAACATAATGGCTCAGAAAGGATAGAGCTGCCTAATATGATATTCCTAGACTACTCTGAGTCATAGAAAAATGTTACTACTCATTTATCTGTAATTATTTGTGTCTAATGCCCGGGAAGAAACTTGAACGGTGAGGAAATAAGACAAAACACAACTGAGATTCTTTAAAAGCGTAAGGATTTTATCGGAATATGGATAAGTCATAGATGATCTAGTTTAAGGAAACTGCTATAGGTTGGGTCATCCTGTGCCTCAGATCTTTTAATTGAGTAACCATTTAAATATAATTTTAAAGCTGCATGTGAATACTTTACATTTATCATGCATGAAACATTTTCAAATGAAACAATGAACAAGGACAGCAAGGACAGGTGAAGGTAGATGCATGACAACACAACCGGGCAGAAAGGAACAGATCGATACATCAAGACGGTTTTTGACTTAAGGTATCACTGTAAGGGACAGTAATGAACGGCGAAACTTTGTTAACAACATATGAAAGTAAGTAAGAGAAAAAGGAAAATCGGCCAGTGATGAATCACTTTCGACGTTCATTTAAAACTGTTTAGCTTTTCTGTTCAGCTGTCTGGTTTAATTCAGCAAGAAAATTCGCATAACTAATCAGGTAATTTAAGGGTGTTAGGGACGGCAATAAGTGATAATAGTAATATTATACTCAAAGAAGATAAGCAAAGATAAATACATGAATAAAATAAAGCTTCGTAGCAAACAATTTTTGAGTATGAGATGCAAATTCGCGCACCTCAACCACCGCATGATTTTTAGTTTCTCTATAAACGCCTTAAACTTTCTCTTCAAAGTGACAAGGCCTGCTGTTTATCCAAGTTTGCCACTAAACTACACAATAAAAAGAAAAAAACAGAACAAATTATCACGCATTATCTGAGTGTTGGTTTATAATTCTGGTTACTCTTATTTGGCAGACGTTTTTTTTTTTTTCTTGTAAATAAAGGTAAAACATAGAACTATTGATGCATTGCTCTGGCTTCACTAAAACAAAGAGGCACCGACCTCTCTTTTTCGGAGATCGAGGAAACCACGCCAACTGCGACCGAATATCCCAGCATTCATCCCAGAGACTTTTTTAAACGTGACGGGTGTAGGAGGAAGCTTCAGCTTGGTGTGCGCCCAGCAAACAGGATAAAATATTGAGGATGAGGATTAGCGCTTTTTAAAATATTGACACCGAAATGAATTCATCGGGGAGAGGATTGTTAAGTAGGCGGAATGAGGTATTCAAAACAAGAATTACAGACTCTCCTGCACTCCATTTTTTCCCCTTTTTGGTTTGTCTGCCTGACCCCCACCAACATTTGAGCAACTACTCTTTCGTTCATTTGCTGAGGCCCAGAATCTGGCCCATGACGGAAAAGATGATCTTCTATCTAAACAGTTCGGTTTGTATTCAGTTTAATCCGTTATTGAATGCTGTTATTTGACTCCAACTTTGTGGTAAACAGAAGACATTCATATTGAAGTCTGCTTTTTCTAGGGAAGTATGGACAATTTTGCGCTTTTCATATTCGTATTCTAGACTGTATTTATGTCTTTCATGACGTTTGATGGAGGTGAGTTGCAAACTGATAATCTCTGGACTCTTATGCGTGTAGTCTTACTTTATCACATAAACAAACAGATAGTGACGTTCAAACTTTCCTAGAAGGAGGAGAGAACCAAAATACAGAACGAAAAACGGAAAGTTTCATATTCAACGGCATTTCTCGCGGTTGGGAACGAAAATCGATAACAGGAAGATTTGCCACAGGTCGATTTTGGCCATTTACTTGAATTATTTCTTCTACCGGGAAGGACCTAGTCAATAACTGAGAATTTTGTTTATTGAAAATTACGTCCATTGTTTGTTTTTGTGATGTTTCAACGCATTTTTTCATCTTGAGCCTTAGGGCCAAAGCACTTTACGATTTTTATTTGGGTATTGTCGATCCTGTTATTTTCATTCATCAATAAAGTTAACTTTTCTTCTCAGTAAAGGGCTATTGTGTTTATATGATAGACAAAATAATACATGGTTGCTGGTAGATATGAAATTTCAATTCTCGTGTTCAACTCGACACCTCACTCGTTCGCTGCACCTCGACACCTCACTCGTTCGAGTTAAATAATTGAAGAGTAATTCCATATCAACACACGCCCATGTTTCATTCTCTATTTGTATGTCGGCTTACTACTATTTTATTGATGGCTAATAGTTCAAGCGATGAGCAAATATAATTGAATATATTTACATGCCGAATTCAATAAGCATGACTAGTTAAAGAAGAAATTTCTAGAAACTCCTTTCGTAGACGTAGAATGTTATTCAACATTTGAGTGTATGTCTTATCTTATCCCATCCTGAAAGTTTAGAAATTACTTCAACATAAAACCAAATACTTCTGAAGCTAAGAACAACTTCATTCTGACCGATTGCATTCCTAATGTTTCCCTCTCAACGACGTATCATAGTACTATAAATTTAGTATGTATCGTAAGGAGGCATATTTTGCCCTGCTTAGCCGTCTCAGAGAACCTAGTTTATATAAGAACAATGCCATTATATGAAGTAAAATAACTTTTCTGTGATATACATTTGCTTGATAAAACACAGTATCCTGTCGATCGCAATTTTGGAAATCAGCTATTTCGTAGGATTGAAGGAAATACCTTATTTCAAAAAACTTGCCAAAGCGAAAGTAACTTGAATGGCAGACAACAATGGTTGGTGTCGATGCAAATTAGCATGAAGTCTTCTTTTCTCCATAATCGTTCAAAAAGAGCCACAGGGGACTGGTTGAGTTACGTATTCCTTTATTAAATATCCTCAAGCCAAGCACCAGTATTTTTAAGAAAATGAAGGAATAGTGAAAAATAAAAAAAAAGAAAGAAAGAAAGAGAAATAATTACATACCGTCCCTAGCATTATCTAATTATGGAGTTCAAGAAATATCAACAGTCTGATTTTCTCAGCGGTTTTAAATTCGTAAATAGAATTTACGAATTTGCAGGGGTAACTTCGAAAATCTTACTGAATTATGTAAAATTCTCGTTCACTCGACCATCAAGTCTTATTTCTTCGTTCAATCGATCCGGTAGGATTTTTATCGTCATTTCTCTCTCTCTTCCTTCTCCTTTATAACGCCAGTAGTAACAATTTCATTGGCCAAAAGAACGCAACTTAGTCTTTTATTCAGAAATGGATATTTTTTTGCAAGACAAATAAATGTTTCAAAAGTACTTCATAGTGTACGTTTCTGTTACAAGAGGTTTGTAGTCAGACAAGCAGTAAAAATTCCTATAGCTCTCATAGGAAGGAGAATTCCATACGAAACAGATCCTCCCCCCCTCCCTTTCAATTGATTTTCTAACGTCTTGTGCTGAAAGTCGTGAATATCATGATTTCTTAAGAAGTATGCATGTTTTCTTTCAGATATTGATGAATGTAGCTAAAAAGAACAAATACCAAGCAAATACCTCTTGTACTAGTACGCATGGCTCATAAAATTGCTCTTGTAACCCTAATTAGCGGTGATGGTTTTAATTGTGAAGGTGCGTCTGACAAAAGGCCATGACTTTCACTTTGTCAAACAGGTCTTGGATTGACTCGGTCTAAATCATTGCCGATCAGGAGGGAATTTTTGGCCAAATAAAGCTAACTGGTCATCGCACCAGCTGTACCTAAAATTTGCCTTCTTTCATGCGCCGTTTGAAAACGCGAATTTGGATATCGTGCTCTCAAAAAACTTTGAATAAACTTTCCTTATAAGAGTTAGTTTGCATCTAGCCTATTGCATTTTCTTTTTTTTTTTTTGGTGCTGAAAGACAAAGAAAGTTAAGGCGAAAAACGTGTTACATTGATCATAGTTAATGATAACTATAGTCCTTTCATGATTATCATTTTACTTTTTAGCTGGTCTGTGTCAAAATTACAAAATTCTGAGTGATGCCGATAGAAAGAGCAATTACAAAACACCCCAGTATCAAGAGGTGTGTGACAATTCACTTCCTGAGGGATGGTATCGTTTTGTGGAAGCTTCTGGAACAAAAATGCCAACAACGCGTATGCCAACATACAGATGTGGAACAAACTAGTCAGGCTGGTTAATGACTGCTTATCCTACTAGGTAAAACGGTGAAGTTAACAGAAAGGTCTTTTTTAGTGGTAGCTCTACTGGTTGCAAATTCTCAAACGATAAGTGCCTAGTTTGTACATGAACAAATCTCCTTAGTACATGAAATAATTACAAGAGTAGAGTACAAAATTAATAACGAAAAAAACAAACAAACAAACTTGGGAAAATTAATGAAAATAAGAGAAGAGGAAAAATCTGGATTAGTGAAATCTTAGAAAATAATGTACATCACTCGGCATAGTGAATGACAAGATATGAAGAGAGGCGATCCTAAAAGAATACAGGACACGAGTTGTCTAGCTCACTTATTTTCTCCTTTTGCTCAAAAGTTACCACTGACCGTATTAAGTTGTGGTCTTTATCAGTTGTCGACCAAAGGGTGTCATAATATGAAGCTAGTGATGAAAGTATTCCTTGAAAGTGACGGAGACATTATTTAAATTCCTACTACACTATTTCAAATTCTTCAGGCGCAGAATAAGAAAATAGATCGTTTTAACATATTTAAACCGGTTTCACATTTTCTTCGAAACCGGCAGGATTAATTAACACGAATCGCTTTTAGATTGATTCGAAGGTGACTGCAGTAACTGATAAGTTTCACAAAGAGACACGATACAGCTTGTTTACGTCATGTTTGCAACATAAAGTACGTTCTGACAATTTTCGCCACGATATAATTCGAAAATGAGATGGCACTTTTCTTGATTGTACTGACATTGTCAGCTGTGTCTTTCCCTTAAAAAAAGAAAACATAACTTATACGAAAGGACTAGCGTACATTAATATTAGCTATTGTGAGTGAACGCAAGCTGTAAATATTATTTTAAAGTCATTGAGTAGCTCGTCAGAAGTTTTGCAATGCACGATATAGCATCAAATTTGAACTCCAGATATAAAATTTTCCCACACAAATGGAGCTATGGTAGTGAATTTGCATCAACTCTATACAACTCTGCATATTCTCTAAGTAATTCTTGATACATTTCTTAAGGAGTTTAGAAGTGTTTTTTACAAATGTTTTTAACAATCATGAGCCTCTTTAGTTGATGATCTTTTCCTTTATTCTTGTGGCCTTAAGTGATATTATCATATGAAATTAAATTCTAGTCATTCTAAGGTGTAAAAGGGTTAATTACCAAATTTATATAAGATATTATATGAATGAGCAGATAATTTGAATAGCATCCACTAAGCTAAAGCTACCGTTACCCTTACCAAACGGGGTAGGGGTGGGTACTACAATGAAACAGGCAAAAGGTAAGCAGAGGAGGGTTTACCAGTGGAAAAAAATAATTAAAAATTATTCCACGAGCGTGAGTTGGAGGGGAGATGGTAAAACGGTTTTCGTTAATGCTATGAGAGTTACATGTATTTGTTTTAATTACAAAATTTAGAAACATCTGTATGAATTAGTTTACATATAGGTGATTTTGCATTTGAGCTGATAACTGGAGTTGAGTGAACCAATCAAAACACTAGAAAAGTAACATCCGGGGTTTTAAAATAAATAATGAGGGAAACCACTCTCAGTCTACTGTCACTACACTGATCCCTCAGCCATTTAATCATGGAGCAATCATTTGTGACACCTGGAAACCGAATGCATACAAACAACCACGAATGCTTTTTATTGACGTTGTTTTTCCTGTTAACAGGAAATTAAGAGCACACGTTGACCAATTCAGCCCATTTCGTATCCACCGTCAGCAATGAGACGATCCTAGACAACAAGATCATAGTATCTTTCGACGTAGAATCGCTGTTTACCAACGTTCCTATTGACGCCGCTGTACAAGCTACACTGCTGAAATTCGAGAACGACCCAAGCCTTGCAGACTGCACCACGCTAACGCCTCCACAGATCGCTGACCTTTTGAACTTCGTATTGAGATCCACATACTTCCAGTATAACGGATCGATTTACGAGCAAAAAGACTGCGCCGCCATGGGGAGTCCTCTCTACATGGAGAGTTTCTAAGAACATGCGATAACTACATCATCCTTCGAGCCTAGGACCTGGAAGCGCTACGTAGACAATACCTTTACCATCCTGGATCACGAAAACGTGGATGACTTCTTACAACATCTAAACAACCAGTAGCCTTCCATCCGCCTCAACATGGGGACAGAGAAAGACAAAAAACTCGCCTTGCTAGACACTGCAGTTTCAAGAGAACCTGACGGCCGACTCACCACCAGCATATACAGGAAGCCCACGCACACTGATCAATACTTAGCGTATGATTCACACCACCCTCAATCAGTAAAACACGGTATTATTAAGTGCCTTTACGAGCGCGCCAAACGTCTCTTAACAAAACCCTCCGTCATCTCCGAGGAGAAAAACATCTGTCATCTGTTCTGTTTTCTAATGGCTATCCTTTTTCTTTCTTGCAGAAATTTACCAAGACCGGAAAACCAAATGACAGTGCCGAACCCACCAAGAGTTCAAAGCTACCGCGGTTATACTCTATGGTCAAAGGTCTATCCGAGAAGCTTCGCCGTTGCCTACAATAACAAGGCGTACGCGGAGACTACGCTAAGATCTCAGTTAGTACGACCAAAAGACGCTGTCGACCTGGCTAAACAAGGTGACGTAGTTTACAGGATTCCCTGTAAATGCGGAAAGGTGTACATCGGAGGGACTGGAAGACCTATGCAAGACAGAATTAAGGAGCACGATCGAAACATCCAACTCGCCCGTACCGAGACCTCCGCCGTTTTAGGGCGTGCTCACAACACCAGACACAAGCATACATACATACATACATACATAAACTTTATTAAAGTGTCAAGGTATTTAGCTAAAAGCTAATTGTGGACACTATAAACGATAAAATGAATACAATGTAAGTATATGTAAAAACATTAGAAATATAGTCTTAAAATATCATCAATATACAAAATGACATCAATATATAAAATTTTTACAATCAAATAGAACAAACAAGCAAACAGACAATATAGGGCAAACATATAAGCAGCAGTCGAAACATGAATATAAAATTAAAAAAGTTAAACAGTCTAGATAATTTAAATTGGACGAATTAAATAGAAGATAGTGGAGCACTCCCCCAATACACAAGGCAGCCAGACAGCAGAAGCCACTATGCGTATCCACCAATCTAAGATGAGCACGCACAGCAGTCACACGTACCGTCCAGCAAGCCAAGTACATTGAGAGCACGCACCCCTTTCCTGAAAGCCTGAAGACTGGTCTTACTGCGTAGTCCCTGGCTAATCTTGCCCCATATGTGTGGGCCTAAGTATCTAATACTATGCTTACCATACTTAACAGTATTGTGTCTAGGAACAGGAAAATCACTTCTTAAGTTATAATGCCTATCTTGCTGAAAAAACATATTACATACATGCTCTGGAGCTAGTGAATTTTTAACCTTATACATTAAAATTAGTATATCTTGTAACCGTCTGTTCTCAAGACTGGAGAGTCTACCCTTCTCTAAGAGTTCCTCATACGTGGCATTCCTATCATTATATATGGCACGTAATGCCCGTTCTTGTACTCTTTCTAATTTTCGTGCATCTGAAGCTTTGCAGAAATGCCACACTATGTGACAATATGTTAAGTTAGGTAAAATTGCCGATTTATTTAGTTGTAACTTGGCTTCTCTGGGAATCATATTTCTAAGACGTACTAAAACACCAACTTTCTTACTTGCCTTTTTGCATATATCACTTATGTGAGCACTAAAACTAAGTTCATCATCTAATGTTACTCCTAGTAACTTCAAGTCTGGTGATGATTTAATAACCTGTTCATCAATCTTGACATTGATAGACGGACTGTCCTCATTTTTGTTCTTCCTGCCTAATAACATTAAATTGTACTTGTCATAGTTTCCCTTCAAAAAGTTATCTTTGTACAATTTTGATATAGTGTGCCCCCCATCAGTTAAAAGTTTTTTCACGCAGTCAACTGAATATCCCTTTACATAAAGCTGATGATCGTCAGCGTACATTGACAAGCTTGCATTATTCACTATATACGTCATATCATTTTGAAAAATGTTCCACAGTAGGGGTCCAAAAGATGACCCTTGAGGGCATCCTCTAACAGCATCCTTCCAACTGCTCATGACTCCATTGAGTTTAACTCTGTTTTGTCGATTGGAAAAATATGATCTCATCAAGCTAAGTGATTCCTCTGAGAAGCCATATGCCTTTAGTTTATTTATCATGAGTGATGGATGTAGGGAATCGAATGCTTTACTCATGTCTGTTGAGAGTGTTCCAATAAATTGCTTAGAATCCACAGCCAGCTTCCAATCTTCAGTCAGTCTGAGCAAAGTACTTTCACTGCTATGTTTTTTTCTATACGCAGATATGCAGGAATCGAGCTTGGAGTCAAAATGATTATTCACTGGTATGCTCATAATAGACTCAAAAACTTTATCTACTGTGCTTAGCAATGTTATTGGACGACAGTTTCTGTCATCCAACCGGTCATCCTTTTTGTCGACTGGGTTCCACTCTCCTTTCTCCCATGCTTCAGGCCATTCCCCTTTCCTTATGCACTCATTAAAAAGCTTTGTTAAGGAATCTGATATGCCACTTGATGCTAGCCTTAACATTCTAGGAGATATGGAGTCATAACCCCAGGCCTTTCTAATATTAAGTTTCTCGAGGGCTAACTGAACTAGATTACTACTGAGTGGTTGAAAGCAGAAGTTCTTTCGATTGCTCTTATTTGCATTACAGATGTTAGTGAGGCTTGAATGACTCGACAAATCGTCCTCTGTTAAGCTATTGACACCTGCTCCACCAATATTATTGCCCATCGTGGAAAAGTAATTTGCCAGAACATTTGCTACTTTTTCTTGGTCCTTCTCAATTCTCCCATTTGTTTTAATGTGATTCTCACTTGCAGGCTGCTTTTTATCACTAAGAAATGGCCTGAAGGTTTTATAGAACTCCCTTGGCTTAGCTTTAACGTCATCTGCCTTTTGTTTCCAATATTTTTTAATGGCTTTTCGTCTGTAGTTAGTAGCTTTATTTCTCCATATTCTCTTGAGCTCCCTGTTTTCCTCTGTTCTACTTTGAGCATATTGCTTGGCAAATTTCCTTTTCATTTTGATTGCCCTTTTGCACTCAGGTGTCATATATGGCACATCGACTTTACGAAATCTCATTCTTTTAGTGGGCATGTGCTTCTCTACTATGGTGTTGAGAAGGGACTCCCAAAAAAGATACTTCTCATCAAGAGTATCAAAGCTATCCATTACGTTCCAGGGAGCACAAGATAAATCTTCATTGAGTTTTTAAACATCCAGTGTCCTGGTATTCTTAAATGTGACTACTTTTCTTTCATGCTGAGACACCCTCTCCTTCATAATCCCATACACTAGATGGTGGTCACTCATTTCTGGATTTGGCGCTCCACTTGTTTTAAAAAGCTCTGGCTTGTTTGTAAGAATCACATCCAGAAGTGTTTCAGATGTAGGCGTAATTCTGGTCGGATCCTTGATTAGACACTCCAGGCCAGTCGACCTCATCGCCTGAAGAAGACTAGCAGTATGCAGTCGAAACGTCGCGATCTACATCACACGTGACTACATCGTGAGAAAAACGAAAAACTTTGCTTTTACTTGTTATTCACCACGATGAATAACCACAACTCTTTTTACGAGATTTCAATTAATGTTTTTCCCAAATTCTTTCTTTTCCAGACTGAAAAGAGTTGTGCAAACCCTCCTTAATTGAATCTCTTTTGAGCTTAGATGTGCATGATCTTCATTTCTTTGAGTAGTTTTTTTGTTTTGCTCTACCCTGTATAACGAAGGCATTGATAACACAATTTTTTCTTCCCAATAGTCCAGTTTCTATTATTTGAACGATGCGGCAAACAGTCTATTCCGTCAGCTAGAGTTATTTTTGATTGCAAATGAAATATCAACATAGCCAATCATGTTTCACAGATCGGCCCATCCATTAACGACCCTCTAGTCATAAACAACAAAATCGTGCTAGTATAATAATATTCACTTTAATTACCAAATCATGGACCCTACCCCACGATGGATCTCGCACTATTTCTGTGAGGTATATAAGCATTGACACATTAGGTAAAACGGTCGTCATTTGTCAGGTGACTTAAGCAACAAACAAAACAGCTTACTAGCACTGATCATTATTTCATCGTGACGTTTTTGAGACCGAGGTTTGATAGAATGATTAATTACCTCGAACTTTAAACAGGAACATAAAACTATCTATCAATCGGTAAATAACTTCGTACTTATTGACCAAGAGAGAAGGCCGAAAGTGAAATTACTTGGCTCGAGTAATAAATGATTGAATATATTGTCTGAAGATCGCTAAGTTATATTAAAAACAAAAAGAGAACCTCTTATCCATCTTTAACTGCTTATCAGAATAATTTTGATTAGGCAAAGGTTTACATTTTCTCGAGGATTCTAATACACTTTCAAGAGAAGTAAAGCTATGAATTATTTAGTCTTTTCTTTATTTCAGTCTTAATGATTTTAAATTTTGAAATTTAAACGTATGCATATAATTTGCACCAATGACTTCAGGAATGAAAGCTGTCAACTTTGTTTGACATGCTATCTTTCATTAAAAACGGCTTGTTTATCAAGAAATAGTTAACGTGTAGCGCGCCACCATCGAATTATGGATGCAGGTGCGACGTTGATATTGACGAAAGAAGTGCAAGAGTCATTTTTCGACGGTTGGCGTTGAAAGTTTGTATTTCGACGGTCAAATTTGAAGACGCTTGACGAGAATGATATGCTATTGCTTTGCAGAAAAGGGCTTAGCAATTTAGAAAAATTTCAACGTTTTTAACCGGTCATCTTACTATGTTTATGTCAATTTCCGTATTTTTACGGTTGACTTTTTTACGACTAACGATTAAAATTTGTCAATTCTTACTACAAATGGCTAAATTTTTTGGCCGTGTTACGGCTAACAGTTAACCCCATTGAGACCCTCTAGGTAGCCCGGGCTTGCAGAATGTGCCTTAGTAAAGGCGCAAATATGGGAACGCTTTCTCGCGCTCGCCCACGGCGGTAAGGTTCCGGCGGTACAATTGGCACTCGCCTTAAGATCTGTGTTACTAAATTTTCCAAAGAATTTAGAGCTGGTGCAAATTTCTATATAACCTCAAAGATAACACGAAAATAAAGCCTGGAATCTTGCAATTTGCTAGAAACAAACATGGTACTAAGAATACATTTTGATTATTTGAAATCGACATCCAAATTGACACGCCGCTATTATCTGCCACAGCCAAAACATGTACTAAAATTTCACAGATAGGAAGAAAGCAGCTTTGAATGGAATATTTTGACCAAGTGAAAAATAACCCAACATATTCTATTATTATTGCGAAACATGCTCATGGCAAAGTTTGAAATTGTTTTTTTTTATCTATATTCTTACATTTCTCAAGAGTGAAATTCATCATTATTTGGTCAATTTATTTAAAGTTTCCGGTCGGTCATTCGAGGAAATTTCGATCGGTGTGCTGGCTTACTTTTTCGATAGCTTTTGGATAGTTTAAGTAATGATAGAGGAATAAAGTTCTTAACTACCGATCGACCAAACTTTCTGTGTTGAGTGGTCGAGGCTGCAGGAGTTGTTAATTATCTTAGAGACACAGAGAGATCGTTTTTAATCGCACTAGGGTTTACTTCTAGAACCTTTCTCAGTGATGTTTCTTTATGTTTAAAATGAGACCCGTTGTAGAAATTATATTTCCATCATAACCGTAAATAAAAAGTCGGTGCCGTCGGTTCCACACTCGTCATAGTTATGAAACTGCGAACGAAATGATAAGTTTACGCCAACCTGTCTGGCCCTGCACAGTGAGTTTATCATTAATCGTAGGATTTCGTGAGCGGGACTATCGCTACATATGATCTATTTTTATTACCACATTTTGTCAGAATTGCTTTTCGTCAGTTATTGACGCTTCAGTCAATCTTGTAAGGAATTTACCCTTGAGAATGTAAAAATAAAAGAAAAATGAATAAACTCTAAATCTATGTTTTGACGGGTAATCGATTCTATCAAAAACATTTTGTTGTTTTTTTGCAGACGGGAATTTTATGATTTTCATGGAAGAAAAATGGGTCGCTCTTAGCCAACTTAAGCGAAGTAATTTTTATATAAGAACAATGCTGGCATTAGGAATAGACCACGTTTTCTTGTTTTAAAAATTTGTTTATAAAAATAGGTTAGCCTGTCTCGTAAGCTTTTAGCCATTTTGTGGAATTGAAAAAAACCTTTGACGCTAAATCCTTTTAAGTATTATTTTTTAAAGTGGAGGCTTTAATACATGTCATATAAAAAATAGTTTGAGTGAGATTATCCTTGACAAAAACTTTGCACAGAAGTTTCGTGCAAGTTTCAAATTTTAGGCTCTTCCAAAATTAATCTCACAGCAAGGATACCCAAGACTGAAATTTATTCAATATTATTTAGTCAATACATGACATGAGGTCACTTTGAATTTTTAAGCAAGCCTTGAAGACCGCAATTTTTTAACTCAGTTTATGATGTAATTTTATTGAACATTTTAATATTGTATTTTTAACTATTTTTAACCTTTCAAATTTAACATTTTTTTTTGGCAGGGCCTCAATGAATAACACCTTTGGTGATGTGAGCTCCCTCACATTATTACTATTATTATTATAGTGTTTTGCTGTGATCAACAGTTTTCAACAGCAGAAAAAATTATGTAGGTGGAGTTTTCTTCGAAATGAGAAAAAAACTATGATTAAAAACAGAACAGATAACTGAGCTGTTTCAAGAAAACGAACGAGAGAAATAAATCGTTGATTATATTCACCATAGCTAAGCAACTCTACCAACCTATGTTGGCTACCAAAAGTGAAAAATTACAAAAGTCATCCTAGATTTGTACGTTTAGAAAACTTTCGAAACTGATATAAATCTGCTCATTGGCGCGAGCAAGAACATCTTTTTTGGGCTTCAATTCGCATGAATTTCCTCTGTTTACGATAACCGTTGAAGAAAAACGCCACAGGGAACCTCTTTAATTATACATTCCTTTAAAAAACACTCAATAGTCAAGCATCTGTTTATTGAAACTGGTGCTCGACTTTGTCATTTATCCGGCAGCCCCTTGCGGTTATGGGTGGAATTCCACCCATATTTCCGGTTGTCTCGTCGAATATTGCGTTACTCCTGATTCCTTCCAAATTTGGTGTGTATGACGCTAAAAGATTAAACAAATCATGTAGCGAGTTTGAAGGGCGACAGTTAAATGTGTGCTACACAACGTTCATTTGAGTGCTAAAATTTCACTGTCGAAGATGGCCTCATCGTCGAAGCGTGCACGGGTGAGCTTTATCTCCGCAGAAATTGCTTTAGAAAAAATATTTTACGATGAAGACACCGCTGATGGGATGGACAGTGGAGAAGAAAGTGATTTAGACCGGCAGATCGAGGTGAGAAGTCAATATCGGCCATCGCGAAATGGTCGCCATCGCACATGTTGTCTTGAAATGCGAAGTTGTTCGCCTCAGATAGCCCTTTTGTGATTGATAATTTACGCTAAGAGTGTGTTTTTAGCGATGAGATGTGATGCGATTCAAACTATTTGCACAAGCGAAATATTAGACGCGTAATTCGATCAGCTGCTAGTTGTTGCTATGGAGAAATGCATTTTTCGATCGCGTCGGATGCTTGGGATTCGTTGGCGATTTGGCGATTTAGTTTAGTATCGCTTGTTCATTCGGTTAATTTTGAGTATTTTACGGAATATAAGCAGTGTACATTTTATATTTTTAGTGAGGGAGAAGTTGAAGATGACGATCGGCCGGAGGAGGCTTGCGCTTCGACTTAGGAACCCATGGCTCCTGGTGAGTGAAATATTTCCAACCTGCGAAATTTAACAACAAGTATAATTTCCGAATGCGTAGACCATAGAATAACTTGAATTTGTTTAGGATATTATTCTATAAATGTTGAGGATAATTGATTTATTCATTGAAAATTATATTTTTGTTTGAATGTGTTGTTGGTGGCCCCTCTGCTCCTTCTGCTGCTACCAGATTCTAACCACAAATAGTGTACTACGTAAGTCCATGAAGTGGTGGAAAACTATGGTTTACCACCTATTTCACATGGCTGTAATCAATGGCTTTATCCTTTTCAAAGAGCATCAGGCTCAGTTTCCTGACAATGAAGCTCTAAAAAGGCCCTCTCAGTATTCTTTGGGTGATTTCTGAGAAAAAATTGTTGGCAACTCTGTGGTTTACCCGATTATGGTAGTCCACCAGAGAATACCATGATGAAATCACCCCCTTCCACCCCAGAGGAATTTACAACTGTCCATATCTTAGTTTTCTCTGATACTCAGAGACGCTGTGTGGTATGTTATAAAGAGGGTAGGGGAGATTTCAGGGTTCGATCTTATTGCAATGCCCCTCAATGTCAAAAGTGTATGCATGTTAGTAAGGGTTGGGATTGTTTTGCAGTGTTTCACTCTAAGAAGTACCACAGGCAAATTTTGCTGATGTTTATTCCAATGTTTTCAGATGTTGTGTTTCTCAAAAGTATCAGAAAAAAAAATAATAACTTTTTTTACCTTGTTGCTTTTATCTTTGTCAGTGGGAATAGTTGTGATTTGGTCATTTGATTTTAGTTAGTAGGGATGTTAAAAGGCAAATTCAATCACCCAGTAACACATCAGGGCCTACCCATCCTCCTGTTATAAAGTCGAATTTCCCAACAAATTTTTTTTTTCCTGCTAATTTTTTGGAATGACATGGGCGCACATAAAAATTCATAAAAAATTCATTATTTATTCTTTTTCTTTCAGATTTTCAGGAAATGTTGCTGAAAAGGTATTAACTTCTGCTATCAATTAATCTTAAGTAACCTATACCTGTGAGGAAAAGTGACTTTGACCTCAAGTTTTACACTATGTCTTACTTATTTTGTGTTTTAAATTTTACTTTTTAGGAAAGTCCTGGGTTTCAATGATGAATTTTTTTTTTCCTGAGAAGCCCATTTTATACACTTTAAAATGACATATTGTAGGTGTTATTCCTGTAAATGTTTGTTGAGATATGAATTAAAACTGAATGTGGACAAATTTTTGCTAATTTTTTTGGAATGACATGGGTGCACATAAAAATTCATAAAAAATTCATTATTTATTCTTTTTCTTTCAGATTTTCAGGAAATGTTGCTGACATGTCAATAATTAACTTCTGTTGTCAATTAATCTTGAGTAACCTATACCTGTGAGGAAAAGTGACTTTTGACCTCAAGTTTTACACTATGTCTTACTTATTTTGTGTTTTAAATTTTACTTTTTAGGAAAGTCCTGGGTTTCAATGATGAATTTTTTTTTTTTCCTGAGAAGCCCATTCTATACACTTTAAAATGACATATTGTAGGTGTTATTCCTGTAAATATCTGTTGCGATATGAATTAAAAACTGAATGTGGACAAATTTGTGCGTTTTTTGTAACTGCTGGTGTTGGGATATCTCAAAAACGTTGACCAGGGATGATCTCCTTTGAAGAATAGCCTAGTACCTCGCCCTCCTTTTCCTTAGAAACTTGGACCGCACTGAAGACCTAATTACCTTCTTGGACTGAAATCGCTAATATAATGCAGAGGGAGCACAACAGGATTTTACGGGGTCAGTCATTATATAATTATAACGCCTTTGGCACCTGACCACAGGGGACACTTTCAAGGAATTAATAATAACAATTTATAGTCCAAGACGCATGGCTCCAGTCAATCCGTTGCATTAGGTTAAATTTTTCACCTGGTATTATTTTACCAATTTGGCTTTTTGTGCAAAGAGCCTAAACAGGAAGAGGGAAGTTCATTTCTAATATTAATGATCATCTTGACTTGAAACCAACAGTTTCTATCGTAACCATTGCTACCAGACAGGAATAAAAGAAAACACGTTTGGCTCAATAGCACTAAAGTTGGGCACCAAAGAACGTTGGATCTTTGAAGGTAAGAAATGGTCATATTTAATGCATGGATAACTTGAGTTTGACTTTCATTCCACGATATAAATTGGATTCTCCTCTATTTCTGTGTGGTTGAAATAAAACGAAAATGAAATTTACCGAGCTTCCAAATGCGGGTATAACAAAATTTTTGCGAAAAAGCAACTTCACCTTTTTGAAATAAATAAGATCATTATCCTTAAATTTTAGTTTCCTACAACGTGTTTACTTCTTGAACCTCTCTCAGCGATATTTGTTTTATGTTTATAATGACACTACTCGAAATTGTAGTTCCATCATTAACATAAATAGAGATAAGTACCAAATTATAAAAAGTCAGTGCTGGCGGTTCCAAGCTCGTCACAAATTGTGAAACTCGAAACGACGGGACATTTCATAAAGCGATGACAGAGGATTTAAAACAGTGACAAAGCCCGCTGTTTGGGTTCAATTTTCGGTAAAGGAAAATAGAGTTGATGGCAAAAATCTACTTCATTTGAAACATACAACTTCCCAAAAATTATGGGTTTTTTTTCTGTAATTGTAAAGATTTCCTTTCACAAAGTGTTTTGTCCTGTCTCCAACTTAAACTGATATGCAGCTCGTTTGAATCCCGTTCATATTATGACAGAAGTGATGATTTGAAATAGAAGAACCTTGAAAAATATGGAAGTTAATTTGCAAGGCTCCCAATAGGAGAATGAGTCGGGAACTAAATGCTGACTTGCAGGTCTCGTTTACCTTAAGTCTGAAGCAATTTTATCTAACGTAGGAAACTTGACAATTTTTTTTATAATTTAAAAAATATTCCAATGAACGCCTTAGAAGCCAAATACTATACAGGATGGTTCGGCTGAATCCAATCATAAATTACGGAACACCCTTTCTAAATATCAATTTGCTATTATCCTTAAGAGCAAGGTTGCGATTAACAACAACATTCAGAATTTCGTCTCATTAAGGCCCTGGATTAAGTATAGCAGCTATCTACAGTGGATCTTGCTCAATCATTATAAGATATCTGATAGGTTCTGCCTCAACACTTTTTATGCAATCCTAATGTATCGAGACAGGTCGTAAGTTTCTCCAAAAAAAATGATGGGATTTCTGTAGTTTAACATCTACCGTTTACAGGAGACTTATTGTTTATTCAAACTAAATAGCTTATTAGAACTCATCATTAATTAATTTTGACGTTAATGAATGCGAGGGAAGATAAAATGACTAATACTGAGGACTTCCAACACGAAAACCATCTTTAACTTGTTGCGTTCCTGAATTGTTTAGAGTAAGTAGGAGGGTCAAACAAGAAAATATTTTGCTCGATGTAGTTAAGTGGGTGGCACAGCTTAACAACTATAAAGACCATAATCGAAATTCAAAAGGGAGTTTCCTTTACTAATTTCGTCTACTTAGAACAAGAGATTCACAATCCCTCATAGAACGTGGCTTATTTTATAATTTCTGATTTATCTCAAGATATAGGCCAAATTAAGAATTCATGCTTTTGGAAAATGAAAGTGAACTGCGCGAGTGCAAGGCTAATGTCTTTTTTCAGCGGATAGGGTTACGCCAACCTGTCTGGTCCTACACACCGATTACCATTATCCGTATGATTGCGTGAGCGGGAATATCGGTACATAAGCCGGATCTATTTTTTTTTACCATGTTTTGCGAGTATTGCTTTTTGTCAATTATTTACGCTTCGGTCAATTTTATGAGGTGTTTCCTCCTGATAATGAAACAAAAAATAACACAAAATAAAATAAATTTAAAAAAAACGCTGAATCTATGGATCGATCTTGTAAATTGGAAAGTGTAGTTCTCGAGGGAACTTGACTTTTGATTGCATTATCGGAGTATGTTCACCCAATATTCTCAAGAATATGTTTATGATGTTACTGTCTTAAACGCACTCCATTGAATGTAATTATGAAGCAATTGAATGTTATAGCAATTTGTGTAGCAAAACCCCTGAGTATAATCAGTAGGTTAAACCCAAAAGAATCGTAGCTCGCCAAATTCCAAGTTCTCCCATAAAGCAAAACAGAAAACATCACAAATGCGTTTATGTGCAGAAATTAAAACGCGTGCCCACGTATTTTATTTGCTTCAATCATTTCAATGGCACTGAACCGACTGTTATTTACTTTGTTAACATCCCATTTTCAATGCAAAAAGGTCGGCTCCTATCACTTAATCCGTTATTGAATGCGGGTGGTGTTATTTCTGTTTAAAATTAATTTTTTTCAGCCCGTGTTATTTCCTATCACTCTTTATTTTTATTTTGCTGATTCAAAACAGTTGATGTACTAAGCTTATAACGGGTCGTTATGACAAAACTTAAATCCTGAACTCATTAAACATGATTTTTAAAGGAAGGAACCGTAGTTTTGTAAACTTGGTTTGTAGATATTAATGGTATTGTAGATATTAAAGGTTGTGCTATTATGTTAGTTGATTATATTCACCATAGCTAAGCGATTCTAACAACCTACGTTGACTAGCAAAAGTAAAAATTTAAAAATGTCATTCTAGATTTGTACCTTTGGAAAACTTTCGAAAACTGGTATAAATCTGCTCATTGACGCAAGACAAGAATGTTTTTTTTTCGGCTACAATTCACATGAATTTCCTCTGTTTACGATAACCGTTCGAAAAAAAAGGCTATAGGGAACTTCTTCAGCTTTATATTCTTTTACTAAACACTTAATAGTCAAGCACATGTTTATTGAAACTGGAGCTTGACTTTGTCATATATATGTCATTTCGTGCATTTAATCATTCAAGTGGTTAATATCTAAAAAACTCGCCCTCATTTTCCTTAGAAACTTGGACCGTACTGGAGACCTAGTAACCTTCTTGGACTGAAATCGCTAATATAATGCAGAGGGAGCACAATAAGATTTTACGGGGGTCAGTAAATATAGAATCATAACACCCTTGGCACCTGCCCACAGGGGACACTTTCAAGGAATTAATAATAACAATTCATAGTCCAAGAAGCATTACTCCAAATCAATCCGTTGCATTAGGTTAAATTTTTCACCTGGTATTATTTTACCAGTTTAGCTTTTTATGCAAAGAGCGTAAACAGGAAGAGGGAAGTTCGTTTCTAATATAAATAATCCTCTTGGCTTAAAACCAACAGTTTCTATCGTAACCATAGCTACAGACAGCGATAAAAGAATACGCATTTGGCTCAATAACACTAAAGTTGGGTACCAAAGACCGTTGGATCTTTGAAGGTAAGAAATGATCATACTTAATGCATGGATAACTTGAGTTTGGCTTTCATTCCATGATACAAATTTAATATCCACTCTTGACTCCTCTGTTTCTGTGTACTTGAAATCAGGCGAAAATGAAATTTATCGAGCTTCCAAATGTGGGTATAAAAAACATTTGGCGAGAAAACATCTTCAGCTATTTGAAATAAACAGGATCGTTATCCTTAATTTTTAGTTTCCTACAACGGGATTCCTTTTTGAACGTTTTCTCGGTGATATTTCTTTAAGTTTATAATTACACCCCTTCTCGAAATTGTGGTTCCATCGTTACCGTAAATATAGAAAAGTGCAAAATTATAAAAAGTCAGTGCTGGCGGTTCCAAGCTCGTCACAAATTGTTAAACTGGAAACGACAGGAAAATCCAAAGAGCGATGAGGGAGGATTTAATGCTGTGACGAAGCCCGCTGTTTGAGTTCAAATTACAGTAAAAAAAATATAGAGTTGACGACAAGAATCTTCTTCATTTGAAATATCCAACTTGTCAAAAACTATGGATGTTTTCTCTCTCTGTACTTATGAAGATTTCCTTTCAAAAATGTTTTTGTCTTATCCTCCAAAAATTGATGACTTTGAAAGAGAAGAACCTTGAAAAATATGGAAGTTGGTTTTCATGTCTCCTAATCAGAAAAATGAGTCGGGAACTAATTGTTGGCTCACAGGTCCTGTTAAGTCTGCAGCAGTTTTCTCTAACGAAGGAAAACCTGAAAATGTTTTATAATTTAGAAGGTATTCAATGTAGGCCTTGGAGGCGCTTCGATCAATTTTATGAGGTGTTTTCCCCTGATAATTAAAAAAAAAAAAAAAGAAAAAAAGAAAAAAAAAAGGAAAAAAAAACCAGAAATGCTGAATCCATGGATCGATCTTGTAAATTTGAAGGTGTTTTTTCTCAGAAACTCGAAAGAACTTGACTTTTTATGTGACTGCAGTAACGGAGTTTATTTATCTAATGTTCTCAAGAATATGTTTATAATGTTATTTCCTTAAACGCACTCCATTGACTATAGTCATGGAAATTTGTGTGGCGAAATCCCCGAGTCTAATCTGAAGGTAAACACCGATAGAATCGTAGCTCGCCAAATCCAAAGTTTTTCCATATATCCCAAACGCGTGCCCACGTATTTTATTTGCTTCAATCATCTCAATGGGTCTGGACTGACTGCTATTAGTTTAGTTAACATCCCATATTCAATACAAAAGGGTTGGTATCTATTACTTAACCCATTATCGAATGCAGGTGGTATTATTTCTGTTTAAAAATAATTCATTTCAGCTCGTGTTATTTCCCATCACTCTTTATTTTAATTTGCTGATTCACTATAGTTGATGCTCTGAGCTTATAACTGGTCATTGTGACAAAGCTAAAATCCTGAACTCAACAAACATGATTTTTTAAGGGAAGGACCTTAGTCTTGTAAACTTGTTTTGTTGACATTAATGGTATTTAGAAAGGGCGTGTTATTATAATGAGCCATTGACAGTCTTCATACAATCCTGATGCATCGAGGCATAGGTCGTAATTTTCTCAGCAAATTTATTGAATTTCTGTATTTTAAGATCAGGCGTTTACGAGAGATTTCCTCTTTGTTCAATCTAAAGAGCTTATTAGAACTCGTCATTTATTGATTTTGTCGTTAATGAATGCGAGGGAAGATAAAATGACTTATCAATTTGGACTTAAAATTATTTTAGTTTTGTGCGTTCCTGTATTATTTCGAATAATTAGCAGGGCAAAACGGGAATATATTTTGTTCGATATAGTGAAGCGGGTGGTACAGCTTAACAACTACAAACACGATATTCGAAATTCAAAAAAGAGTTTCTCTTATTAATTTCGTCGAATTAGAATAAGAGACTCACAATCCATCAAAGAACGCGACTTATTTTATAATTTCAGATTTATTTCAAGATAAAGTCTAAATTAAGAATTCATGTTTTTGGAAAATGAAAGCGAATTAGGTTAAATTTTTCACCTAGTATTATTTTATGAGTCTAGCTTTTGGTGCAAAGAGCCCAAACATGAAGAAAGCAGTTCATTTCTACTATTAATATTCATCTTGGCTTGAAACCAACAGTTTGTATCGTAACCATACCTACCAGAAAGTAATAAAAGAAAGCACGTTTGGCTCAATAACACTAAAGTTGGGCGCCAAAGAACGTTGAATATTTGAGGGTATAAAGTGATATATTTAATGCATGGATAACTTGAGTTTGACTTTCATTCCATGATGTAAATTGAATATCCACTCTTAACCTCTTTATTTTTGTGCGGCTGAAAAAAAGAGAAAATGAAAAATACCGAGCTTTCAAATGTGGATATAACAAACTTTTGGCGAAAAAACAGCACGCTATTTGAAATAAACAAGATCATTTTCCTTAATTTTAGTTTCCTACAAGGGTTTACTTCTGTAGAAATTGTAGTTCCATCATTATCGTAAATAGAGAAAAGTGCCAAATTATAAAAAGTCAATACTGGCGGTTCCAAGCTCGTCACAAATTGTGAAACTCGGAACGACAAGAAATTCCATAAAGTGATGAGAGAGGTATTAATGCAGTGACGAAGGCCGCTGTTTGGGTTCAATTTACGGTAAAGCAAAATAGAGTTGATAACAAAAATCTTCTTCATTTGAAATATCTAACTTGCCAAAAATTACAGTTGTTTTTTTATGTACTTAGAAAGATTTCCTTTCACAGATTGTTTTGTCCTATCCCTCAACCTAGACCAATATGCAGCTCGTTTGAATTCCGTTCATATTATGACTAAAGTGATTATTTTGAACAAGAAGAACCTCGAAAAATATGGAAGTTGATTTACATGGCTTCCCATCAGAAAGATAATTCGGGAACCAAATGTTGGCCCACATGTCTCTTTAACCTTAGGTCTGCAACAATCTTATCTAACGGAGGAAAACCTGAAAATGTCTTATAATTTAAAGGTTCTTCCAATGAAAGCCTTAGAAGCCAGATCCGATACTGAATGGTTTGGATGAATCCAATCATAAATTACGGTACACCTTTAGCAAACATCAGTTTGCTATTATCTTTGAGATGAAAATGGCGTTTAAAACAACATTCAGGGGTTCTTCTTCGACAATCTTTATTCAATCCTTATGTATCTGACATAGGTCGTAAGTTGCTCAGAAAATTTATGGAATTTTTTGTTGTTAAATATCCACCATCTACGGGAGATTTATTGTTTGTTCAAACTAAAGAGCTTATTAGAACTCGTCATTAATCAATTTTGACGTTAATGAATGTCGGGGAAGATGAAATGGCTAATAACTTAGGACTTCAAATTATTGCGTTCCTGTATTATTTCGAGCAAGTAGGAGGGCCAAACAAGAAAATATTTTGCTCGCTCTAGTGAAGTGGGAGGTACAGCTTAACAACTTCAAACACGATATTCTAAATTCATTTCTCTTATTCATTTCGTCGAATTAGAACAAGAGACTCACAATCTATCCAAGAACGTGGCATATTTTATAATTTCAGACATATTTCAAGATACAGTCTTAATAAAGAATTCGTGTTTTTGGAAAATGAAAGCTAACTGAGTGTTTTTTTTTTTTTTAGGTGGATAAGGTTACGCCAGCCTGTCTGCTCCCACACACCGATTACCATTATCCGCAGGATTTCGTGAGAGGGACTTTCGGTACCTAAGATTTATTTTTATTACCATATTTTTGTGAGAATTTTCTTTTCGTCAATTATTGACGCTTCAATTAAACTTGTAAGGAGTTTCCCCTGAGAATGAAACCAAAAAAACAAAACAAAACAAAACAAACACACAAACGAAGAAACGTTGAATTTATGGGTTGATATTGAAAATTGGGAGTTCTTAGAAACTCAAGGGAACTTGGCTTTTTATGTGACTCTATGACATTATTCACCTAATGTTCTTAAGAATATTTTTATGATGTTATTGTCTTAAACGCACTCCATTGACTATAATTATGAAGCAATTGAAGTTAATGTATGGAAATTTGTGTGGTAAAATCCCTTTTTCTAATCTGTTGATGAAGATAGAATCATAGCCCATCAAAACCAAAGTGTTTCTAATTAGCTCAAAGGAAGACATTGAAAACGTGCTCATTCGCAAACTTTAAAACGCGTACCCACGTATATTATTTGCAGGGTCAGGACTGACAGCTGTTAATTTTGTTAACATCCCATTTTTAATACTAATAGGTCGGTTTCTATCACTTAAATTCATTATCAAATGCGGGTGGTCGACGCGAAATTTGTGGCACACTGAAAGCATCAATACTGAGCTCCGTTGTCTTGAGGAAGCATGGAATTTTCAGCGTTTCTGGTATTCGCAGTATGGACTTCATCGATAACTTACTTGACGTTTGGTAAAGGTGAGTTACAAAATGCGCATCATTTTCCATCGCTATATTCATAATTCAGCCCGTGCTATCTTATTTTCCGTCACTCTTTATTTCTATTTCGCTGATTTACAACAGCTGATGCACTGAGCTTATTAACGTACCGTTATGAGAAAATTAAAAACCTGAATTCAACAAAGATGATTTTTCAAGGAAGAAACCTCAGTCTTGTAAACTTCTTTTGCAGATATTAACAGTATTTAACAAGGGCGTATTATTATGATGAGCCATATCGGAAATTTTCAGTTGTTACAAAAAAAGTAAGAACTGCTACGATGAAGAATTGCTTCATTCAAAACAACTTCAATCCTAACGCTCATCAGCTCATATTTACATGGAAGGATAATCAATTCTATCAAAAACGTTTCTTTGTTGTGTTGCAGACGGGAATTTGATAATTTGCATGGAAAAATAATTAGCCACTCTTAGCCAACTTAAGCGAAGTTATTTTTATAGAAAGACAATGCTGGCATTTGGAATAGACCAATTTGTACTGGTTTTAAATTTTTGCCTATAAAAATAGGGTAGCCCGTCTTCGTAAAATTTAACCATGTGGGATTGAAAAATAAAACCTTTGACGCACAGTCCTTTTAATTAAATATTACTTTTCGAATTGGAGGTTTTAAAACCTGCCAAGGAACAAATAGCTTCATTGAGATGATCCTTAAGAACGAGTCTCTGTAAGAATCAAACATCTTGGGAAATGAAAATTTTCAACCCCCCTTCAAATTCTGCGTGCAGTTAGGCAATTAGAGGGGATACACAAAACTGCCCTTTTTAAAGGTCGCAGCACTCTTGTTGCCATGGTAACAACGGCTGCTTGTTCGAGGCCTGGAGCCTCATTTTCATTACAAAAACGTCGCAAAAAAAGTGTGAAATGTTTATTTCTCTATATCAAGCTAAATACAACATAACAAATCGTCACTTCTACCATACATAGTGACATCATTCGTCTTCACTTTAATTTATTCAATTTTCCCTGAGAGTGAACATGAACACACCAATAGATTATTCATCTTGGTACAGTTTCGGTCATTTTGTTGTCGGATAAAACAGGGAAAATATTTATCTGAATTTCTCCAAAAGTGCACCGATTCTGGAACTGAAACTACCCACCTAGCTGGTTATAATATTTTAGTTTTTAAATATGTAAATATGTCTGCGGGCTGGCCTCTACTTTTTATAGGGGCAATTCGCGAAAAAAGCTCAAAATCAGATATTGCATAATTTGGCGATGTTTCCATCCAATGTTCTCAACAACAAATGTTTCAGACAAATGAAACATGCACGGCTTTGGAAGTATGTTATTTTATGAGCAATATCCCGAAGAGAAATCTCGCCTCTGGTTGTCATCTTTTAAAAAAAAAAATTGATCAAACTTCATGGAGGACTACTCGACGTAACTACAAACATATACCTCAAATCGTGTGCATATCATCCAGATTCCGAGTGCTGCACCTTCTTTCATGGGAATTTTGAGCGATCCAAAGTCCTCTGAAGATACACTGTTATACTTTAATGTCATTTGAAACATGTCGAAGTCGGCTGATCTACACGAAACTCTCCTCACACCGGTCATTTGTCATAAACATGTACGTTGCATCCCCACTGAGTGCCTAACTGCATGCAAAATTTGAAGGGGGGTTGAAAATGTTCATTTCGCAAGATGTTTGATTCTTACAGAGACTCGTTCTTAACAAAACCTTTGCACAGAGGCTTTGTGCAATTTTCCAATTTTGTGCTCTTTCATAATCAATCTCATGGCAAGGATTCCTTAGACTGAAATTTATTCAAATATATATTTTTTAGTCATTTGAAAACTCTGTTGTTGTGATCAGTATTTTTCAACAGCAGAAAAATGATGTGGGTGGACTTTAACCATTGTGTGGGATTGAAAAAATAAAACCTTTGACGCAAAATCTTTTTAATTATTACTTTTCGAATTGGAGGCTTTAAAACTCTTCAAAGAACAAATAGCTTAATTGAGATGATCCTCAACAAAACCTTTGCACAGAAGCTGCGTGTAATTTTTCCAATTTTGTGCTCTTTCATAATCAATCTCCCAGCAAGGATTCCTTAGACAAAAATTTATTTAAATATATATTTTCAGTGTTTTAAAAACTTTGTTGCTGTGATCAATATAGCAGAAAAATGATATGGGTAGACTCTATTTGACATGAGAAAAAAACTAATGAATTAAAACGATGAACAGATAAATGAGTTGTTTTAAGAAGACAAACGACGGAAATAAAGAGATGACTATATTCACCATAGCTAAGCAATCCAAACAACTTACATTGGCTTGCAAAAGTAAAAAAAATAAAATTTCATTCTACATTTGTTCGTTCAGAAAACCTTCGAAAACGAATATAAATCTCCTCATTGACGCAAAACAAGAATGGTTATTCTCGGCTTAAATTTGCATGAATTCCGTTGTTCGAAAAAAAAGAGCCGCAGGGGAGCTCTTCAGTCATACATTTCTTTAATAAATACTCGATAGTCAAGCACCTGTTTATATAAAGAAAAAAAGAAAAAAAATGCACTTTAAGACCGTACGTCCTGGTCAAGCCTTTGAGATATTAAAGGCTACCTATAAGATAATTTAAATTGTGTTCATCGCACTGATGACAACTACATCAAAAAATGCAAACACCAGTTAACTCCCTTTGTAGTAGGAATTTCACAGTGTTTGATGAGCTCGTCTTTTCTATCGATGTAATTCATGTGAAACATGAAATATTTGCCGTAAATGTTCTGTACCTAAGAAACCCACAAACTCTGAAATAAAGCTAGTTTTATGTTATTGTTTAACTGTAGAAAGCGGCGAAGCAATTTACAAATTTTTTATTACATTTAACCAATCATCGTTCCTCTCGCCGACTGCTTTGTTTGACTTACGTTTTTAACGCATTTGCTACCATAGTTTGCTGAGATCCGAGAATTTTTGCCAAGAGATTTGTTCTTATAACTTTTTACTCGAAGTTTAGTTTTTTTTGCGACGGAAAAGTATGCCTTATAATCATATTTCAATTTTTCCATTTTAGAGCGAGAGCGCGCAATGGTGTTTCCGGACTACTACTTCTTTGCTGAAAGACGTCTGGAAAACCATACCATTGAAAAGAAACGCGTCAACAGCTTGGATGACTGTGAGCTAATGTGCTACCTGAACGACGACTGTGTCAGTCTTAACTTCAAAAAAGATCCTGAGAATAATGAAGCAGTTCACATCTGTGAACTAAATAACGCCACTCATCTGAAATACGACATTGACTTGACAACTGGTGCCAATTTTTATTATCGCGGATCGAAGGTGAGTTACAAATCGATTTTTCGAAATCATTGCCTTTGGATATATATGATAACAATAATTAATGTTTATACAAATTTTTGTGTAGTCGATCATTCGGTATTTCGTTTCTTTTTTCATTTTAATTTTTCTTCTTCTTTAGAACGCTTGTGACAAGAGTCCTTACTGCAAAAATAACGCAACTTGCCAGTCTGGATTTACACTCAAGGGATATCGATGTTTCTGTCCTTCTGGATTCGAAGGAGAATATTGTGAAAAGGGTATGAGTCAACACTTGAAATGAACATATATGAGATTTTTTTCTGATTTTCATGCTGGTATGACAACTGTTCTTTAGTTGCTGAAAGTGGCGTGAATTTCTCTCATTGTATAACGTGCTGAAACTTAGAATCTAAGAAAAATTTCTTACTATATTTTATTGAGCGTGTATAATGTATTCTTCTTTTGCTCGTTTGTATATTTTCATTTTGTTTTGTTTTGGTTTGGCTGCTTATTTGTTGTTTTTTGTTTTGTTTTCTGCCTTTGTTTTTGGTCTCGTTTTTTGTTTTATTTTGTATTTTTTTTATTTACCTTGAATGTTAGACGCCTTTCCATGGCAAAATAAGAGCGGTTTATATGTGTGTCGAATGCTCAATATAGTAACTGCAAGGAGAGCTTAGAAATGATAGCTTAATTGAAAGTTACCACCAGAGAACCAGTTAAAGCAGGAAGCTACAAATAAATTGAGGTTTTCGTGAATTGCTGAGTTCCTATGGCTCTAGATAGAAACCAAAATGCTTATGCTTTAGTTGATATTTTATTCATGTATTTTTTTTTGTCCTTCTCTCTCTTTAATTTTACAACAGATACTGATAAATGCGAAGCATTCGTCGGCAAATGCCACAAGGAGGCTACGTGTAATAACACAAACGGATTATACGTGTGCACATGCAAAGCCTTTAGATTCTTGTTGAATAGTGCAATGAGATTTTTTTTTTTGGTTGTTTGATGATGTTTATCTTGCTAACTTGGCAAGCCACGTTTTAATTGTTCAAAATAGGTGAGACAGTTACCTCACTAAAAGTTATTAAAAGATAGGTTTCTGCATAGACAACTTTTTTTTTCATCAGGCACGACAATCTCGCGTTCTCGAGTAAAAGGTTGAAAACAGCCATGGCTTGCACTCTTAAACGAGGTAATGGCTTATACGCGGCAATTTTGCATAATTTTGAAATCCCATTTTTTTTATCTGTGATTTCATAGACATTGACGAGTGTAAAGGAAAGCACTCTTGTCATGAGAATGCAAACTGCACCAACACCATTGGATCACATGTGTGCGATTGTCAGCCTGGATATACTGGAAGTGGACAAAATTGCACAGGTGAATTCGGAATAGCAAGGAAATACGGTCATGGATGATTTATTTGAGTTCGTTCTTTCTTTTGTTGTTTATATAGCGTGCTTTGTGCTCCCTTAGCAAAACCAGGGGAAGGTTATAGCTTCTTCTTTAGATAACACAGTAAAGGTTTATGCACGGCAATTTTTGCATAATTTTGAAATCCCATTTTTTCATCTGTGATTTCATAGACATTGACGAGTGTAAAGGAAAGCACTCTTGTCATGAGAATGAAAACTGCACCAACACCAGTGGATCACCTGTATGCGATTGTCAGCCTGGATATACTGGAAATGGCCAAAATTGCATAGGTGAATTCGGAATAGCATGCGGTCATGGATGATTTATTATAGTTCGTTCTTTTTAGTTGTTTATATAACGTGTTTTGTGCTCCCGTAGCAAAACAAGTGCAGTTTATAGCGGTTGCTTAAGATAGCCTCCACTGTACCAATATGAAAAATATTGAAAAATAGCAGTTTGACTTACAGGTCCAACCCGAGAATCGCATTAAACCAAAAATTGCAAACGAGTATTCCACTTTTTTCATATACATGCACATGTATGACTTTTGCATAAAAAACAACTCACATTTGTCATTCTTTTCTCTTTCTTCTCTTTCTTCTTCTTCTTCTTCTTTTTTTTGACATTCGTTGTAGCTTGATTATGACGAAATGTGTATGTTCTCTTTCAGACATCGACGAATGCGGTGAAGCTAATGCCGTGAAAATTAATAACTGCCATCCAAATGCCTCTTGCACTAATATTCAGGGCTCATACAGCTGTTCCTGTAATCTTAAATACATCGGGAATGGTATAAACTGTGAAGGTACGTTTGGTATCTGCCATGCCATTAAATTAGTTAAGATGGCTATAGGTTAGACTCGATCTGAATCTTTCCTATTCAGGTGGGCATTAACGACCATATTGCTGCTTAGTTGTATATAAACTACGTTAGCTGCGCGTTAATTCTGCCGAAAGCTGTCTTTGATGCGTTATTGAAGAAAGAGGAAACACAAATTCAGAGACTGCTTTTCGTAGTTTATAAATTTTATTTCCCATATTTATTTACTTCACCTCTCTTTTTTTAAAGTAGTTGTCATTTCTAATAACCAAAGTCCTGTTGTAATAATTATTCCAATTTGTAGCCGATCCATGCTATCATTATAAAAACCTGACTGATGCCAACAGAAATATAAGTTACGTTACACCTTACGGTTCAGCGATGTGTGACAACCAACTCTCTGAGGGATGGTATCGTCTTGTGGGAGCTGCAGGCACAAAAATGCCAACAACCCGTGTGCCAGCATTCAGATGTGGTACAGACTGGTCAGGTTGGTTGGATGGCTCTCATCCTACAGTGGAAGATGGTGAAGTTCAAAGGAAGGTCTGCTTTAGTGGTCGCGATACTGGTTGCAGATATTCGAACAGGATTTCTGTGAAAAACTGTGGATCATACTATATCTACAAACTTTTGAAGCTTTCAGGCTGTGTTGCACGTTACTGTGGTACAGGCAGAAGCTAAAGCAAAAATTTTAAGAAATAAGAAAACTCATAAATTGATCCTTAGGTGCATATAATCTAGGAACTTTTCGAAGTCCTCTTTTATGATAATCATTAATTTCTTCTATAAATTTTATACGCTGATGATGTCCCTTTAACGTGTAATCAAAAATACTTTGAATTTCACATTTTACAAAGTATCTCTTTCATAATTATAATCACAAATAACTAATTTCTGCTAAAAGAACTACTAGTAAACATAAAGAAAAGTGTAGAAAGGAAAATGCTTAAAAAGTGAAATCCTAGACAAGCAGGAATTAGCATGATAACTGACAAAACATGACGAAACTCTTTTCTCTAAACGTTAGAAGCTGCTATACAGGACGCAATATATAGCACAGTATGATAATGTAGCTTCAGTTTGTATAGGTAATCACTTGATTTCGAGTGCAATTTGGAATAAATAAGCACGAGTGAATTTTTTAAAAGACTAACAAAATTACACGAGCCCTTAGGGCGAGTGCAATAAGTGGTCATTGGAAAAATTTACAAGTACTTATTAATTTCAAATAGCTCGAGAAAAATCATGTGATTACTTGTTAATGATATACGTGAAAAAATACGATATAGCTTATCATAACTATACAGAAGCAAAGCGCGCACATCAAGTGCAAAAATAATCTATTCAAACCGTGCGTTCTATCAAAACAACTGCGTACGATCAAAACAGTAATATACAAAGATATTCTCCCATCTTAAGGCGCAGAAAAGTCCAAGACCGGCTAAACAGTTCAAGGAATTGTTCAGTCTCGTTTGTTACTTCTTTGCACTAAATTGACCCTCTTCTGCATTGAATTACCTAGAGACTGCTTCTATCTTAACCAATCAGAACTAAGTAATTTTTTTTAGGGTATCTTGTTAATTTTAAAAATTAGATGCCGCTTTAGTTAGTGCTAATGGTAAGTTCGGTCTGATAGTTGCTTTAAAAAGAAAGCAATACGATTATGTAAGGACAAGTGTGTGTTAATACTATCTCGTGTGAGGAAGTAAGGTATGGTATTAAAGTTTAAATATTTTCCTCGCAATTTTACCTTAAAATGAAAAAAAAAGTTTCCAAGTGGAAGAGTTTTGAAACAAATTTGTCATTGTTTCAATCATATGAAACCATTAATAATGGCGTAGAGGAGAAATCCCAGATGCTAGTGTTAAGTTGGGGTAAGGAAGTTAAAAGGTAGACAAAAAGAATAGTTAAAAGTTAGCTGAGAGTTTAAAGTTGCACACGATTCCTCAGTCAAGTATTTGTCTTCCATACCCGTGAAGAAATTTAAACGCATAGCAAATGAGATAAACACTTATAAACACTATTTCTCTATAAACCAAAAATGAATGTTTTTATAACCAATTCACTATTGATATGTAAGGTCGATATTCTTCACTGTTGACATTCGTGAGTGATATTGGCTGTCATGATCGTAAACTAGAGATAGTAGAGGTATAGGAATAAGTCATGACTTTCGACCGCTCAACTGAAAACTGTTCACCAGCTTGAATTACATGCAGTGCGTACAACTTGCGCAGTAAGAATTGGTCAATAAAACTTTACGTACTTCTTAATTTATTTGCGAGGCAATTCTCATGACGCAAGCAATGCCAGTGTTCAATTGTTGTTAATCCCTTAATGGTACCTATATCAGTTGCTGATAGTAGTGAGGGGTTAGCAATGTAATTGACGGAAACGGAGGAGAGGAGGAAGGAATTTGCAATGATAAAAAAAAAAAACAAAAACAAAAACAAACAAAAAAACCGGAAAGGCCCATTGCTCTTTTTAGGAGTGTAAATAATTATGGTTATAACTAGAAATCTTCTGTATCCATCCCGTTTCCCTCAGTTTGCCGCAAAAACAAAAAAACGTGAAATCGCTCATTTTTCTAATATACGCATTAAATGAAATAAATGCTTTGCTCACGCTTGATACCGATTTTATTCTTCACAGCGAAACGTGACGTTCATTGGTGGGCGTCTAAACTTCCTGCTAGTAAACAAGTGAGTTGTACACGGTTCCAGATTTTGATTAGGTACATTTGATTGCAAAATTTGGAAAATATTGCACTGAAAAGATCAAGTGTTAAAGTGTTAAATAAATAAAAATAAGTGTCAAGTGTTAAATAAATATTTGAAGCAGGGTCACGCCGTGACTATGCCTGTAATGATAGCGTTATCACATAGGAAAATAGCAGATGTGGCTTCGCCTCTTATAGGAAGCAGTAGCTACATAAATTGTGATTAGGAATCCGAGTGGAAAGCGCGATCACAGACCGGTAATTAGGTGTATGTGATCGTGGCCTGGGAAGCCTGTGATGGGAACGTGATCACAAAGAAAAATAACATTTGTGGCTTCGCCTCCTATTGAATGCAGTAGCCACATAAATTGTGATTAGAAATCACGATTGGAAAACGTGATCACTGACTGTTAATTAGATGTAATCACGGCCTGGGAAGCCTGTGATGATAGCGTGTTCACACTTTGCCCCAAAGTCTGAAAAGTTTTTTGAGCAACTTTAACGTTGTGGCTATTCAAAATTCTCTTGATGGTTTCCGTAACTCCCTGAATGTAAACCAGAGTAGCATCAAACCATGTCTGATTGTCCACCTGGTTGCCGTGTAAACTTTAATATATTTTTTAGATACCAAGATGTTTTTTTGTGATGAACAGGCCCCTTGTGCACTAGAGACTGCCCTTTAAAAAAATAGAAAGTTTAAAAACAGCCTTGTGCGTTAAAAGAATTGTTCTCAAAACTAACCGAAGTAAACGCGTACAACAAACATTTCAATTATGTTTTTTGGAATTTCCGTAGCATTTAACTCACCAAGAGATGTTACTTTGTGACAGTTTTTTTGCTCCATTGAAACATAAATATTTGGAATCTTTCATAAAAAAAAACAAAACAAAACAAAACAAAAAACCTTGAAACAGCAGAACCATTCTTTCGAAATTTAATCTCTTTGAAGAACAAAATACCAGCAACTGGATTGTTTTTAAGCGACTACGTCCAACAACTGTTACAAGGCCACGTGACGTACATGTCGCGAACAATGATCTCAGCGTGTCGTCACAGCACAGCATAGAAATACACAGTCAAAATGTTGTCATTTCCAGACTGGAAATGGATAATTGTCTACAGTTCCTGCTGGGGCGTAAGTTAATTTCATTGTGCTAACCGTGAGGGTTGTAAAAAGACATTTATTTGTAAATAAATTTGCAAGTTCGCCAGCCCAAACTGTATCATTAACCGCATCAACAATTTGGTGCGGTACCTTAAACGAGTCGAAGAGTGCTTGATACCTCTTGTAGGACAGGCTCTATGGGTGTTCGTGCCAATTGACAGAGTATTAAAGTTAAAAAAACCCTCGGGGATAAATGAAACAACTTCTTCGTTTTTGAAATATCATAACAGTAAAAAAAAATATTTGGCAGGATAATTTGATTTCTTCGCTTTTAATTCTTGTTCGAATTATAGAAGTTACGTCAATTTTTTAACCAGATAAGTCGCATCATTTTTTTTCCTTGCAGCAAAAATATACACCCAGAAAAACTTATTGAAAGCCACCATACCAATATGTAATTGCCAACGTTTGATCCACTTTACGGAATAGTGACATCAACTTCTTATGAAGCGAAGACTGTTTCTCACATTTATATGATTGTATAAAGCAATAGACCGCATTTTCTATCGGTTTACCAGCGTAAAAACCCATGCATGACGTTGGGAGAACACGAGAAAATTGCGTAAATCACGAGTCGGAAGCGAGTGATTGTGACTTTTCGGTTATAACGCCGGTTATCCGAAAGAGAGTACTGTCTATTGCCTCTATAAAGTAAACGTCACACAAAACTCAGTGTGTTAAAATATTGTATGCGTCTACCGGTGCAGTAAACGATAGGAATGATCTATCATGGCGCTTGTAGTAACTCAGTTATTTCAGTTATTTAAGAGTGGTTCGGAAAAAAGTTTAAGTGAGCGCGCTTCCTAATAAAAAACTTAGTGGACAAGGTGGATGTTTTAATGACTAAAAACCCAGTCGGTCCAAAGGATCGCAACGACAAACAATGACCCCATAAAATATAGGAAATTAAATTTTCCGAGGATCAAAAATGTTATCCTCATCGGACATTTGTCCACACCCCTCTTCAGTAAATCCTGGATTGTATTGTGTTTGCAAAACTAAGTAAAATGTGACCTTTATATTAAAACGACAAAAACAAACAAACAAAACAAAACATAAAGAAAAGTCGTGCCTTTGAAAGAAGTCTTGACCTAGGTTAGATCTCGTCAAGTGCAATCAGATTGCCTAGATCACTCCATATCGGCTCAAGTCGTTTTCTTTTTTCGGTAAATGTTTCACTTTCAAAAGATCGCTAAAATTTACGATAAAAACGAAGTAAATCCGACATTCATGGCAGAGGAAAGGATGTGGCGTCGAAAGAGAAGCAGACAATCGTTGTGGATCATGTTCATTCAAAACGTGAAGGTCCTGAGGAACAGCCGTCAGAAACCAAAAGCAGACATGTGGCGGCAGCTATCTATTGTCTCACAAGATGCCGTCGAAAAAGTTTGGTAACTGTTGTTTCTATCATAGTGTCCATTGCCGTACTTATCGCAGTGGTGTTTGTAAGAAAACATCCTGCGTAAACCCATGACCACAACGAGTTAAGAGGTAAGAACTGATTCGTATCGTACTTTGGCGATTTAGTTCGAAAGTTATTATGATGAACCTGGAGACTTCACAGCACCGTTTTGTTTTCCACTCCTTAAGAAGTAAGAATTTCACAATTAATTTCTACTGAAACCCGACACTACTTATGAAGCCGTAGTGTTCATCGATCGACATTTGGTATCGGTTATTTAAGCAAAACCAACAAATCTTTTGGATTTTCCTTCTAAAATATTCCAGCTTAAAGTCGGTCTTTCACGTCACTCAAGTTTTTTTTTCTTTTCTCACCGAAAACACTTTTAAAATCTCCTCGAACAATGGATAAGATCATCAACAATATGCATGAACTTCATTGTCAAACCTTAAACTAAATGGATGTTTGATATACCAAGCGTTTAATTGTGGAGCCAAATACTAAAATGGATAGCGTGACAGGTTCTAAAGATCTACAACGTTATTCATTGATTTACGATTTTTGGCTACTCGTTGCCCTTATGAGCAAAGTTTATCAATCAGTGACTGAGGGAAGATAGATTTAAAGCTATTGACGTTTTATGGAGTAGTGACAACTCCTCTAAACAGATGGTCTCTGGCGTTTGTCATACTGCAGATACAATCCATTTCGAAAAGCTGGCAGCAATCCATGATTCGAATTCATAACACTTACTCAAACACCCTTGAACCATCACCTGGGCAAGTTCCGGCCTCGAAAAAATAAACTTTATCTAGATCTCGGGACAACCAGGGATTAAAAAAACTCACAATGTCAGGAATATGCCACCTAAATCCGCCTGCACAAAATGTCTAAATCTTGAAAACCCAGAATCCAAGAGTTAATGAGCACATAACTAGATCAGAAAAATATTATCTGGCTAAATCCGCCTTACGGCATGGATAATTAAAAGAAATTTCACTAATTCATAAGATTGCATTTGTAATAGATAATCATTTTAACAAATCGCACAAACTCCATAACATTTTCAATGGGAATAACCTAAAAGTGAGATACCGCTTTACACCAAACAAGAAAACTTAGTCCAAAAAATTTAAAAAGCGAAAGATCCTGAATTAATTCTACGAAGCTTAACCAAAAGTTCCAAAATAGAGTGATTAAAGGGTTAAGGTCCTCATCATCAGCTGATGAGTGACGAATAACGTAATCTACGATGTCACGTATCAGTATAATTGACATAGGTGATTGGAGAGATGCGCGTCTTCTGATTGATCGAGGATTGTGTCATACCTCGCTTTAATCGCCTCGCAGGAGATGATTATAGCAGGGACTGGCTGCCTCGCGTTTTGGTAATGCTTTCACAGAAGTGATAAACGTGGTAAAAGAAAATTAAATTGCGAAGAGCACAAAAATGCCTCTGAGTATGGCGTAACTTTTTTCAAAAGAGAGATATTAATTATTTGCTGATTTAATTGGATAAACCTGCAAAACCTCCTTGCTTATCATGACACGAATGATCACAATTGTAACAAAATATGCGCAATGCCCTCTTTGTTTGCAGAATTTATAACAGAATTCGAAAGATCCTGTGCAATTATACTGCAACAATTATTCGCATCAAGCTCTGTGAACATTGTTGCATAATTCCCTCGACTTCGTCTCGGGGATCATTATTCAACAATATTCACTTCGCCATCGGCCAATAATTGCTAAGTAGAGGAAGGAGTGGGAAATCCACAAAGAACTTTACTTTCGGTAAACTGAATTGGGGGGGGGGGGGAGTTTCTAGATAAAATGCGGTGCTGCGTCGGTGGGAGAGTATAACAAAGTAATTTAGTTTTATCAACTGAGTTGATAACGTAAATTCGCCACCGTGAAGAGTTTAAAAGCTGACGCTTCGAACGTTAGGCCTTCATCAGAGCTCCGACGAAGGGCAAACGCTCGAAAAGTCACTTTTTAAACTCTTTATGGTGGCCATTTTAGTTAAACTGGCATAGAAAAATGATCATGCATAAAAATAGAAGACGATTGCGTAGTTACGTGCGGTAAGAAAAATATCCAAGTAAGACAAATAAGGTGTGACTAAAGAAGGAAAAAATATAACAAAAACAAAAATATACTCACAAGGAGGTAGGAAAAATAAAGGAAATAAATTGATATACAAGTACAAAATTACACAAAGGTAATAAGGAAGCAATTTAGATCTTTTTTCGCACATAAGGTTCTAATATTCTAATGATCCTTCCGCACTTCATCAAAAGTTAATCAGTTGCCAGTCAATATTCTTAGTCATGTCTCCCCCTTTAGACTCTTTTGGTGATGACTAATACCCCTCCATTCCTTCATGTGTTCCCCCCCAGAATTCTCCTTTCCCTCTCCCCTCCCCCTCCCGCCCTTCCAAGTGATCAACAATGACTGACCCCTTATTCTTTAAAAATTATAGCATAGCTCAGCGAAAAGGCTTATAACAGTGCTCACAGATATTTTGTGTGACAATATGGCGGTATGATCGTATGAATAAAACTGTGAGGAAAAGTGTGCGGATTCATTTACGGTTTATTATGACCAAGGTGATAAACCGAAAAACATCATGCTTTTTCTCGTCGTCTTCAACATTCATGTTTTCTCTTTCATGGTACAGAAGAAGTCATCGATGATGCTCAAGATCCATTTGAAAAAGTGGACTGTATTAACACTTATGACTCTTACAATCGTACCTGTAAAGGTGACTATTTAGACCCATTCAGCCATGCAAGGACGTGAATGCGAACTTAACCAAAACTAATATCTCCCCCTTAACTGCTCAGGTAAGCAGAGATACACAGGAGACAGTCGTGAAAAGAAACTTCTATCATGTTAACTTATATATAGACTCAACTGGCAGAGTATCCAACTGCAGTAACTCGAATCTTAAGGAGCCACTCGGGTTACTTCGTTCTATGCTCGTTCAAATCACACTCTTTTTTTTTTTTTTTCCTCGAGTACGTTCTCCTCACAATACTGACGTACGATCGCAATTATTTTCATGCCGTCCAAATAGTAAACTGTCTTTTTAACACCTCCCGCACTACTACTCAAGTTCCCCAGACTTGCATTCTTGAATATGTCAGGAATGTTTATCATCATTTTTCTCGAATATCATCCGAAAATGAAATCGATGTAATTAAAAATTGTGAAATAGTTTTAAACTTGGTTTTACTTAATACGGGCGTGGTATTTTCCTTAGAACTTATGGAGCCTTAACAATCATTGCTTTCCCAGAGAACTCTAACAACTAAGGAATAATGATTTGCAATTATCGGTCAATCTTGTAGTCGACCCATGTGTAAATTACAAAGTCCTTAGTAATGAGGACAGAAGGAGCACTTACGTCACGGTCTTCAATGAAATGTTTTGTGAGAATGGATTCTGAGGGTACGTTCTAATTTATGATCTTCGGATCAAAAACCAAATATTTAAAAAACGGATGCAAGAGGGCCCCTGTTTGTGGTCTCGAAGAGGGTAGGTTCTTATTTACGATCTTCGAATCAAAAACCAAATATTTAAAAAACGGATGCAAGAGGGCACAAAACAAAAAAAAAAAAAAAATAAATAAATAAAATGAAATAAATAAAACATAAAACCATAAAGGAGAAGAAGAGGAGGGGTGGGGAGGGGGTGTTCGCAGGAAAGAATGATGGGAAAACCATTGTTATCCATATTATCTAAGAAAAGTAATGGTCTCCTCTCGGCCTGAATCTTATACTGCTATTGTAGTGTTTAGGGGCACTTATAAAGAAAGTGAGCTCGCTGGAGTTGCTCAATGCCGGATGTGTTGCAATTGTATATATTATGTGTACATGATTTCAATATTCTAAATTTAAGAAAAAAATCTACCTTTTTAACCACGTGTCGTCTTTGAAACCTTCTGTTATCTTCCAAGCGAGTTTCTTTTTAGAAAAAATTGACTGAGAGCAAGATACATTAACGATGTTTAGAGTTCGAGTGGTTACGAAAAATTAACGTTTTTGATCAGAACAAAAACACCCAAAAAAGCACATAGAGACCAGCTAAAAGTTGGAAGTCTTGGGACTTCAACACTGCCATGACAAAATTACTGAAAAGTTGAAACCGGATACCTTGGAAAACTTTTCTCGATCGATGTTTACGTAACAGTTCGTGCGTAAGATGGGATGGAATTACAAACGTAATAACCTTCGTGTACTGTTTACTGCCATGAAGCGAATGCAAACTGAGAAAGAGTGCAAATACTCAAATATTCCTCTTTTTAAACAGGTTAAGGAAGATAAATCAGAAAACGAATGAGACAACACGGGCTGAAGACCAATTTCATTTCAAATTTTAGCTTGTGCGGATTGTTTCAAACGAATTGGAGTAGAGCTTTAAGATGCTAAATATAAATGATAGTTATGTTGACAACTGCAGCCTCTGTTAAATATTAACCACATCAATATACTTCGGTCAGTATTGTTTTAACTTTTCCTCTACTTTGTTCAGGAAATTTTATCATGAACTTATAATTACGGTTCATTCTAACACCCTACTATATAAAGCTTGCATGTATACTCTGCCTATGTGGGCTGGTTATATTACGCAGAACCTACAATTTTTCTTTTATTTTTATTCTTATTTTTTTTTTTTTATTATTTGTGTTTGTTTTCAAGACAAATTATTAAAAGTAAAGGTATAATGAAATTCCTACGCTTAGAAAATGAAATAGAGGCAGTACATAATTCAAGGTACGAATAAAATATATTTGTTGTTTCGCCGCCTTGATGTTTTACAAGCCTGCTGCTCAAATTTCCCTCATTATTTTAAGACCATCAGTACTGTAATGTTTCCGTCATGGCTAAAAATTCGTTTTCCTTCAGCGTTAGTAGCATTGCTATAGCAAGCAGCGTTTGACTTCCCGAACCGATTATTTCTTGAATCAGGCAAATCATAATTTACCCTTTGTTAAGTATAAGATGCAAGATTTAGGATGAAGACAATAACATACAAAATGCTTCGCAAAGTACATCTTGCAAGCTTCACCACAATACTCAGCATTTCCTTGATTGTTAATTCCATATATTTCCTATGCATGTGCTTACTTCGTTCTAAGGCGCCAATGAAACACAGTCAACCAATTAAAGATGAATCTTAATCATTGGAAAATAACTTCACATGAACTTTATTCCAACATTTTGGTCTATACGTTATTGCATTAAAAAAAAAAAAAAAAAAAAAGGCAATTTATCGCCTGCCTAAATGAAGACTTCCCTATTTCGTTGAAAACGCGAATGAGACTAGTCAACAGTTAAAAGATAACTATCTGATTACAACTTGAATAGTAAACAGGGCCTCAAGAGCGACGCACGCTAACTGAGTTTCCTGACAAATGCGAGTCTCTTAGCTGAGACAAATCCCACATCTTAAAAGCTGTCTTCGAAACAATTTCACAATTCTTTTCTGGAACATTTTCTTGAATTTATATACAGTTCCTCGCCTCAGAAACAAATAAAAACATAAAGAAAGACTCATTAAAAAATTTCGTCCGTGCATAAGCTCTAAAGATTGTCTGAGAGTTTTCACTTTTAGAGACTAAACCATCCGTGCATCGGGATTAATACAATTGCAATTTAAACAATAGAGACTTACGAACTAAATTTGTGGCTCACACAGTTGATCCAACGTTTTATTTCTTTGATTAAATTGAAGTTCGAAATTGCTCTGCCATTTTTTAAAGGCATATCAATCTCTATGAGAACTTAAACAATTTTACGGTAAATTGAAGATTCGAGTACCTTCCACCGAATATGTATATAAATATACATATTTTTTTTAATTTTAAATTTCTTTAATTGGAAAAGTAAAAGCAAAATTCACGACCGAAGAATTAGGCAAGCTGGATAAACATAAGAGATAATTTATTAATGAAGTAATTTCGTGTCTCATTGAAAGACATTATTAGCTTCTGGTATATTTGCCTTGTCTGTCATCTTGAACAAAACACTTACAATGTTAAATGACAGGGAAATATGTATCGTTTATTCTGGTAAAAGTGCGCTTAAACTATGTTTTGAAACTCCTAAACAGCGCGTGAACCCGGCTAAATGTTTCATCGTGTACAGATTGTTGCGATGGTTTCATCATACGGACCGAGAACATTGTGCTTTTTTTCTAACTTGTGGTGACAAAGCCCTGGGAAGAAGAACGGACGATTTGACAAAAATAGCCGGAAATTTTGCAATAATTTCGAGCCATTATTACGTATTGATTTAAATTTTCATAAGACAAGATAGTAGACAATTCAATAAATATGAGTAATGTTGAAAGAACGCAAGCAAATTACAAGAACCTGCGTATCACGAAAAAGAAAAATAGTCATATTTGCAGCGCCATTAATCTATTTCAACTTCACTGTCGATGACTGATTAAAAACTTTCAAGCTCAGATATATTTAGCTATACATTCGCTGGATTTGGCATATCAATGTAAATCTGCATCGCATTTTTTTTAATCTGTTTGTCCTCTCTGTCAACTTAAATTTGTATTGTAGCTGAAAGACCTTGAGGTTCGAGCAAATCGTTTGTGTTGTGTGTGCTTGAAGTCCGTGAATTATGGTCATTGCGGCTTTCGCGCAAAATAGATATAAACTTTGACAGAAAAATCATTTCCAACACGAATCGTCAGTATTTGGTCTAAGATTTCCCCGTGGCCAGAGTAAGTTTTCAAACAAAAATTACGCTACAGTTTGATGAAAGTCAAAACCATTTTTGCCGGACTTCCCTTGAATTCTTACTGAGGTCTATCGTTTTTCTCTCAAATTCTTCTGCATTACGTTTGTTTAACATGAATTACAAAAAGGATCTATAAGTATAATGCCTTTTGCACCCGACACAAGAGGCGACAGTTTTAAGGAATTAATACTAACATTTTATAGTCCAAAACGCATTCTCCAGTCAATCCGTTCTATTAAGTTAAATTCTTTGCCGGTTATTATTTTACTAACTTAGTCTTTTCTTTGTGTTTTTTTTTTTGTGCGAAGAATCCAAACAGGAAGAGGGAGGTTCATTTCTAATATTAATGATCATCTTGGCTTGAAACCAACAGCTTCTATCGTAACCATAGCTACCAGACAGTAATAAAAGAAAACGTGTTTGCCTCACTAACTCTAGAGGTGGACACCAAAGAACGTTGGATCTTTGAAGGTAAGAAATGATTGTACTTAATGAAGGAATAACTTGAGTTTGACTTTTATCCGTTGACACGATTTGATATCCATCCTTAACTCCTCTATTTCTGTGTGGTTGAAATAAAAAGAAAATGAATTTTACCGAGCTTTCAAATGTGGGTATAACAAACTTTTGGCGAAAATACAGCTTCAGGTATTCGAAATAAACAAGATCATTATCCTTAATTTTTAGTTTTCTACAACGTGATTACTTTTCGAACCTTTTCTCAGCGCTATTTGTTTTATGTTTATAATGACACTACTTCTCGAAATTTTAGTTCCATCATTAACGTAAATAGAGAAAAGTACCAAATTATAAAAAGTCAGTGCTGGCGGTTCCAAGCTCTTCACAAATTGTGAAACTCGAAACGACGGGAAATTCCATAGAGCGATGACAGAGGATTTAAGACAGTGACAAAGCCCGCTGTTTGGGTTCAATTTGCGGTAAAGAAAAATAGAGCTGATGACAAAAATCTTCTTCATTTGAAATATCCAACTTGTCAAAAACTATGTACGTTTTTTTCTCTCTGTACTTATAAAGATTTCCTTTCAAAAATTGTTGTGTCCTATCCCCCCAAAATTGATGATTTTGAAATAGAAGAACCTTGGAAAATATGGAAGTTGATTTGCATGGCTTCTAATCACAAAAGCGAGTCGGGAAATAATTGTAGGCTGACAGGTCCCGTAAAGTCTTTAGCAGCTTTATTTAACGAAGGAAAACCTGAAAATATTTTATAATTTAGATGGTATTCCAATGAAGGCCTTGGACGCCAGATCCGATACTGAATGGTTTAGCTGAGTCAAATCATAAATTACAGCACACCTTTTCCAAATATCAATTTGCTATTATCCTTGAGGTGGAGGTGGCGCTTAAAACAACACCCAGAGCATCGTCTCAACAAGGCTCTGGATTAAGTATAACAACTGTATTGTGCCCAATCATTATAAAATATTTGAGGGGTTCTGCCTTGGCACTGTTTATGCAATCTTGATTTATCGAGACATTGGTTGCAAGTTGCTGAGCAAATCTATGGAATTTCAGTAGTTCTAGGGCAGATTTTCTGTTTCTTCATACGAAAGAGCTTATTAGAACTAATCATTAATTAATCTTGACGTTAATGATGTGAAGGAAGATAAAATGGCTAATTGCTGAGGCCTTCAAATTGGAGAATCATCTTTAACTTGTTGTGTTCCTGTATTGCTTAGAGTAAGTAGAAGGTTCAAACACGAAAATATTTTCCTCGATGTAGTGAAGTGGGTGGTATTACAATCCATTAATAAACGTGGCTTATTTTATAATTTCTGATTTATTTCAAAATATAATTTTAAATAAGACTTCATGTTTTTGGGAAATGAAAGTAAACTGTGTGAATGCAGGGCTAATGTCTTTTTTTGGCGGATAAGGTTACGCCAACCTGTCTGGTCCTACACACCGATTACCATTATCCGTATGATTTCGTGAGCAGGAATGTCGGTGCATAAGATTTTTATATTTTTATTACCATGCTTTGTGATTATTGCTTTTTCTCTTTTTTTGACGCTTCGATCAATTTTATGAGGTGTTTTACCCTGATAATGAAAAAATAAATAAATAAGAAAAAATAAGAAAAAAAAAAGCGCTGAATCTATGGATCGATCTTGTAAATTTGAACGTATTTTTTCTCAGAAACTCGAGGAAACTTGACTCTTTATGTGACTGCATTAACTGAGTGTGTTCACCTGATGTTCTCAATAATATGTTTGTAATATTATTTTCTTAAACACACTCCATTGAATTTAGTTATGGAGAAATTGAAGTTAATGTTATGGAAATTTGTGAGGTAAAAAAATCCCTGAGTCTAATCTGTAGGTAAACACCGATAAATTCGTAGCCAAATCCAGAGTCTTTCCATATATCCCAAACGCGTGCCCACGTATTTTATTTGCTTCCGTAATCACTTTAATGGGTCTGGACTGACCGCTATTAACTTTGTTAACATCCCAAATTCAATACAAAAGGGTCGGTAACGATTACTTAACCCATTATTGAATGCAGGTGGTATATCCCTATATTCATAATTCAGCTCATGTTATCTTATTTCCCATCACTCTTTATTTCTATTTCGATGATTGACACAGTTGAAGCACTAAGCTTATAAACTTGTTTTGTAGACATTAATGGTATTTAGCAAGGGAGTGTTATTATGATGAATCGTATCGGAAATTTGCAGAAGTATGTTGTTACAAAATAAACTAAGAACTGCTTTGGTGAAGAATTGCTTCACTCAAAACCACTTTAATCCTAACGCTCAGCTCTTATTTACATGAACGGGTAATCAATTCTACCAAAAATATCTCGTTGTTGTTTCGCAGACGGGAATTCGATAATTTTCATGGAAAAAAAATTGGCCGCTCATAGCCAACTTGAGCGAAGTCATTTTTATAGACGAACAATGCTGGCATTTGGAACAAATCACTCTTTCTGGTTTTAAGAATTTGTTTATGAAAATAGGGTCTAATTAGCTTTTAGTCATTTTGGGGTTTTGAAAAAAACCTTCTAAGTTTAGTTTTTGAAGTGGAGGCTTTAAAACTTGCCAAATAACAAATAGCTTGATGGAGATGATCCTTAAAAAACTTTTGGACAGAAGCGTCGTGGAATTTTCAAACTTTTTGTTTTTCCAAAATTAATCTCACAGCAAGGATACCCTTGATTGAAATTTATTCAATATATTATTTATATATTATTCAGTGTTTCTAAAACGGTGTTGCTGTGATCAATAGTTTTCAACAGCAGAAAAATGATGTAGGTTGACGATTTTTTCGTAATGGAAAAAAAAATCACTAAAAACGATGAACGGATAAATGAGTTGTTTTAAGGAAACAAATGACGGAAATAAAGAGATGATTATATTCACCATAGCTAAGCAATTCTACCAATCTACGTTGGCTAGCAAAAGTAAACATTTTAAAATGTCATTCTACGTTTGTACGTTTCGAAGACTTTCGTAAACTTATATAAATCTGCTCATTAATGCAGGACAAGAACGTTTTTTTTTCGGCTTTATTCGGCATGAATTTCCTCTGTTCACGATAACCGTTCGAAGAAAAAAGCCACAGGGAACCTCTTCACTAATACATTTCTTCAATAAACCCTCAATAGTCAAGCAGCTGTTTATTGAAACTAGCGCTTAACTTTACCACATATATGCAATTCCGTGCATTCGATTATTTAGGTGATTAGTATCTCATAAACCTTGACCAGGGATGATCTTCTTTGAAGGACACCCTAGTATCTCGCCCTCATTTTCCTTAGAAACTTGGACCGTACTGGAGACTTATTTACCTTCTTCGGCAGAAATCGCTAATATAATGCAGAGGGAACACAATAGGATTTTACGAGGGTCAGCAATTATATGATTAGAACGCCCCTGGCACCTGACCACAGGAGACACTTTCAAAGAATTAATAATAACATTTTATAGTCCAAGATGCATTAATCAATCCGTCGCATTCGGTTAAATTTTTTACCAATTAAGCTTTTGGTGCAAAGAGCCCAAACAGGAAGAGGGAAGTTCATCTCTAATATTAATGATCATCTTGGCTTGAAACCAGCAGTTTTTATCGTAACCATAGCTACCAGAGAGTAAGAAAGGAAAACGCGTTTGGCTCAATAACACTTAAGTTGGGCGGCAAAGAACTTTGGATCTTTGAAGGTAGGAAATGATCATACTTCATGCATGGATAACTTGAGTTTGACTTTCAAATGTGGATATAACAAACTTTTGGCGAGAAAACAGCTTCAGCTATTTGATATAAATAAGATCCTTATCCTAAATGTTTAGTGTCCTACAACGGGTTTTATTCTTGAAGCTTTTCTCAGCGATATTATTTTGTTTATAATGACACCACTCGTCGAAATTGTTGTTCCATCATTTCCGTAAATAAAGAAAAGTGCCAAATTATAAAAATTCAGTGCGGTTCCTAGCTCGTCACAAATTGTGAAACTGCAAACGACAGGAAATTCCATGAGGCGATGAGAGAGGATTTTTGTTTGGGTTCAGTTTACAGTAAAAAGAAATGGAGTTGATGACAAGAATCTTTTTCATTTGAAATATCCAACTTGTCAAAAACTGTGGCAGTCATTTTTCTGTTCTTATAAAGATTTCCTTTCACAAATTGTTTTGTCTTATCCCCAAACTTAGACTGATGTGCAGCTCGTTTGAATTCCGTTCATATTACGGCAGAAGTGATGATTTTGAAAAAGAAGAACCTTGAAAAGTATGGAAGTTGATTTGCATGGCTCCCAATCAGAAAATGAGTCGGGAACCAAATGTTTGCTCACAGATCTCTTTAACCTAAGTCTGCAGCAATTTTATCTAGTGGAGAAAAACCTGGAAATGTTTTATAATTTAAAAGGTTTTCCAATGAAGGCCTTGGAGGTCAGATCCGATACTGAATCACGGTCTGGCTGAATCCAATCATAAATTACGGCACACCTTTTCCAAATATCAATTTGCCATTATCCTTGAGATGGAGGTGGTGCTTAAAACAACATTCAAAGCGTCGTCTCACCAAGGCTCTGGATTAAGTATAGCAGCTGTCTACACTGGATCGCGTTCAATCATTATAAGGTACTGAGTGTTTCTGCCTTGGCACTCTTTATGCAATCTTGATTTATGGAGACATAGGTTGTAAGTTGCTGGGCAAATCTATAGAATTTCAGTAGTTCTAGGGGAGATTTTCTGTTTCTTCAAACTAAAGAGCTTATTAGAACTCATCATTAATTAATCTTGACGTTAATGAATGTAACGGAAGATAAAATGAATAATTCCTTAAGACTTCAAATAGGAAAGACATCTTTAAATTATTGCGTTCCTGTATTATTTCGAGTAAGTAGGAGGGGCAGACGAAAAAATATTCTGCTCGATGTAAAGTGGGTGGTACAGCTTAAAAACTCCAAACACGATTTCCCTCATTCATTTCGTCGAATTAAAATAAGAGACTCACAATTCATCAAAGAACGCGACTTATTTTATAATTTCTGATTTATTCTAAGATATAGTCCACATTAAGAATTCATGCTTTTAGAAAATGAAAGGGCAGGGCTAAAGTCTTTTTCTGGGGGATAAGTTTACGCCAACAGCGATCACTATATTTTTGTAAAAAAAATTATTTTCGTCAATTGTCGACGCTTGAATCAATCTTGCAAAGACTTTTCCCCTGAGAATAAAAAAAAATGAAGAATATATGGATCGATCTTGAAAACTTGAAGGTGTTGTTTCTCAGAAACTCGAGGGAGCTTGGCTTTTATGTGACTGCATTATCGGAGTATGTTCACCTAATGTTCCTAAGAATATGTTTATAATGTTATAGTCTGAAACGCACTCCATTGAATGTAAGTATAAAGCAATTGAAGTTTATGTTGTAGAAATTTGTGTGTCAAAATCCCTAAGTCTAATCTGCTTATGAACACTTATGGAATCGTAGCCCCTCAAAACCAAAGGGTTTCTAAGCGGTACAAAGGAAGAGATTGAAAAGATGTTCATTCGCAGGCTTTAAAACGGGTACCCACGTATGTTATTTGCATCAATAACTTTGCATAGGGCAGGACTGACATCTATTCACTTTGTTAACATCCCATTTTCAAAACCAAAAGGGCGGTTTCTATTACTTAATCCATTGTTAAATGCAGGTGGTCGACACGAATTTGCGGCATGCTAAAAGCATCAATATTGAGCCCCGTTGTCTTGAGGAAGCATGGAATTTTCAGCGTTTCTAGTATTCGCAGTTTGGACTTCATCGCTGATTTACTTGACGTTTGGTAAAGGTGAGTAGCAAACTGCGAGTCATTTTTTATCCCTATATTCATTCTTTAGCCTGAGCTATTTTATTTTCCATCACTCTTTATTTCTATTTCGCTGATTCACAACAGTGGATGCGCTGAGCTTATAAAGAGTCGTTTTAAAAAATCTAAAATCCTGTATTTTAAAACTCTGTAGCCGTAATCAATATTTTCCAATAGCAGAAAAATGATGCGGGTGGACTTTGTTCGACATGAGAAAAAATTAATAAATTAAAACGATGAACAGATAAATTGGTTGTTCTCAGAAAACAAGCAACAGAAATAAAGAGATGATTATATTCACCATAGCTAAGCAGTTCAAACAACTTACATTGGCTTGCAAAAGTAAAAATATAGGATTTCATTATACATTTGTACGTTTAGAAAACTTTCGAAAACGAATACAAATCTGCTCATTGACGCAAAACAAAAATAGTTTTTCCCGGCTTAAATTTGCATGAATTCCCTCTGTTCACGATAATCGTTAGAAGAAAAGAGCCGCAGGGGAGCTCTTCAGTTTTAAATTTGTTTAATAAACACTCAATAGTCAAGCTGTCTATATAAAGTGCAAAACCAAATTATAAAAAAATAAAAAGATAAAAAAAAAACCTTTAAGACCATCCATGATCAAAGTTTTTGAGGTATTAAAGGCTCCCTATAATAGCATTTAAACTGTGTTCATGACACTGATGACAACTACGTCAAAAAATGCAAACACCAATGAACTCCCTTTGTAGTAGGAATTTCACTGAGTGTTTGATGAGCTCGTCTTTTCTATCGATATGATAAACTCATCTAAAATCGCACGAACTTCTTGAGTTTCCAAAGTCATGTGAAACTCGACATATTTGCCGTAAAGGAGCCGTACCTCAGAAACCCCCAAACTCTCAAATAAATAGAAAATAATCATGGGCGCGTGTAGGAATAATCATGGACGAGTGAAATGTTGAATTGAACACGAGAAGAGAAATTCCATATCTACGAGCAACCATGTATTATTTTGTTATCATATAAACACTATAGCCCTTTACTGGGAAGAAAATCCGACTTCATTAATCAATGAAAATAAATGAATCGACAATCCTCGAAAAACAATCGCAGATTGCGTTGGCGCTGACTCTTAAGATGGAAAAATGCGTTGAATCGTGATTACAAAAACAACAATGGTTGTAATTTTCAATTTACTAAATTCTAATTTATTGACTTTGTCATTACCAACAGAAGAAGTCTTTCAGGTAAACTGCCAAAATCGGCCAGTGGCAAATCTTCCAGCTGTCGATTTTCATTTTTAGCCGAGAATAATGCTATCACCAAAGCCACCGAATACGCACCTTTCGGTTTTTCTTTTAGTATATTGGTTTTCTTCCCCTTCTAGGAGGGTTTGAAACTCATTGTCTGTCAGCGATACGGATTTTTTAGTGCTTTAGCCGCCATAATAATAATAAAGCTCCGAAAAACAACTTGTATTGAGAATCGTGAAGGCTTTGCCGTTCAATTATCAACCTGACCGAGTGGCACCAAAGGCGAGTGTAAGCAGCTGATTGGCTATATCGACACACGTAAAAAAATACAATATTTTTTCACATGCATTGTTACAGCTTTTCTCAGGGCCGGAAATCCTTGTCTAACACCGCCGTTTATGTATTTTCATGTTGTTGTTTAATTGTAGAAAACGGCGAAGCAATTTACAAAGTTTTTCATTACATTTAACGAATCATCGTTCTTCTCACCGACTGCTTTGTTTGACTTACGTTTTTAACGCATTTGTTACCATAGTTTGCTGAGATCCGAGAAATTTTGGCAAGAAATTTAATTTTTTTGCGACGGAAAAGTATGCCTTATAATCATATTTCAATTTGTACATTTTAGAGAGAGAGCGCGCAATGGTGTTTCCGGACTACTACTTCTTTGCTGAAAGACGTTTGGTAAACCATACCATTGATGAAAAACGCGTCAAGAACTTGGATGACTGTGAACTCTTTTGCTACCTGAACGACGACTGTGTCAGTCTTAACTACAAAAAAGATCCAGAAAATGATAAAACAGGTTACAACTGTCAACTTAATAACGCCACGCATCTGAAATATGACAGTGACTTGACAACTGATGCCAAGTTTTATTATCGTGGCTCGAAGGTGAGTTACCAATCGATTTTTCATAATTGTCGCCTTGGAATAATTAAAAAACAATATGAATGTTTATGCAAATTCTCGCGCATTCGATCACTCGGTATTTGGTTCCTTCTTTCACTCAAACTCTCGATCTTTCTTTAGTTATTTCGTTTCACTGTGTTTTTGTCCTTCAGAACGCTTGTGATAAGAGTCCCCAGTGCCAAAATAACGCAACTTGCCAGTCTGGATTTACATTCAAGGGATATCGATGCTTGTGTCCTCCTGGATACAAGGGAGAACATTGTGAAAAGGGTATGAGTCTAAGTCAACACTTGAAATGAACGTAAATGAGATTTTTTCTAATTTTCAATGCTGGTATGACAACTGTTCTTCAGTTGCTGAAAGTGGAGTGAATTTTGTCTATTATAAGGTGCTGAATCTTTCAAAAAGAAAATTTCTTACTGTATTTTATTGGGCGTGTGTAATGTATTCTTTGTTCGCTCGTTTGTATATTTTTGTTTTGTTTTGTTTTGTCTGAGTTGTTTGCTGTTTGTTGTTGTTGCTGTTTTTTGGTGTTGTTCTTTGTTGTTATTTTATTTTTCTTATTTTTTTTGTTTACCTTGAACGTTCGACGCCTTTCCATGGCAAAATAAGAGCAGTTTATAAGTATGTCGAATGCCTCATATAGTAACTGCAAGGAGAGCTCAGAAATAATAGCTTAATTGAAAGTTACCACCAGAGAACCACTCAAAGCAGGAAGTTACAAATAAATTGAGGTTTTTGCGAATTGCCGAGTTCCTATGGCTCTTTGATAGAAAGCAAGCGCATATGTCTTCAGTTGATATTTTGTATTTTCCCCCTGCTTCTTTCTAATTCGACGACAGATAAATGCAAAGGATCCATTGGCAAATGCCACGAAGAGGCTACGTGTAATAACACATACGGATCATACTTGTGTATATGCAAACCTGGATTTATCGGAGACGGGCATAATTGTACAGGTAACCGTAAATAGTTGGTTTTTTGGTTGATGTTTATTTTGATAACGTGGCAAGCCATGTTTTAATTCTTCAAACTAAGTGAGACAGTTACCCAACTAAAAGTTTTTAAGTGATGGCTTTTTGCATAGATAACCTGTTTTCACCAGGTACGACAATCTCGCGTTCTCGCAATCCAGCAAAGGATTGAAAACAGCCATGACTTGCACTTTTAACAAGGTAATGGCGTATGCACAGCAGGTTTTGTATAATTTAGAAATCCCATTTTTTTTTTCATCTGTGATTTCATAGACGTTGATGAGTGTCAAAGAAACCACTCCTGTCATGAGAATGCAAACTGCACCAACACCATTGGATCCCATGTATGCAATTGTCAGCTTGGATATACTGGAGATGGACAAAATTGCACAGGTGATTTGATTCACATAAGAGCAGTTCGTACGTATGTTGATGGCTCAATAGAGAAACTGCAAGGAGAATTCCGAAATAATAGCACAATTGAAATGTCCCACCAGAGAACCACTTAAAACAGAAAGCTGCAATGAAATCGAGGTTTTTGCGAACTCCTTTGACTCTCTGTTAGAAACCGAAACGGTTATGTCTTTAGCTGATATTTTATTCATTTTTTTTTTATTTCTAATCTTACGACAGATATTGATGAATGCGAAACAAACCCTCACAAATGCCACGAAGAGGCTGCGTGTAATAACACACACGGATCATATTCCTGCTCATGTAAGCCTGGATTTATCGGAGATGGACATAATTGTACAGGTACAGTCAACAGTCTGGAAAGCCTTCAGATTCATGTTGACTAGTATAATGAGCTTTTGTTTAGATGATTGTTTGTCGTTGTTGTTTATTTTGGTAACGTGGCAAGCCATGTTTTAATTCTACAAAATAGGTGAGGCAGTTGCGCGACTAAAAGTTATAATGTGATAGTTTTTTCAAAGACAACTTGTTTTCTTCATGTACGACAATCTCGCGTTCTTGGAAGCCAGCAAAAGGTTTAAGACAACCGTGGCTTGTACGCTATAACATGGTGCTGGCTTATGCATGACAACTGTTGCATAATTGTGATACCCTCTTTCTTATCTGTTAATTCATAGACTTTGACGAGTGTAAAGTAAACCACTCTTGTCACGAGAATGCAAACTGCACCAACACCTTTGGATCACATGTATGCTACTGTCAGCCTGGATATACTGGAAATGGACAAAACTGCACAGGTAAATTTAATGCATATAACAGCAGTTCATATGTTGTATGCTTAATAGAGTAGCTGCAAGGAGGGTTCATAAATAATACCTTAATTGAAAGGTTCCACCAGAGAAGCACTTATAACAGACAGCTTCGAAGAAATTGAGGGTTTTTGCGAACTCCCAGGATCCCATGGTTCCTTAATAGAAACCAAAATGCTTATGTCTTTGGCTGATATTTTATTCATCTTTTTTATCTCTTTCTTTCTAATTTTACGATAGATATTGATGAATGCGGCGTAAGCCCTGGCAAATGCCACGAGAAGGCTGCGTGTAATAATACACATGGATCATATGTTTGTACTTGTGAACCTGGATTTATCGGAGATGGACAGAATTGTACAGGTACAGTCAACAATCCGAAGAGCCTTCAGATTCGAGTTGACTAGTATAATGAGCTTTTGTATGGTTGGGAGTTTGTTGATGTTGTTTATTTTGGTAACGTGGCAAGCCATGTTTTGATTCTACAAAATAGGTGCGGCAGTTACTCGACTAAAAGTTATAAAGTGGGAGCTTTTTACATAGATAACTTGTTTTCTTCATGTACGATAATCTAGCGTTCTCGCAAGCCAGCAAGAGGTTTAGCTTGCAGCTTTAACACGGTGCTGGCTTATGCACAACAACTTTTGCATAATTTTGGTACCGTCGTTTTTATCTTTTAATTTATAGACGTTGACGAGTGTAAAGGAAACCACTCTTGTCACGAGAATGCAAACTGCACCAACACCATTGGATCACATGAATGCTACTGTCAGCCTGGATATACTGGAAATGGACAAAATTGCACAGGTGAATTTGATGTATTTTGTTTAGTATTAAAAAAGTCCACCTGAGCGGACTGGAAAAGAGCAACATCTACACCACGGTAATCGAAATTGCTAGAGCATAAGATCCTTGATAAGTTATTTTACATCACCTTCAATCATGTCACGGACCCTTTAAATCGTTTTCCATTGTTGTAAATGAATATCTTGGTTGCTTTTTGTTTCTTTCTTCTTTCGGATGGAGCTTGCAATAAAAATAGACGACGGTGTGAAACGAATTCGCAAATTTTACATTGAACCTTAGGGCTAGAAGGTGCACAACTTCGTAAATGAGTTAAACAACAGAATGAAGATGAAAGGAAAAAATCAATGCATGTATATTTTGAAACAAAACGTTAGAAATCGGTGACGTAATTTTTATTGACTACTTGCTTTTTGTTGCGAACCCCTGTTACCAAAATAAATAAAAAAAAATTAAAATAACCTCAGATGTAATTACTGTGCGTGCTCCATAATAAGAGCCTGAAAACATTTTTTATTGTATCTTACTATTAGGGTGGCTGACTTTTTATCGTTTCAGGTTGTCGCTGATAGTATTTGGATCTTTTGTACAGAATCGTGCTTTTTGTAACAAAAATTGGCGTTGAAAAATTACGAGTGTTAAATTTGTGACTTCGAGTTTCATTTGTCGTGTTAGTATTGACATTCGCTATATTTATTATTTTAAATCTTCCAGACTCGTTCTTCGGGTGCGCAAACGATAACGTAGCTATCCCTTCTAAACTGGTACGAAGTCGATGTTTAAAATTTGCGGGTGACACTGTACTCACCGGTTTCATAGAATTCTGCAATTTTGCCCGCTCAGAAGACTTTTGGTAGTAAACAATAATGAATTTCCAGACTTTGCGATCCATAACAAAATGCAATTATTTCAACTAAAGGTGATAATCTTGCTTCATAATTACGACCTGAAACTATTTTCTGTCATGCCTTTTTTCTTTTTAGGGCTGGGATTAAATAGACTTTTAATTCATTCCAGTCATATTTTTAAATGTGTCATAGTTATGTAAATTATGTTAGCTGTATCTTTAATACGCGACTTCGCTAATACTGCGTGCAAGTGAATGCTGTGACTTTCCAACCCAGTACCAGGTGTCTCGGAGAGATAAAAAGAGTTAAAATGCTTTAAAAGTTGTATGTTTGTAAACTTTTTCCCTTCCTCCGTAATGAGCCCATGATAGGCCGAGGCTGATTGGTAAGTTCGTGCATAGCTCCAAAAAAAATGTCATTCAATGTTTCTTTGCACCTTCCACTCCATTCCGATCAAGGCAGTCCGTTTGAGGCCAAATGAAAATCAAATATGCCGAAGAATACTCAGTTCGGCAAGTAGTAGAGATCTTCAAAGACCAAAAGCGATAGAATTAGCTTTGGAATAACGAAAAGTGCAATTTCAAAAGCGATAAGGACAATGGCTGGAAAACAGAAATTGCCAACTTCAAGTGATACTTTGCGATATTTGGGCTATTATTTGGACCAGTGCATATTATTCAAGTGTTGATATGTGCTTAAGGCATTGTGCAGTTGCATAGTTTTTTCTCTTAATTATTCAAATTTCACAATTTTTAACGCAACGCTATGCAATAATATAGCCGTGAAGTCATGTTAACAACGATTCCAGCAAAGTGAAATTGAAATTCGTTCGTCTTTGTTTCTGAACGGTCAATGTTAGCATTTTTTTGAACATAGAGATATCTTTCAGTCATTTTACCTAACATTCAATAAATAGCTTCTGGTAACATGCGTTTCTCTGGTAACACCAAAAATGACTTTGAAAATGCCCTGCGATTTGTCACTTAAAAGTTTAATTCTGAGTAAATCTGTCAAGTTTTCTCTCCATTAAAAATCGAGTCATGAGGAGGAAAGCATGCAGGATTTAATGTATACCGCAAAAAGTAAATGAGAGATTTTCTTTAGATTTGCGTAACTCTCAGGATATCTTCGAGACTCGACAACAGCAAAGATTGAGGCTGCATTGAACAACGTGCCCCTTGAGGGACCTGGACAGAGTTTGCCAATACCAGCGTTCACTGTACATTAGCAAAGTCGCGTATTTGCCTTAAGCTATCCTTCAATACGCTGTCAAGAAAGAAGGGACTCTAATTATGATCCTGCTTTTCTTAAAACTAATACAATTTTTCTTACGAATAATTTATTTTATGGCTTTGACTTGGAAAAAAGAGAAATTTACTCAAGCAGAAATCATGAATTAACATTCGGCGATGCGTGCATTTAGCTTTTCTTTTATCGACTCAAACCCGCGGTAAAACTACGCAATCGGTGAACTACACCACTGTCACGTATACTATCAAGAATACATTTATTTTCCGGAAAAATGATTTCATTCGCAGCCTTGAAAAAGACTGATATCAATATAGAAGTGACACAACTTGATAAGAAAACATTTGTTACTTTCAAGACAATTGGAAATGGTCAACTGGAAAGCATACAGAAAAGACAGAAAATTGCTGCAAAATAGTCAAACTCGCACGGCCCTTTGGGAAAAAAATCCCAATGTTTCGGAATACATTGCTCAGAATATATTTCAGTCCAAAATTTCACTTTGGGCATGAAATCTTCGCCTTCTGAGAGACTTATAGATGAACTTCACGAGCCTTTTGAACATCTAATACTACATGTAATCACAAATACTGCTGCCAACAAGAACCACTCGACTGTTTACATCTGATTTTACGCAGAGGAAACTGAGTTTTAACTTGCCTGTGTGATAGCGAGGAAATATAATGATGAGAACTACTAAACTAGCTGTGTTAATATTTCAATCATTGTTGTGAATTCATGGAAAGTGATAATCTATAAGATTTTTTCGCGGTATTCTGCTAAGGATGCATGACACATCTGCCGATGGCGTTATTCACCTAGCGATTTAAAGAGTAACTGACGGCAAATTTTTTCATTTTTGTTTGTTTCTTTGTTTGTTTGTTTTTGTCTCAATACATTCCTCTTAGGTCAAAAAATCCTGGATGAGCAAATAAATGATATATTGTGCAAAACCAATTTTTTTGACGCTTAGTCAATGGCCATTTTGAAAACGTTCCGATCTAGGTCACACGTGTGATACGTCACATGTGTGTGAGGCAGTGAATAGCGTCATGTCAAGACTGAAAGTAACAACTTCGCCCTCGCTGTCCAGCCGCTGCCGAAATTTACGAGCGAAAAAAAAAAGAGGTTTTTTTTTTCCATTCTAATGTAAGCCACCATTTAGAGACTATGTAATACGAAGTGAGAAATAAAATAATGAAGGTTGAATATCGAAACACGATGGATCGCATGTCTGTATTCAGAGCCACGGGTAATTTGCATGCCATTCCAAACAGCTGTGGAAAAGATATGTATTCCCATATTTTTTTCCCTTAACCATTATCTATTCCTATATTTAATTAAATAATCTTCAGTCCATGCCGAAAATTATTCCACTTAAGATTTTTCCGGTGTATGTCATTGTAACCTCAGGCCCATCGGCTCTGGAGTGAGCGTGAATAAGCGTTGAAGTGTTGTCGCGTATTATGGGAGGTCGTCATCTGGTTTCGTTAATTAAACTCCTCTTCCACGTTCCACGTTCTTTTTTAAAGGAGACTAGTGATCAGCACAAAGGAAGGCTTCTTGCTGTTGTAACTTTTTGTTTATTTCTTTCGACGCGTTTCGTCTCTAGCTGAGAGTCCTCCAGGAACGATTACAACTACTAAGTTGAGCAGCATATAGAGCACATTCGCGCGCCTAAGTTTAATTAACTTCCAGTGGAAGTGAATAATAACAGAAACATGCTGTAAATAGATGTTCAAAGAAACGCCATATGCATGTATATTCACGCTCAAGTTATTCAAAACTGCACTTCTCTTAGCCGCGTTGACATTTGCAATATGGATGGAAAACAACAGGATGTAAAACAAAGAAAATGAAAACCAGCCTGAGGGAAGCGCTGCGTAGTGATGTTTTGTAACAAAACAAATGGGGACGGAGCTCTCTTGATTGAGGCGGCCGCGGCTCCTCTTCTGACTCTCGCGCTCTATTTTAGGTCCGTCCTTGTGGTTCAAATCGCGAGGGCCTGACTTCCCCAACAGGTTCATAAACCCTTTCATTATGTTCACCTTCCATCGAGGCCTCAAAATCCTAATAATCAGACCCGAAATAGAAATGCTTTCAGTCAAACTACTGTCCGCCATATTTACTTTGCTTAATGTACACCTGTGTGACGTATAAGGTCACAGGAACAAAATCGAAGCGTTCAAGGCGGATGACCCGCGAAGCTGCATTTAGGACAGTTTTCCTGGCGAAAATAAGGCACAAAGAGGCATTCGAACCACCTTGTGTCTGTTTCAATGTGTTACCTTTCAGCCGTCAGTTACCCTTTAAGCTTTGTATATATCACGGAAAACTTTAATTGTTCTTTACTTGTGCCCGCCAAGGTCACCAGCTGGTAAGTCAAAAACAAATGATTGAAAAAATTTATGAAGGAAACATTTAATTGGATTTTATCGTGTTGCCGACAGCATTTCAATGCGAGTTTTAACGGTTTTCTATATAAGATGTGAGATTGAATCTATTCTTGTTTGTTTGCCTCGTCCACAATCTCAAAAGTACCTGTACATTCACCGTTCTTCCCAACTATTTGATACTTGTAATTAAATTTACTCCTCAGACTCTTAATCGGCCTTCATAATTTTCGTGCGCTCAAATTATCGAAAAGAGAAAGAGAGCAGCCGCGGTAGATGTTTGGAATTTATGCTCTTCCTAGTTTGCATTATCTGTTATCGCTATTGAATGATGCATTGCTCTGATCTCGCTCTTACCCAATCAGAGCGTGCTCTATATCGGCAACAAACTAAAACCATAAAGTAAATAGTCATTATCATTCTCGTGAAATGCAAGGTCTACTTCTGGTTGGTAAATTGCTGAAATTATAAGAATATAGAAAAATATATTTTACCATTGATGGTAATGACTATAATCATTTAAAATAGTCATTTTTCTTTGTAGCTGATCTTGCCATCATTACACAAGTCCTGAATGGAGCCAGTGGAAAATGTTTACCTTTGATTCATCAACATTTTTTAAAATATCTGTTTAACTTTTTCAGCCAACCCGTGTTATTATCATCAAAACCTGAGTGATGCCAGTAGAAATAGCAGTTACGTAACACCCTATTCCCAAGAAGTGTGTGACGACAAACTCTTTAAGGGATGGTATCGTTTTGTGGGAGCTGCAGGAAAAAAAATGCCAACAACGCGTGTGCCGAGACAGAGATGTGGTACAGTCTACTCAGGCTGGTTGAATGGTGCTCATCCTACAATGGAAGATGGTGAAGTTCGCAGAAGTGTGTGCTTTAGTGATGGCTATGCTGGTTGCAAACACTCAACATATATTTTTGTAAAAAACTGTGGATCCTACTTCATCTACAAACTTTTTCCACCTACTTGTTTCTCACGTTACTGTGGAACAGTCTGAATCTGAAGCAAAAAATTCAACCAATAAGAGAACTTATAAATTGATCCTCAGGTACACGTACTTCAGGGATCTTGCGAAGTCCTTTTTATTTATACGCTGATGAAGTCCTGTTAACTTGCAATCAAATATGCTTTGATTTTCATATTTTACAAAGCATCTCTTTCATAAAATAATCACAAGTAATAAATTGCTGCTTAAAGAACTAATAACAAAAAAAACTTTTAAAAAAAATTAAAATAAAATGCTTAAATTTTGAAATCCTAGACATGCAAGAACACCAATCAGCATGGTAACTAGCAGATATGACGAAACTCTGTTCTCAAGACGTTAGAGCTGCAATACAAGACGAAATATATAGTACGGTATGTTGCCGCTGTGTTAGTGCTAATGATGTGTTCAGTCTGATAGTTGCTTTAAAAACAAAGCAAATACGATTATGTAAGGACTAGTGTAAAAATAATAACAAGTGGGAGACAGTGAGGTATGGTATTAAAGTTTACTGTTTTTAGTGCAGTTTCACTCCACAAGTTTCTAAGTTGAAGAGTTTTGAAAAAAATATATTGACCTAGTTCCAATCCTATGAAACCATTAATCTAATCATGGCGTGAAAAAGAAATCCCAAATGCCAGTGTTAAGAATTTTGGGTTTAGAATAGAGTAAGGTGTAAGGGTTAGAAGTTGCACACGATTTCCCAGCCAAGTATTTATCTTCCGTACCCGAGAAGAAATTCAAACGCATAGCAAATGAGATAAACACCTATAAATACTATTAATTCATAAACCTAAAAAAAATTAACGTAAATCATAGATGGTCTAATCAGGGGAAACTGAATTTTGTAGATCAGCTTTTTAAGCTATATAAATAGAGGAGAATAGTGCAATCCATTATTAAGTTTAAGAGAAATTTTGAAACTCTTAATAAATACATTTATCTTATCTGAAGCAATCTCAACTGAATGTTGCAAAGTGAACATTAGATGAAATGCAGTGTATGTGATGTAGCAAAGATCTGATAGCAGAAAAAAAACCATGAAAAAAATTCCAGTAGGTGCATGAACCAAGCCGGGTGCAGTGATTTTCAAAAGCCTGGAAACGGATCAGTTCGCTGTGAATGCTTTTATAACTAGTTTATCATTAATATGTAAGGTCGATATTCTTCACTATTGACATGTGTAAGTAATATTGGCTATCGTGATCTTAAACTAAAAATAATAGAGGAATTGGAATAAGTCATGACTTTTGCCACTTAGCTGAATGAAAACTGTTCACCAACTTGAATTACATGTATAAGCTTCTCAGTAAGGATTCCTTAATATAACTTCAAGTACTCCTTCATTTATTTGCAAGGTAATTCTCATAACACAAGCAATGCTAGTGTCCAATTGCTATTAATCACTTAATGGTACCTATATCTGTTGCTGATGGTAGCTAGGGGTTGGCGATGCAGTTACCAGAAACGGAAGCGAGGAGGAAGGAATTCGCAATGAAAAAAAAATCCCATTGCTCTGTTCAAGAGCTTAAAATAATTACTTTTATTACTTGCAATGTAAACATCCTGTTCCTATCATGTTGTTGAAAAAAAACCGTGAAACTCCTTATTGTTCTAAGTGTTCCTGTCACCAAATAAAAGTTTAAATTAAGAAATATACATATTAAATGAAATACTTTGCTAACGCTTGATTCCGAGTTTATTCTTCACAGCGAAGCGTAACGTTCATTGGTAGGCCTCGATATCTCTTTTGACTTTTATTTCGTGTCTAAACTCTCTACCACTAAGGGATTATTTTTAATTTTGGATTAAAATAAGTGAGTTGTGCGCAGTTTCAGAAGTTGATTAGGTACATTTAACTGGTAAATTAGTGTTAAAGGCGTAATCACGGGAATAACATTTCACGCCGTGACTATGCCTGTGATGATAGCGTGATCACAAAGAATAACATGTGGCTTCGCCTCCTATAGGAGGCAGTAGCCATACAAATTGTGATTACAATTCATGAGCGGAAAACGAGATCACAGTTTAGTAATTAGATGTGATCACGGCCTGGGAAGCCGGTGATGATAGCGTGATCACAGAGGAAAACAAAATATGTGGCCTTGCCTCCTGTAGGAGGCTGTAGCCACACAAATTGTGATCAGAAATCACGAGTGGAAAGCGTGATAACAGACCGGTAATTAGATGTGATCACGGCCTGGGAAGCTGCAAGATACCAAGATGCTTCTGTGTATGCTAGGGGTGCGCTAGAGGATGCCCTTAAGAGTAAGAATGTGGGAAAGAAAAAAAAAAGCGGTAATTTTTTACGATGGCCCAGAGAAGACATGCCACATTTTGTTTTGATTTGTTTTTGTTTTGTTGTTGTTAATCGCGCGATAAAGTCAAACTATCGCGTGATAAATGAGAAATTATCGCGCGATTAGGTCGCAAGTGATGGACTGTTGCGCACGTTGTTTCCGTGGACGACAATGGCTGCCACAGTTGAGGAGGTATGATTTGAACTCACTAGTTTGTTTTATTTTCGAGAAAAGATCATTGAGCGGTACTTTGCAATACTTCTTCAACACACAGTTCTATGAATCAGTACGGTAAACCTTGATTTTGCGAATCTAACAAGACACTTTCAGAGATGGCTGTCAGTGTCTGAGAACAAGTGTGGGTCATCTAATCTATCTGATTACATTGCAGGTTTGTAAATTGCTAGATTAAGAAAGAACTTGCCAACTGTTGCAGCCATTGTGGTCTCGTCCATGAAAATAACGTGCGTGACAGCCGGTCACGTGTGACCTATCGAGTTTACCATTTATCGCGCGATCGTTTTTCATTTATGGCGCAATAATTTTCCATTCATCGCGCCGAAATTTGATTTTATCGCGCGATAATTTATTTAGCATGTCCTCTACGAGCCATTGCATTTTTTTGATACCTGCTAAATTTCAATTGATAAAGACGTAACGCTGTTAAATAGGCGTTCACTACTTTTAAGCGTTTAAGAATTCGCAAGAACAAACTGTGACGTAATTAAGAACCCAACATGGCTAGCTCACACCAATAAAACTGAGGTTTATAACAGTGACCACAGAGCGTACTGGAAGTAGCCCCTGTACATCATTTCATCATTACAGTTGAGTTCTTCAATCCTTGGTTGACCTTTTATTTTATTTTGTTAAAAAATGTGCATGCGCTGTTGAGGACTAGTCAATATCCTTTACTGCTGAAATGGCGTGAGTAATTCCACATGCTAACTTTTGATTTCGCCGATGTTGTTGTTGTTGTTTTTTCTTATTGTAACACTATTAACAAAATTAATTTCAAAGCTCTCTTGATGATGTATCAATTTTCAGAGATGCTGTAAGCTAAGAAAAGAATTCCCTTACCAAATCATTCGTAAACTTGCCGTTTCCAGAGCTGAGAGACTTTGCCTAAATTTTATCGCACCTTACATTCCCATCCATCTTTCCAGAACGGCGAAGCATTAAAACAGCTTTATGTGCTAAAAACAAATGGTCTCAAAGCTAGCCGAAGTAAATTCGGAAAGCGAACCTTTCAATTACGCTTTGTTGAATTTCCTTAGCATTTGACTCACCAGGAGATGTTTACTATGTGACAGTTTTTTGCTCCATTGAACCACAAATGTTTGGGGTCTACCATGAAAAATATTGAAAACAATAGAACCATTTTCTCTATATATTATCTCTTTGGAAAACAATATACCAACCATTGGATTGTTTTGACGATCGCGTGCAACAACTGTCATAAGACCACGTGATACGCATGTCGCAAACGATCTCAGTGTGTCGTCACAGAACAGCATAGAAATACATAGTCGTGATGTTGTCTTTTGTAGACTGGAAACGGATAATTGTACACATTTCCTGCTGGGGCGTAAGTTGAATTCATCGTGCAGACCCGTGTTTGTACTATTTTGAAATTTTTTGATCTGTTTTGTTTAAGTTCTATTTTGTTTTGCCGTGTATTTTTTTTTTTATTTCAATATTTTTTTTGCCTGAGGGTCAAGATAAAATTTGCTTAAGCCATCCTGTCACAGCGAGAGCGTTATCTTTAAAAATCTGAGTTTTTATTTTCATTGCTAACACACAGCAGCGGGTTGAAACTAAAAAAATGTTAAATAAAAGTCTTAGTTAAGTTAAGTAAGATTAATAAATTACAAACAAAAATTAATACAAGCCAAACGGAAAAATACTTACCTTGATCAAGCTTAGTATGTAATTGCAATAGCGAATAACTTTTAAGTTGAAAAATACTTCTAGACAGAGGACTTCGCGCTTTTGGTAAACTGACTAAGGAAAGTGATTATGTATAAAAATGAAGAGGATTGCGTAGTTGCGTGCGCATGAAAAACGTACAAATGAGACAAATAAGATGCAACTAAAGTAGGGAAAAGATAACAAACTCAACAAAAACAATAAAAAGGAGTAATGGGAAAATAAAGGAAGAAATAAGTAAGAAACCAAATAACTACAAAATTACACAAAAATAATTAGCAAGCAATTTAGATCATACATCCCCAACAACGCTCATTAATATTCTTTTGATTCTCCCCCGTTCAGTAAAAGTTAATCAGTTGCCGGTGAATTTTCTGCAGTCACGTTCCCCCCTTTAAGCTCTTTTGGGGATAACTGATACCCCTCCATTCCCTCATGTGATCTTTCTCCTTCCTTCCGCCCGCCGCCATACCCCACCCCCCTTCTGTTTTTCAGATGATGAACAATGACAGGCCCCTAATTCTTTGGAAAATCTGGCATACTTCATCGAAAAGGCTTATAACAGAGCTCACATAGACATTTAGTGTGACAATACGGCGACTGTACGAATCAAACTATGAGAAAAAGTGTTCGAATTCATTAACGGTTTATTATGACCGAAAAACATCTTGCTTTCTCTCGTTGTTTTCGATATTCATGTTTTATCTTTCATGGTACAGAAAAAGTCAGCAGTGATGGTCAAGATCCATATGAAGAAGTGGAATGGATCAACACTAATGCTCTTACAATCGTACTTGTAAGGGTGACCATGTTAGACCCTTTCAGCCATACAAAGACGTGAATGCGAGCTTAACCAAAACTAATACATCCCTCAACTACTCAGATGAGGAAAGATACGCAGGAGACAGTCATGAATAGAAACCTCTACCACGTTAACTTAAATATAGAATGACTTTTCCCACCAACGGATTCTCTGCAACTTTATTGGGAGAGCACTCAACCGCAATAACTCGAATCTTATGGGGAAACTCGAGTTACTTTGTTATATGCTCGTTGCAAATCACACCTTTTTTTCCTTATTGAGTACGTTTTCTTCACAATACTGACGTACGATTGCAGTTATTTTAATGCCATTGAAATAGTAAACTATCATCTAAAAACCTCTCGCACTACTACTCGTCGTCCGCGAGACTTCTCTTGCACTCCTGAATATGTCAGACATGGTAATCATTACCTTGCTCACCTAGAATCATTCGAAAATGAAATCTTTTGATTTGAAAATGTGAAATAGTGAAATAGTTTTACACTTGGTTTTACTTAATGCGGGCGTGGTATTTTCCTTGGAACTCATGGAGCCTTAACAATATTGTTCTCCTCAAAGAATTCTTACTAACAACTGAGGTATAAATGATAAAATAGTCTTTTTGCAATTATCATTCAATTTTGTAGTCGACCCATGTATTAATTACAGAGCCATGAGTAATGCCGATAGAAGGGGCACTTACGTCACAGTCTTCAATGAAATGTCACGTGACAATGGATCCTGGGGATGGTATCGTTTCGTTGGAGCAGCAGGAGCAAGAATGCCGGACAAATGCATCAATCGACATAAATAACACCGTTCTTTCAGGCTAGTCGAATGACGATCATCCTTCAGTGGAAGACGATGAAATTTCCAGAAGGGTCTGCTTTTCCCAGCTACCCTAAGGCTGTTGCAGATTCATATTGGACATTTCAGTGATCAAATATGGGTCCTATTACATTTGACGTTTTGTTACACCACCTAAATGTCCAGGACGCTACTCGTGTACAGAATAAATGTACAGAAAAAATACTTCTACTGGAAGATTTGACGCTAGTGAAGAACTGCTGCATGGTTTTATTGTATATATACTGTGGTGTTTTACAAGGATTTCCGGCCCTAATAAAAATTGTGATTGCACGCATGTAAAATTACGACATTTCTTTGCGTTTATTTCATACCGCCAATCTGCGGCTGAGCGTCACTCACCTTTCATTATAATGAATTTCAAAACTTTTAGAAACGGAAAAGAAGCAATTAAGTTTTTTATCCTTCATTTAACAGCCTTATGAATGAAAGGGAGGATTCCCTGGCATCAAAGTTCTAATAGCCAATTTGTAAAGATTTTGCTGCATCAAAGCGTCCACGAGCGTCATGTAAGGTGCCAGTCACAAGAAGCAAGTGACGATTTAAGACTTGCAATAATCTTCTTTTTCTCAGTTTACCTATCTTGTCATTGTAATCTAGATTACCTACGGGGTAAGATTCATAATAGGATGATAATTGTCATTATTTTATGATCAATATCAATTGTCATTGATTTATGATTAGATGCAAGAGGGCACCTTTGTAGTCCAATCCTTTTTAGTGCTTACAGGTAAAAAACAAAAAGACAAGCAAAAACAAAACAAAACATGAAACCAACAAGGGAAGGGAGAAGAGGGGAGAGGAAGGGAGGGGATGTTCGCAGTAAAAGAATGATGGGAAAACCACTTTTATCCGACATAGTATCTTCAAAAAGTAATGGCCTCCGCTCGGCCTGAAACTAATGCTGCTCTTGTAGACGCCTAGGGTAACGAGCGGAAAGAAAGTAAGCTCCCCATAGATCCTCATTGCCGAATGTGTTGCAATTGTATTCTTGGCAAATGTATCCATATATGCATCGTTTCAATCGTTTAAATTTTTAGGAAAAACCAATGCAATACTAATAATATGGAAAACGTTGCGCTTTTTGTCTAACTTGTGGTGACGAAGCCCTAAAAAGAAGAACGAACGATTTTATGAGAACAGGAACTTTTAAAATAATAATTGCGAGCCATTATTACGTGTTGATTTAAGGTTCCTTAAGAAAAGACAGTGGACAGTTCAATAAACTATGAGTAATACTAGAGAACGTATGCAAATTTCAAGAACCCGTGTATCACAAAAAAAGTTATGTTTTGCAGCGCCATTAATTCATTTCAACTACATTGTCCAGCGGACTCATTAAAAGCTGTCAATCTTGACTTTTCCCCTGAGAATGAAAAAAAAACAAAACAAAATAAAACAAAAAAAGGCTGAATATATGGATTGAAAACTTTAAGGTGTTGTTTCTCAGAAACTCGAGGGAGCTTGGCTTTTTATGTGACTGCATTGTCGGAGTATGTCCACTCAATGTTCTTAAGAATTTGTTTTTAATGATATTGTCTTAAACGCACTTCATTGACTGTAATAATGAAGCAGTTGAAGTTAATGTTATGGAAATTCGTTTGATAAAATCCCAGAGTCTAATGTGTTGATGAATAGTTAAGGAATCGTAGCCCCTCAAAACCAAAGTGTTTCTAAGTGGCATAAAGGAAGACATTGAAAAAAGCTGTTCATTCGCAGACTTGAAAACGGATACCCACGTATGTTATTTTCATCAACAACTTTACAAGGGGCAGGACTGTCATCTCTTAACTTTGTTAACACCCCATTTTCAAAATCCAAAGGGCGGTTTCTATTATTTAATCCATTGTTAAATGCAGGTGGTCGACACCAATTTGCAGCATACTGAAAGCATCAATATTGAGCCCCGTTGTCTTTAGGAAGCATGGAATTTTCAGCGTTTCTAGTATTCGTAGTCTGGACTTCATCGATGACTTACTTGACGTTTAAAGGTGAGTGGCAAACTGCCAATCATTTCCTATCCCTATATTCATTCTTTAGCCCGAGCTATCTTATTCCCATCACTCTTTATTTCTATTTCGCTGATTCACAACAGTGGATGCAATGAGCTTATAAAGTTTCGTTTTAAAAAGTCTAAAATCCTGAACTCTCAACGAACACGAATTTAAAGGAAGGCACCTTAGTCTTATAAACTTCTTTTGTAGATATTAATAGTATTTAACAAAGGCGTGTTATTATGACGAACCATATCGGAAATTCGCAGTTGTTACAAAAAAACTAAGAACTGCTACGATGACGAATTGCTTCATTCAAAACCACTTCAATCCTAACGCTCAGCTCATATTTACATAGACGGATAATAAATTCTGTCAAAAACATTTTGTTGTTATGTTCAGACGGGAATTCGATAATTTGCATGGAAAAAAAAAATTGGCCGCTCTTAGCCAGCTTAAGCGAAGTTATTTTTATAGAAGAATAATGCTGGCACTTGGAATAGACCAATTTGTACTGGTTTTAAACATCTGTCTATAAAAATAGGGTAGCCGTCTTCTTATAATTTAACCATCGGGTGGGATTGAAAAAATAAAACCTTTGACGCAAAATCCTTTTAAATATTGCTTTTTGAATGGGAGGCTTTAAAACTTGCCAAAGAACGGTATCCGCCGCTTTCGCCCCCTATCGAGTTCGCCCCTTCGAGTTCGCCCCTAACTTATACCGTGTTCGCCCCCACACTTTTCGAGTTCGACCCCACCAAGTCGAGTTCGCCCCCAGATTGAGTCATGTCTAAATTAGTCGCTATCGAACATTGCAAACAAGTTAGAACCAAGACAAGTTTTGAATTTTAATTGACCGACGGCCATTTTGAAAGTTTATATGTGCGTGGGAGCAGAGGCCACTGGAAACAAGAAATAATTTGGTCAAACAGTGAAATACAGAGAACTTTCGTTGGTCGTGACCTTTTATAGATTGGGTGGCTCCTACAGGAGCTGTTTTTGTATTTGACCGAACTGAAAGGCTACAAGGTTGTTCGACGAAAACCCTATGAAGCGTGGAACGCATTCTCTTAATCAGTCTTAAATAATCAAAAGCGTGACCAAATCGTGGTGTCGTAAATTCTTCAGTCTTATTTTCATATAGAAAGCTAAACGAGGTAAGTATCTGTTACACATTTATTACACATTCATTACAAGTCTAACAACTCAAGCAATGCTGTCGCGATGGAAGTGTGGTTAGCATCTTTTCAAGTCTGGTTGTTATGATCAACACAATGCGATGAAAGCGTGGTTTGCGATCCTGGTTTGCATTTTCTCAAGTCTGGTTGCTGTGACCTTAAAACACAATGAAGTGTGCAACGCATTCTCTCAAGAAGTCTTAAATAATCAAAAGCGTGATCAAATCGTGGTTTCGTAAATTCTTCAGTCTTAATTTCATTTCAAGCTAAACAAGGTACAAGTCTAACAACTTAAGCAATGCTGTCGCGATGAAAGCGTGGTTTGCATCTTCTCAAGTCTGGTTGTTACGATCAACACATTTCGTGTTTGTTAGATAAACCGAGGTTGTTTTACATCTTTTCCAGTCTGAATAATAAGTTAAGCAATGTTGTTTTGATTAAGTGTAGTTCTCTTTATCACAAGTTCAGTGTATACAGTTATTTCTCGTAACCCCAGATCCCACGCAGAGTATTTAGTTGATTCCGTCAACTCAGTTCCCAAGCGGGTTCCAAGTAATTGCCGAAATTCAAAATGGTCGTCGCTGACGTGACATTTGGAACATTCTGCTGGTGCCTTCGTCACAAATCAACTCATCTGGATATCACTCAATCAAGGGGCGAACTCGACTTGATAGGATCGAACTCGAAAAGTGTGGGGGCGAACACGGCATAAGGTAGAGGCGAACTCGAAGGGGCGAACTCGATAGGGGGCGAACGACGTGCAGTTCCAAAGAACAAATAGCTTAATTGAGATGATCCTTAACAAAACCTTTGCACAGAAGCTTCGTGCAATTTTCCAATTTTGTGCTCTTTCATAATCAATCTCCTAGCAAGGATTCCTTAGACTGAAATTTATTCAAATGTATATTTTCAGTGTTTTAAAACTCTGTTGCTATGGTCAATACTTTTTCAACAGCAGAAAAATGATGAGTGTGGACTTTACTCGACACAAGAAAAGAAAATTAATGAATTAAAACGATGAACAGATAAATGAGTTGTTTTCAGAAAACGTTCGCCCCCTATCGAGTTCGCCCCTACCTTTTGCCGTGTTCGCCCCCACACTTTTCGAGTTCGACCCTATCAAGTCGAGTTCGCCCCTTGATTGAGTGGCGGCGTGAGACGAAATCACATGTCTTACTTTGAACCTCAGAGCTATAAGGCGCAGAACTTCGTAAATGTGTTAAAACCAAAATAAAGAAAAAAGAAAAATTCAATGCATGTATATTTTGAAACAAAACGTTGGTGATCGGTGACGTAATTTTTATTGACTACTCGTTGAAATATTACGAACTCTTGTTATAATAAGAGCCTGAAAATATTTTTTTCATTGCATCTTACTATCAGTATGGCTGACTTTTTATCGTTTCAGGTTGTCGTTGATCTCAGATTTTTTTTTTGTACAAAATCTTTTTTGTGTGTGTGTGTGTGTGTAACAAAAATTGGCGTTGAAAGACTGTTAAATTTTGTGACTTTGAGTCTCGTTTATTTGTATTGGCAATCGCTATCTTTCTTATTTTCAATCCTCCCGACACGTACTTCGCATGGGCGAGGGATAACGTATCTATCTCCTCTAAACTAGTCCCAAGTCGACGTTCAAAATTCTCGGGTGTACTGAAATCACCCGCGTCATAGAACTCGGCAATGTTGGCCGCTCAGAAAGCTTTTGGTAGTAAACAAAAGTGTATCTCCAGACTTTGCAATCCATAACAAAATGCAATTATTTCAAGTAAGGCGATAATCTTGCTTCATAATTAGGGCTATTTTCATGATACAATTATTTGAATCGATAAATAACTCAGTTTAGTTCCATGTTTTTGAAGTAACATTCTGGTAATTTCATAACAAACATCGGCGTTAAAAGGTTACAGAAGATTGCTGTGACACTGATATTATTTCCTTAGCTTGTAATGACTTTTATTGCAGCTTGATCTTGACGTAGTATGTACATTATCTTTCAGACATTGACGAATGCAGTGAGGCTCATCCTTTGAAAGTGAAAGAATGTCATCCGAATGCCTATTGCATTAATACTCAGGACTCATGCAACTGCTCTTGTAGTACCATATTCATTGGGAATGGTTTTGAATGCAAAGGTACTTTTGGTTTCTTAAAAACTTCTCAACTGGATAGTTTTAATTTTAAAGGAACGTTTATTTTCTGTCATGCCTTTTCTCTATTTAGGGTTGGGATTAAATAGACTTTTTATTCATTCCGGTCATATTTTCAAATGTGTCATGATTATGTAAATTATGGTAGCTGTGTGTTTTGTGTGTGTGTTGCCCTTTATATCAACCTAGCCTCTGTGTGTGTTCTGTGTTCTGTGTGTTTAACACGCCACTTTGCTAATACCGCGTGCAAATGAATGCTGTGCCTTGCCAACCCAGCACAAGGTGTCTCAGCGAGATAAAAAAAAGGGTTAAATGCTTTTAAAGTTGTACGTTTGTAATCTTTGTCCCTTTCCGTGTTGAGCCCCTGATGGGCCGTGGAGATCTTTGATCTGTGTGGCATGGGAATATAAAAATGACCATAGACATCTCAAAAGGAACACAATTTAAAAGAAAACATTTTATTCAGAACTCGTGTTTAGCCGAAGGTATTTGGTAAGTTCGTTCAGAACTCCGAAAAGTCATGTAAACAACGATTCCAGGAAAGTGAATCTATCGGAAGAAATGTAAATGCGAGAAATTCGTTCGTTTTTGTTTCTGAACGGTCGATGTTAGCATCTCTTTGAACATAGAGATATCTCTCAGTAATTTTACCTTACTTTTAATAGATAGCTTCTGGTAACATGCGTCTATCCGGTAACACCAAAAATACACTGTTAAGAAAGAAGGGACTCTAATTAAGATCCTGCTTTCCTTAAAATTAATAAAATTTTTCTTATCAACTATTTAGTATATGGCTTTTGACTTGGAAAAAAGAAAAATTTACTCAAGCGAAAGTCGTCAATCAACATCCGGTGATGCGTGCATTTAACTATCCATTTACCGACTCAAACCCGCGGTAAAACTATGCAATCGGTGAACTACACCACTGTCACGTATACCATCAAGAATACATTTATTTTCCGGAAAAATAATTTCATTTGCAGCCTTAAAAAAGACTGGTATCAATGTAGAAGTGACACAATTTGATGAAAAAATATTTGTGAGACTTTCAAGAGAATTGGAAATGGTCAACTGGAAAGCATACAGAAAAGACAGAAATTTGCTGCAAATTAATCCAAACTCGCACGGCTATCTGGGAAAAAATCCCAATGTGTCGGAATGCACTGCTCATGATATATTTCAGTCCCCACTTTTACTTTGGGCATCAAATCTTCGCCTTCTGAGAGCCTAATGGATGAACTTCACGAGCCTTTTGAACATCTAATATTACATATAATCAGAAATACTGCTTCCAACAAGAACCGCTCGACTGTTTACATTTGATGTTACTTAGTGGTAACTGATTTTCAATCTGCTTGTGTAATAGCGAGGAAACTTACTGATGAGAACTGCTGAACTAGCTGTGACAAAATTTAATATTTCGGTAGTTGTTGTGAATTCATGGAATGCGATAATCTAAAAGTTTTTTCGCGGTATTCTGCTAAGGATGCATGAGAGATCTACCAATGGCGTTTTCCGCTTAGCGATTGAAGCTTTGTACATTTCATGGTAAATTGTAAAGGCTCTTTACCAACTGGTAAGTCAAAAACCACTTCATTACAAAATTTATTTAGGAAACATTTTATCGAAGTTTTACCATGTCACTGACAGCTTTTCAATGCAAGTTTTAACTGTTTCTTATATTAGATGTGGGATTGAATGAATTCTTGTTTGTTTACTTCGTCCACAATCTTGAAAAATAACTTAAAACTGTGTATTCGTTCTTCTTTACAACTTTTAAATACTTGTAGTTAAATTTACTCCTCAGACACCTCATTGGCCTTTATCGTTTTCATGCGCTCGAATTTTCGAAAAAAGGAAGAGAGCAGTCGCGGTACATGCGTGACATTTTTGCTCTTCCTAATTTGCATAATCTAGTGTTGGCTCGTGGGCATTACCGCTGTATGATGCCTTGCTCTAATCTCGCTCTTAGCCAATAAGAGCGTGCGTTATATCGGCAACAAATTAAAGCCATATTAGGAATAGTTATTATCATTCTCGTGAAATGCAAGGTCTACTGCTGTTGATAAACTGCTGGAATTACATGAATATAGACAAATATATTTTATCATTGATTCCAATGACTATAATGCTCTTAAAAATATCATTTTTCTTTGTAGCTGATCCTTGCCATCATTACTCAAACCTGAGTGAAGCCAATCGAAACACAAACCGAACCAAGAGAAGCGTTGTGTGACAGCCAACTCCGTAAGGGATGGTATCGTTTTTTAGGAGCTACAGGAACAAGAATGCCAACAGAGCGTGTGCAAGCATTCAGGTGTGGCACTAACTGGCCAGGTTGGTTGACGACTACTCATCCTACAGTGGAAGATGTCTACTCTACTGGCTGCCAATACTCTAAAAAGATTTTTGTAAAAAAAATGTGGATCCTACTTCATCTACAATTTTTTTCAGCCACCAAATTGTGATTCGCGCTATTGTGGTACGGACTGAATGTGGAGCCAAAAAATTCAAGAAATAAGAGGACTTATTGATCCTCAGGTACACGTGCTTCAGGGATTTTGCTTCTATGGATTTTATACGATGTTGATGTCCTGTTAACTTGCCAAAAACAATGCATTGAATTTCACATTTTACAAATCATCTCTTTCGTAAGAACAATCACAAATAATCAATCGCTGCTTAAAGAACTAATAACAAACAAAAAAGAAATTAATAGAAAGGAAAATGCTTAAATAGTGAAATCCTAGACAGGCAGGAACACCAGTGTGCATGATGACTGGCAAAACATGGCGAAACTGTGTTCCCAAAACGCTAAAAACTGACATACAGGACGCAGTGTATAGCACGGTTTGATTATTTTCGTTTCAGTTTATTTCAAAAATTAGATGCCGCTTTTTGTTAGTGCTAATGATGTGTTCAGTCTGATAGTTGCTTTAAAAACAAAGCAACACCGTTATGTAAGGACTAGTGTGGGTAGATGCTATCTATTGTGAGGCAGTAAGGTATGGCATGGAAGTTTAACTGTTTTTATCGCAGTTTCACACTAAAATGAATATTTTCCAAGTTGAAAAGTTTTGAAGGAAATATATTACCCTTGTTCCAATCCTTTGAAACCATTAGTTATGGCATGGAAAAGAAATCCCAAATGCCTGTGTTAAGTATTTTGGGTTTAGGTTAGCGTGAGGTTTAGAATATAGGAATGAGGTTGCGCACGATTCCCCAGTCAAATATTTATCTTCTGTGCTCGAGAGAAATTTGTTGAAATTTAAACGCATAGCAAATAAAATAAATAGTTATAAACACTGGTCATTCAATTCATGCATGGGCCTGAATTTCTTCTTTTTTTTTTTTTTTTTTTTTTCAGGTCCTATTTCCAACTAGTAGTTCAGTAGTGTTTTTAGCTGCGAGGATCTCTTAATTTCGTTTGTTCACCGCAGTGCAGATATATGAATTTCATGTCTAAAATCATCACTCATAAACATTATTTCTTTTTAAGCCTAAAAAAAACTAACGTAAATCAAAGATGGTCTACTCAGAGGAAACTGAGATAGGTTAAAACATTTTGTCGGTCAGCTTTTTAAAGCGTTACATGTGTTAAAAGAGGAGAATCGTGCAATCAATCATTACGTTTTAGAGAAATTGTGCAACTTTTTTATATGCTTATCTTACCTGGAGCAATCTCAACTGAGTGTCATAAAGTTAACATTGGATGAAATGCAGTGTATTTAATGTACCAAAGATCTGATTGCGGAAAAACTATCCTAAAATTCCAGCAGATTCATAAACCAAGCCGGGTGCAGTGACTTTCAAACGCCTGAAAACGGATCAATTCGCTATGAATGCCTTTATAACTAGTTCACTATTGATATGTAAGGTCTTCACTATTGGCATACGGAAGTAATATTGGCTTTCACGATCGTAAACTAGAGATAATAGAGGAATAGAAATAAGTCATGACTTTTGCCACTCGATTGAAAACTGTTCACCAGCTTGAATAAGGCTAAACGACGATAAGACGGAATTCAATATCATCGGAACGAGACAACAACTCGCCAAAGTCAACATAGACTCCATGCAGGTTGGTGAAAGCAGCATCGCCCCAACCAGCAGAGTCAAGAACCTAGGCTGCTGGTTCGATGGACAACTTAAGATGGATACTCAAATAAATAGCTTCTGTAAAACCACATTTTTCCACTTATACAACATCAGAAGGATAAGAAAATTTCTTAACTTTGAATGTACAAAGATACCAGTAAATGCTTTTTAACTAGTCATTTGGACTTCTGTAACAGGCAAGTATGTGGGTTGCCTAACAACCAACTACATAAACTACAGAGAATCCAAAATGCGGCCGCTTGCCTAATCTGCAATGTAGGTCGTTTCGAACACATCACCCCCCATCACTGTACAGGCTCCACTGGCTACCCATTAACTATAGAATCCAGTTTAAAATCCTTCTTTTTTGTATATAAAGCCCTCAACGGTATCGCTCCCCCTTATATATCTGAACTTGTAGAACTTAAAACAGCCTCAAGATACAATCTCAGAAACTCTGATGATACGCTTTTACTGAGTAATCCTTCTTTTAAGAGTCGTATCATATTAGGTGACCGCTCATTTAAATATGCAGGGCCTAAATTGTGGAACGAGCTACTGAGAGACATACGTTATGCCAATACTGTACATATTTTTAAGCGTCTTCTCAAAAATCACCTGTTTAGGAAAGCCTATCTGCTTAATAATGTTTAATATCTGCATCGGTTTAATAATGTTATGATAGTTAAGATTTTAATGATTAGAAAAATTGTAATGATTATAAATACCATAGTTTAAATAATATCACATATGTAGAGATTTTAATGATGAAAAAAAATGGTAAGATTGTAAATACTATACTTTCAATGATCAGGATTGTAAAGATTGTAATGATTGTAAAGACGGTGCTGTAAGATTATTTTTCTGAAATGCGCGTGTGAGCATCTGCATATGTAACACGCGCAAATAAATTATTATTATTTTTTTGAATTGCATTAAGTGCGTACATGTATAAGCTTCCGCAGTAAGGATTGCTTAATACAACTTTACTTACTCCTTGATTTATTTTCAAGGCAATTCTCATGATACAAGCAATGCTAGTGTTAAATTGTAATTAGTCACCTAATGGTACCTATATGGCCCATTGTTTTTTTAAGAAGCTTAAAATAATTACGTTTATTACTCACAATCTTCTGTAACCCACCTGTTCACATCAGGTTGTTGATAAAAAATAAATTAATTTAAAAAATTTAAAAAAAAACCCGTGAAATTGCTTATTTTTTTAAGTGTCATTGTCATCAAATAAACTTAAATCAAGAAATATAGACGTTAATGAAAGAAATGTTTCGCTCACGCTTGATTCCGAGTTAATTTTTTACAACGAGACGTGACGTTCGTTGGTAGGCCTCAATATCTCTTTTAATTTTTATTTCGTGTCTAAACTCTCTACCAATAAGGGATTATTTTTAATTCGGATCAATATAAGTGAGTTGTGCGCGGTTCCAGATGTTGATTAGGAACATTTAGCTGGTGAATTTGGAAAATTTGAGACTGAAAAGATTTAGTGTTTAAGGCGTGATCACAGTGATAAAATTTCACGCTGTGACTACGTCTGTGTTGATAGCTTGATCAAAAGGGAATAACATATGTGACTTCGACTCCTTTAGGAGGCAGTAGCCACACGAATTGCGATTAGAAATCACGAGTGGAAAGCTTGATCCCAGACTGGTAGTTGGATGTGATCACGGCCTGGGAAGCCTCAAGATCCCAAGATGCTTCTGTGTGATGAACACGTCCCTTATGTGTTTGAGAATGCCCTTGAAACAAATAAAAATGCTAAAAAAACGAAAATTAAAAGTAAAAAAACAGAAAAACAGCGGTCATTTTTTATACCTGCTAAATTTCAATCGATGAAGAGATAATGCTGTTAAATAGGCGTTCAGTGCTTTTAGGCATTTAATAATTTTTCAGAACAAAATGTCACGTAATTAAGAACCCAACATGGCTAGCTCACACCAATAAGGCTGAGGTTTATTTCAGCGACCGCATAACGTACTGGAAGTAGCCCCTATACATCATTTTATTATTACAGTTGAGTTCTTCAATGCTATACATCTGCTGTTAAGGACTAGTCAGTATTCTTCACCACTGAAATGGCGTGAGTAATTTCACATGCTAACTTTTGATTTCGCCGATGATTTTTTTTTTCTTATTGTAACTCTATGAACAAAATGAATTTGAAAGTTCTCTTAATGATGTATTAGATAAATCAATTTTCAGATATACCGTAAGTTTGGAGAAAAATCCACTTAAATCCATTTGTAAACTCGCTGTTTTCAGAGCTGAGGGACGTATTATTTATTGTTAACTGAACCTTCGCCCAAATTTTATCGCACCCGACATTCCCATTCATCTTTTCATAACGGTGAAACGTTAAAACAGCTTTATGCGCTAAAAACAATTGGTCTCAAAGCTAACCGAAGTAAATGCATGCAACAAACATTTCAATTACGCTTTGTTGAATTTCCGTAGCATTTAACTAACCAGGAGACGTTTACTATGTGACAGTTTTTTACTCCATTGAACCACAAATATTTGGGGTATACCATGAAAAATCTTGAAAACAGAAGAGCCATTCTTTCGATATAAAATCTCTTTTGAAAACAATATACCAGCCAATGGATTATTTTAAAACGACTGTGCGCAACAACTGTCAAAAGATCGCGTGACATAGGTGTCGCGTACGATGACCTCAGTGTGTCGTCACAGAAAAGCTTAGAAATATGCAGTCATGATATAGTCTTTTGAAGACTGGAAATGGATAATTGTGTACATTTCCTGCTGCGGCGTGAGTTGATTTTATTATGCTGACCCATGTGATTGTGAAAAGACATTTATTTGTAAATGAAGTTGCAAGTTCGCAAGCCAAAACCGTATCAGTAACCACAGCAACAACTTGGTGCGGTACCTTAAATGAATCGAAGAGTGCTTGATCCCTCTGGTAAGACACGCTGTATTATATGGGTGTCCGGTCCAAAATTGACAGAGTATTAAAACTTAAAAAGCCTCAGGGGACAAGTAAAACAATTGGGTAACTTCTTCGTTTTTTAAATATTATAACAATAAGCTAATTTTTGGCAGGAATATTTGATTTCTTCCCATTTGATTCTCGTTCGAATTATAGAGTTTACGTAAGTAAAAATTTTTCAACCAGATAAGTCGCATCATTTTTTTCTTGTGGAAAAAATGTACACTTAGACAAAATTCTTGAAAGCCACCATATCGATATGTTTTTTCCAACGTTTGATCCACTTTACGGAAGTGATATAGACTAATTATGTAACGACGATTGTTCTTGTATTTAGCTGTTTGTATAAGCAATAGACCGCACTTTCTATCGGTTTACCAGCGTAAAAATCCTTGCAGGATGTTAGGAGAACACGAAAAAAATTGTGCAAATCACCAGCCGGGAGCCATTAAAAAAAATGGGTTATTTCGCTCGTTATCCGAAGGAGAGAGCAGTCTTTTGATTTTTATAAAGTAAACTTAAAACCAAACCCATTATGTACAAATTTTCCAAGGGTTTGGCGATGCACTAAATGGTCAAATTTTTACTTATCAGAGTGCCTGTAGTATTTAGGTTATTTTGCAGTGACGTCACGATTTAACAATGAAATGGCATTTAAGTTTTGCTTTCACAAGGTGTTATGGCAAACGTGTCAATAACCCCTTGGAAATCTGGGGGAGGGTGCAAATAGTCCAAGAGAGCTTAGGGTGGATCGATCGAGTTCCTTCAAGTTAGCGCGCTTTCTGATGAAGAACTAAAGGACATAGTAAATGTTTTAATGACTTAGAACTGAGATTGGTTCAAAGGCTCGAAATAGCCAATAATGACCCCACAAAACATAGGAAATTAACTTTTTCGAAGACCAAAATGTCTGACCCATCGGATTGTAAACTAAATAAAATGTGACCTTCATGTTAAAGGGAAAAAACATAACAAAAACTCATGCCTTTCAAAGGAGTCTTTACCAGGTTAGATCTCTTTAGCGGAGTCAGATTACCTTAAAGGCGCCTCTTGTCGGGTCGAGGCGTTGGTTTTTTGCTCATTCATGCTGAAATGAAAATGAATCTGTAGTGGAGCAGATGTTGACGGAAGTTGTCGACCGTGAACGGAAGTAGTCACGCATGCTACCCTCCCCACTTAGTGAAAGTCAAAATTAATTTCGATGAAGCTCACGTGGAAAAAATTAAAATGTTTATATGGTTTAATAAAGATAATAACCCCAAATCACATTTCCGAACTCCTGAAAATGCAACTTAAGTCAAGAAGCCGAAATGTTTACACCTAGGGGACCCGTAGTGGGTTCTTTTCAACACACGCACACTGTGACCACGCAATGGAGCATCATTGTACTTTTCCTCGTGGGCTCTTCAACATGCAGTCCACATATCGATCATAGCGGTCAAGATAGTCTCACTAGAATTTTCTTCCAGCTCCAATATTTCAGTCCAGACTCGAGGCTCGCTCGAACAAAAACAGAAATGCCAATCCGGTCAGTACAAAATGCAGACTGAAGACCAGGTACAAAATTCAGACTGTAGACTGAGAAGTTTATACTGTTTGCAACCTTTTTTCCAATTCTCATTACGACAAACGTACAAGTTTTCGTATCACACTTGAACTGCCCAAAAATTAGAGGGAATTTATTCCATAAGTCTTGAAAGCTCACATAAACTGAATTCAACTGTAGCTAAAACGAAGCTTGACCAAAAGTTCCAAAATAGAGTGATTACGGGATTAAGGTCCTCATCGTCAGGTGAGTGTGTGACAAATAAAGTAACCTACCATGTCACGTATCTGTATAATTGTTAGAGGTGATTGGAGAGATGCGCGCCCTCTGATTGGTCAAGGATTGCGTCTTACCTCGCTATAATCGACTCGCGCGAGATGATTATAGCAGAGACTGGCTGCCTCGCGTTTTGGTTATGTTTCCGCGAAAGTGATAAACGTATTAAAAGAAAATTAAATTGCGAAGAGCACAAAAAATGCTTCTGAGTTTGGCGGAACTTTCTTCAAAAGAGAGGTTTTAATTTTTTGCTGATTCAGTGATCACAACAATTATAAAAAAAATATGCGCAATGCTCTCTTTGTTTGCAGAATTTGCAACAGACTTCGAAAGCTCCATCGCAATTATACTGCAACAATTATTCGCCTCAAGCTCAGTAATATTCACCTCGCCGTACGCAAATAATTGCTAAGTAGAGGAAGAGGTGGGAAATCCACGTAGAACCGATTCTTTTGGTAAATAATTTCAAAGAAACCCATTGTTTGGCCAACCAGAAAAAAACAAAACAAAACAAAACAAAATAGCTCCTCCATTAAATAACAATTAATGCACAGCTTAAGCAATCAAGACCTACATTTTTCTTGGTACCATTAATTTTTTGTATTGTTTAGCTTTGTTTGTCTTTCATATTATTTGGTTTTGTATTGTGTTTCATGTTATTTAACTTCGCATTAATTATAAATATTTTGATCTGTTTTTTTTGGCTGTTATTTTTCGCTTAAGGGTCAGGATGAAATTTATTTGAACTCCCTGTAACAGCGAGAGCGTTATCTTTTTAACTCAGAGTTCTTATTTTTACAGCTAACACACAGCAGCTGGTTGAAACAAAAACGTAGTAAATAAAAGCTAAGTTAACTAAGATTAATAAATTACAAACAAAAATGAATACAAAACGAAACGGAAATACTTACCTTCTTAACGCGTGATATGTAATTGGAATAGCAAAGGATTTTAAGTTGAAGAAAACAGTGAACTGCGCCAAGCGCGACTTTCGGTAAACTGAATAAGAGGGGGGGGGGGATTTCTAAATAAAATGCGGTGCTGCGTCGGTGGGAGAGTGCAACAAATTAATTTAGTTTTATCAACCGAGTTGAAAACGTAAATTGGCTACCGTAAAGAGTTTAAAAGCTTGACGTTTCGAGTGCTAGCCCTTCATCAGGGCTCCGACGAAGGGCTAACGCTCGAAAAGTCACTTTTAAACTCTTAACGGTGGCCATTTTAGGTAAACTGACGTAGAAAAATGATTATGCATAAAAAATAGAAGACGATCGCGTAATTACGTGCGGTAAGAAAAATATCCAAGTAAGACAAATAAGATGTAACTAAAGAAGGAAAATGATGAGAAATATAACAAAAAAAACTCACAAGGAGATATGTAAAATAAAGGAAACAAATTAATATACAAATACAAAATTACACAAAAGTAATTAGCAAACAATTTAGATCTTACTTCACACATAAGGTTTTAATATTCTAATGATTCTCCCGCACTTCATCAAAAGTTAATCAGTTGCCAGTCTATATTCTTAGTCATGTCTCCCCCTTTAAACTCTGTTGGTGATGACTAATACCCCTCGTGTGCTCCCCCCCTCCAGAATCCTCCTTTCCCTATCCCCTCCCCCTCCCACCCTTCCAAGTGATCAACAATGACTGACCCCTAATTCTTCAAAAAATCTAGCATAGCTCAGCGAAAAGGCTTATAACAGTGCTGACAGATATTTTGTGTGACAATACGGCGGTATGATAGTACGAATGAAACTATGAGGAAAAGTGTGCGGATTCATTTACGGTTTATTATGACCAAGGTGATAAACCGAAAAACATCTTTCTTTTTCTCGTCGTCTTCAACATTCATGTTTTCTCTTTCATGGTACAGAAGAAGTCATTGATGATGCTCAAGATCCATTTGAAAAAGTGGACTGTATTAACACTTATGACTCTTACAATCGTACCTGTAAAGGTGACTATGTTAGACCCTTTCAGCCATGCAAGGACGTGAATGCGAACTTAACCAAAACTAATATCTCCCCCTTAACTGCTCAGGTAAGCAGAGATACACAGGAGACAGTCGTGAAAAGAAACTTCTATCATGTTAACTTAGATATAGACTCAACTGGCAGAGTATCCAACTGCAGTAACTCGAATCTTAAGGGGCCACTCGGGTTACTTCGTTTATGCTCGTTCAAATCACACTCTTTTTTTTTTCTTTATCGAGTACCTTCACTTCACAATACTGACGAACGATCGCAATTATTTTCATGCCGTCCAAATAGTAAACTGTCATTTAAATACCTCCCGCACTACTACTCAAGTTCCCCAGACTTGCATTCTTGAATATGTCCGGAATGTTTATCATCAGTTTTCCCGAATATCATCCGAAAATGAAATCGATGTAATTAAAAATTGTGAAATAGTTTTAAACTTGGTTTTACTTAATACGGGCGTGGTATTTTCCTTAGAACTTATGGAGCCTTAACAATCATTGCTTTCCCAGAGAACTCTAACAACTAAGGAATAGTGATGACGATGATTTGTAATTATCGATCAATCTTGTAGTCGACCCATGATTTTGTAACAATGTAATTTCTTCTTAGAATTTGGAAAAGTTGAATTTCTCAGCATGAAAACTGAATGGAGAATGGCAAATTTCGCGATTTAAAAGACGTTCAAGTCCGGTAAGTTACTTTCATTGGATTGTTATAACATCTAAGATAATTTTCATTACGATAGCATTTGTTTATGGAATTTGTTAAACAGATTTGATTAATTCTCCTCGTAAATACAGTAGTAATTATTTGGTTTAAGTTTCAGTAGCATGATTTGCTTCAACTAAGCATACATCCAGTGCAAAAAATAAAATTGTAACGCAATCGTTGCCTGTAGCAAAACAGGGTGGAAAAGTAAGATGATAAGTTTCTCGTGCGTTTACGTAATAAGCGTTACGGTGTCACGATTACCGTAATGTCATTATCACATTCGTTACAGGAAAGCTTGTCAAATCTTCTTGCTTTTAAGAACGTTTACGAGTATAAAAAGGTTGCTAAGTTTTTTTTTATTTTTTCATCACGCGGACACGATTATTTGCACGTTCACTGGAAATTAATTCACAGTCTTTTCAAAGGATAATGGTCATTTAATCGGTTTATTAGTATACGGGCGCTGATAAAGAGCGCGCCAAAACCGTGGTGGCAATTTCTGTGGAATTGCAAGCAATCGGGTGCGTTTCCATTGCTTTGTTAACCACGGAGTATTCGATATATTTCTAAGGTGAAATACACTGAATGTAACTGATTTTTTTGCTGCAAAATTACAACGGTGACAAAGCTTTACAAAAAGCTTCCACGCGTTTAGCGCTAATAAAATTAATACAACCTCGAACAAGAATAATTTAGTACAGATAGCATCCAATTTATGGTGAAACATTACTGCTCTTAAAGCAGAAATGCCCCATCTATTGTTGTCTGTTTTATTTGCTGTTGACAGAAATAAAACAGGCAAACCTTAATTTAGAAATGACCTGACCTACATTCTTCCATGTCATTGGTTTCCTGATGAACTTAATTGCTGAAGAGTAAGTTTCATATTACAAACCAAATCTGGTTGGTTGACACAATAACTTATATCCCAAAGAATTAATTAAAAATGTATTTGAGATCTGATTGGTTCATTCAGGAACTAAAACACCTAAAATTTCGAGTTCACATTAAAATGGTGAAGTACATATTTAAATGGGGAGGTGTTACATATGATTTCAAATCGAACTTGCGCTGCGCGCTCATTTGATTTCAGCCCAAACTGCACTCCAGTCAGTTCAATTACCATTATTTATTACACCCATTTTGAAATCACTGTTGGTCCCTGTAATCTGATTGGCTCTAATTGGTGCGATTTATTCTTGACTCGCACCATTTTTTGCTTTAACTCACATCTTTTTCCCAGCCAGTGAGGAGGCTTCACTAAAAGCAAAACAACCAATCAGATTTCAAGGTTTACTGAAAACAACCGATTAAATTGCAGGAAAATGAGAGACAACAAGTATCATGAAGCAAATTTTGCAACTTTTGTTTCCAAAACTCTTATCTTTCCCCCAAAAAATGGATGAATTTAATTTCAAACTAGCTCAGTACTGCATTGAACTGACCAAGTTCTGTACTTAGGCAATTTCAAAATGGATGAAATCACGCGTATGATTTCAGCCCAAATTGCACTCCACTCAGTTCAATTACCATTATTAATATCTTTTAATGCGGAGTAAAGGGAAATGTAGTATGATCCATACAAGTAAAGGCGATAAGAGACTTAGATTAAGTGTGATAAACATTTAAGGAACTAAAGAGCTCCTTTGACTACATGGTATTTGTGGCTAATTTTCAGGGAGCTTAACACCTATAAGTCTCAATGTGAACAGTTTCCTCTGAGTGAAATATTTTCCTCAGAAAAATAAAAACAAAACAAAACAACAACATCAAAACCTACAAGAGAGAGGACAAAGTCCTTTAAACGAGGAGCGTATATCCCAACATACAAGAAAGGGTAAAAGCTGACACAAGTAAACCAGGCCATACTGCATGTGCAACATTAACCCTATAACTCCCATGAGTTACCAAGACAGAATTTCTCCTTACAATATTAACAAGATAAGTGATGAGAATAAAGAGAAAGATCAATTGGGGGATGATTAGTAGATTCAATACTAAATTCTCTGAACTAACATTACAAGAATTGTATGGTTGACAGTGAATAGAATAAAAAATTTGATCTGGGAGTTAAAAGGTTAGCTTTTAATTTCAAATCATAATTAGTACTGCATAAAGCTAACAACTTGTACATCAGTTTCTGAAAAATTGAAAATCCAAAGGTAAACAAAAACAAAGGCGTGGCTGACCAGGGTCACTTTAATAGCCTTTTTTTTAACAACTGTCCTCCTTTTCCTTTTTTCTTTTTGCTGTTGTTCTCCTATCCTTCTTTTTCCTTTTCCATTCAAGTTTACTACCGGTATGTTCCTTCTCCTTTTCTTCTCTATGTTCCCTCTTTCTCTCTTCTTCTTCACCTTCTTCCTTCTCCTCCTCTTCAGTGTTAACTTGTCTTTTGGCTACCGGTACTTCCTGTCCTCCCTCTGGAACAAAAATATAATTTTAGAGGTTGTAGGTTGACCAATAATTGTCTTTTTCTTGCTGTTGATTTAAATTATATATTACCCTATTTCTAGGATTCCTAGATAGGAAAGAAGTGATTTATACATTTCCAGTTTAAGTAAGGGCCTAAGCAAAGAGGACCAGTAGGAAACACCCATAATCCATGGTCCCCTAGGCAATGACATTCCGTAACACATGTTTTCTAGTAGAGTATGATCATTTTGTGTGAATTACTGATTGATTTCTTTTGGCGTAATGAATTTTGTGATGAAAGACTGCCATTGCCTCATAACACAAGGAGCTGTAAAGATATATTATTATGACATAATCCCATAAAATGCAGTAGAATGCTAATGGATCAACTACTGTCAGGGCTGGCCGTTTTTACCAACATTACAATCAAGATCCTCACTGGTAGGTTAAATACTGAGTATTATACTCTTAGCTATATGCTTCTTACCTGCTTCCGCAAGAACAATTCCAGGTATTGGGAGTAATTCCTGAAATGAGATAAAAAGAAAAAGGAAGTATACCACCCACAGGAGTCACGTCTAACTTACTTTTAACAACTAACAACTTAGCCATTGCTCACAATAAAGATCAGCAATAGTTAAACCAAGACACGAGTGGCTCCAGCTCTTATTTCCCTTAATAACATGATCATTATAATAAAGAGATAGTATTACAAATTCAAATATAAAAAAGATAGATACTAATGAAACTTACATGAACTAATCTAATTCCATGACCTCATGTTTCAATGGTAAATTAAAGTGACACATTCAATACCATTTCTTAATTAAACACTCAGTAAAAGATGTTATTAAGCTAATTGCATAATAACATGATCTCTATTTCATTATGTCTCTAATTAACTTATGTTGATAAGGTGTTTATATAATGGCATGACCTTAATTAAAAACTATGTGGTAATATATACTGTCAGTTGCTCAACCCTGCTGTTGTAAGTATTATTTGATTAGGTGTTAATGTTAGTGTTACGCAGGAGGAAGCCATGACAGTTCTTTTTATTCACAAAAGTTTTTTGTTCATATGCTATTTGACATGTCTTCTATAAGTACTTCGGTCTAAATGTGTATGGTTAACATAAGAACTGTCACAAGAGGAAAAAAGTCAAGTAAGTCTGCACCAAGTATTGCTGCTTAGGGAAAGCCTTGTCCCAAGAACCAGTCAGTGTGCCCAAAGTATCAGTGCTAATCTCAAGTTAGCCATCCCAAGAGACTCGTCAGTCTGCTCTAAGTGTCGCGGCTCACGAAGAACCTCGTCCCAAGGGACCCGTCAGTCTGCCCCAAGTGTCGTGGCTCACGAAGAACCTCGTCCCGAGTGACCTGTCAGTCTGCCCTAAGTGTCAGCGTCATTAATTCTTGTTCGAATAATAGGAGTTACCTAAATTTTTCAACCAGATAAGTCGTATCATTTTTTTCTTGTAGCAAAAACGTATACTTTGAAAAAATTCCGGAAAGCTGCCATACCAATATGTATTTGTCAACGTTTGATCCACTTTACCGAATTGTGAGGTAACCTAATTATGAAACGAAAATTGTTTCCTGCACTTAGCTGTTTGTATAAACAGTAAACCACACTTTCTATCAGTTTACCAGCGTAAAAACCCAAGTATGATGTTGGGAGAACACGTGTAAATCACGAGTGATTTAAAGACTTTTCGGTTAGAACGTAGGTTATCCCTAACAGAGTACCGTCTATTGCTTCTATAAAGTAAACTTAACATAAAACCCAGTATGTTCAAATTTTCTATGGGTTTACTGGTGCAAAAAACGATAGGAACTGATCTATTGGGATGCTTGTGTTATGATATCATGTTTTTATTACACCCATTTTGAAATCACTGGTGGTCTATGTAATCTGATTCGCTCTAATTGATGCGATTTATTCATGAATCGCACCAATTTTTTTTCTTTAAATCGCATCTTATTCCCAGAACAAAGCTCAGCCAATCACACCTGAAGAAGAGTCAGTCCTGTCGGAAAAAGGTCACTTGAGTGATTTTAATGGAAAGGTCTTGACCGATGTCAACTTCAAAAATTTGACGGAACAACTGGGATTTCGTGGTCGCCAAGAACACCACGAGGGCGCTTTCCTAGATGTTCTGCATCACAACTTCTACTACAACAACAAAAACTGGAGACCCCATAGCGGTGCAGTGTAGCTGTTTGTAGTGTTTACCGTTGTACCGAAAGTAACTTGACGTAAGGCAAAGGTTTAGTAAGTCCATAATGTCCTCTATCGGTAGCGGTAGAGGGTCGGTAGATAGTCAACATGTGTCAACCACTAACGGCACCATATAATCGACTCATTCACGACATTAACATTACAAACGAACAGAACAGAACAACCTAACTTTACTAGAGGATCGAGACCGACCAATCACGTTCGACTTACGCCACTAAAGTCTTACAGCCAATAACATCACGGCAAAACTGACCAATCAGTTTTATACAAACCAGACTTAGAACTATTCACTTGACTCTGATGACGACTTCCGCTCAGGTAGTCGAAACGTCAGTCACCACTACCGACAACAGTCCTTTTTTAGGAGTACACTCACCCGAACTACACTATTATAAACCGTGAAGTTACGAATAAATGACAGTGGATATATGAAAATCATATAAGCTCGGTATTGCACAGCTCATAGGTTCAAACCCCGCAAGGCCTGAAATTTTTCCGACCTTATTTTCGCTACTACTTAAGAAGTGTTCAATGCTTCGAAGATTGCTTTCATATTTATTTCTTAATCCGCAGTTCACATATAAGATTTTTAAATATCCACAGTCATTTTTGCTTTGTAGTCAAGAATCTCGGCTGTGAAAACTTGAGAGAAATTTCTAAGCTTTTATGGCCTAAAACGAAATCAAAAGTAACAATTCCTTTTACTAAATACTCCGAAACGAGCCCACGCTTGCTGTTGCGCCATGGTAATTGTGCTAATTTGGGTACTCTCTCTCACACTCGGAGAACACTATGGTTCACAGCGGTAAGGTTTATGTGGTCAGTTTGGCCCCCGCCCTAAGATCTGTATTGCCACGTTTTTCACAGAATTTAAAGTTGAGACAAATTTCTGTTCCCTCATAGATAAAAGGGAAATAAAGCCTGGAATAAATAAAGCCTGAAATATTGCAATTTGCTAGAGCTGAACATGAGAGTAAAAAAAAAAAAAATAAAAATTAAAACAATCAAAACTGAGTAAAAAAGATACGAGACGGAGTTGACTCAAGGCTAAAATTGTTATTGAGGCTCCGGGTAATGAGCTTCTGTACGGTGTATTGTTTGCCACAGCGAAAACGACGCATACTAAAATTTTGCAGAAAATAAGAAAGGTGCTTTGAATGGAGCAATTTGATAAAATGAAAAACAACCCAACATACTCTGTTATTATTGCATAACATGCCCATGATAAAGGTTTAAATTTTTTTTGTAATTTTTTACAAGAGAGAAATTCATCAATATTTTGTAAACTTCTTTAAAGTTTCTCAGCGATATTTCTTTATGTTTATAATGACACCCCTTGTATCTCCGTCATCACCGTAAATAGAGAAAAGTACTACATTATAAAATGTCAGTGCTGGCGGTTCCAAGCTCCTCAAAACTTGTAAAAATGGAGACGACAGGATATTCCATAAAACAACGATAGAGGATTTAATACAATGACGAAGCCTAATGTTTGGGTTCAATTTATAATAAAGAAAAATAACGGTGGCGAAAACAATCTTCTGCATTTGAAATATCCAACTTGCCGAAAACTATGGTTGTTTTTGTTTTGTAATTATAAAGATTTACGTTCACAAATTGTTTTGTCTTATCCTTATCCTCAACTTAGACTGATATGCGGCTCGTTTAAATTCCGTTCAAATTATGGAAAAAGTATGGAAGTTGATTCGCATGGCTCACAGATCTCGTTAACCTTAAGTTTGCACCAATTTTTATCTAACAGAGGAAGACCTCAAAATATTTTATAATTTAAAAGACATTCCAATGAAGGCCTTGAAAGTCGAATCTAATACTGGATGGTTTGGCCGAATCCAATCATAAATTACGACACACCTTTTTCAAATATCAATCATCCAATGCGCTATTATCCTTGAGATCAAAGTTACCCCTAAAATAACATTCAGAGCGTCGTCTCACTTAGGCCTTGGATAAAGGATAGCAGCTGTCTACACTGGATCGTGCTCAATCATTATAAGGTATCTGATGGGTTCTACCTCGACACTTTCAGCAATCCTAGTTTATCGGGTCTTAAGTCGCTCGGCAAATTTATGGTATCTCAAAAGTTTCAAGATTCCCCTTTTACGGGAGATTTTCTGTTTGTTCAAACTAAAGAGCTTATTAGAACTCATCATTAATTAACGTTGCCGTCAGTGAATGCAAAGGAAGAGAAAGTTACTGAGGACTTCAAAAAGGAAAACCATCTTTCAATTATTGTACCTGTATTCTTTAGAGTAAGGAAGAGGGCCAAACGTGAAAATACTTTGCTCGATGTAGTGAATTGGGTGGTACTGCTTAACAATTACAAACACGATAAAAGAAATTCATTCAAACGTGTTTACTCCCAGACATTAAAATGCGTGCCCACGTATTTCATTTGCTTCAATAACTTCATTGGGTCTGGACCAACTGCTGTTAACTTTGTTAACATCCCATTTTCAATACAAAAATGTCGGTTTCTATTACTTAATCCATAATTGAATGCAGGTGGTCCACTCGAAATTTGTAAAATACTGAGAGAATCAATATAGAGCTCCGTTGTGTCTTGAGGAAGCATGGAATTTTCAGCGTTTCTTATATTCGCAGTCTGGACTTCATCGATGACTTACTTGACGTTTGGTAAAGGTAATCGAGTTGCAAAATGCAAATCATTTGCTATCCCCAGGTTCATACTTTAGCCCGTGTAATCTTATTTCCCATCATTCTTTATTTCTATTTCGCTGATTCCCAACAGTTGACTCACTGAGCTTACAACGTGTCGCTATGACAAAACTAAAAACCTGAACTCAACAAAAAAGATCTTTAAAGGGAAGGAACCTCAAACTTGTAAACTTGTTTTGTAGACATTGAATGGTATTGAAAGGTGTGTTATTATGATGGGCCATGGTGGAAATTTTAAAAGTGTGTTGTTACAAAATAATAAAACGACTTCAATCCTAACGGTCAGCTCATATTTACATGGACGGGTAATCAATTCTATCAAAAATATTTCGTTATTGTTTCGCAGTCGGGAATTCGATAATTTGCATGGAAGAATAACTGGCCGCTCTTAAGTAACTTAAGCGAAGTCATTTTTTATAGACGAACAGTGCTGGCATTTGGAACAAACCACTGTTTCTGGTTTCGAGAAATTGTTTATAAAAATAGGGTAGCCGGTCTCATAAGCTTTTAGCCATTTTGTGGAATTGAAAAAAATCTTCCAAGTGCTAATTTTTGAAGCGGAGGCTTTAAAACTTGCCAAATGACAAATAGCTTAATTCAGATGATCCTTAAAAAACTTTTGCACAGAAGCTTCGTGCAATCTTTAAGTTTTTTGTTCTTCCAAAATTAATCTCACAGACTGAAATTTATTCAAGTATATATTATTCAGTGTTTTAAAACGCTGTTGCTGTGATCATTATTATTCAAAAATTATGTAGGTGGACGTTTTCCGAAATGAGAAAAAGTAGATGAATAAGTAAAAACGATGGAAAAATAAACGAGTTCTTTTTAGAAAACAAATGTAGGAAATAAAGACTTGATTATATTTACCAAAGCTAAGCAACTCTAATAACCTACATTGGTTAGCACAAGTAAGAATTTAAAGTTTTCATTCTAGATTTATACGGTTAGAAAAGGTTTCTAAACTAATATAAAACTGCTCATTAACGCAAGACAAGTAAGTTTATTTTTTATTCGGATTCAATTCGCATGAATTTCCCCTGCTCTTGATGACCGTTCGAAGAAGAGAGACACAAGGAACCTCTTCAGTGATACATTCCTTTAATAAATACTCAATAGTTTAGCAACTGTTTATTGAAACTGGTCCTTGATTTTGTCATGTATATGCCATTTCGTGCATTCGATCATTCATCGGCAAAGATCATTTTGGTGCAGAACCCAAACAGGAAGAGGGAAGTTCATTTCTAATATTAATGATCATCTTGGCTTGAAACCAAATGCTTCTATCGTAACCATAGCTACCAGACAGTGATAAAAGAAAACACGTTTGGTTCAATAACACTAACGTTGGGCACCAAAGATTCAATTCGCATGAATTTCCCCTGCTCATGATGACCATCCGAAGAAGAGAGACACAAGGAACTTCTTCAGCGATACATTCCTTTAATAAATACTCAATAGCCTAGCAACTGCTTATTGAAACTGGTCCTTGATTTTGTCATGTATATGCCATTTCGTGCATTTGATCATTCAGGGCAAAGATCATTATGGTGCAAAGAACCCAAACAGGAAGAGGGAAGTTCATTTCTAATATTAATGATCATCTTGGCTTGAAACCAACAGCTTTCATTGTAACCATAGCTACCAGACAGTAATAAAAGAAAATACGTTTGGCTCAATAACACTACAGTTGGGCACCAAAGAACGTTGGATCTTTAAAGGTAAGAAATGATCACATTTAATGCATGGATAACTTGAGTTTGACTTTCATTCCATGATGTAAATTGGATATCCACCCTAGTGTGTAGATGAAATCAAGCGGAAATGTTTAGTTTCCTACAACGGGATTCCTTTTTGAACCTTTTCTCAGTAATATTTCTTTAAGTTTATAATTACACCCCTTCTCGAAACTGTAGTTCCATCATTACCGCAAATAGAGAAAAGTGCCAAATTATGAAAAAGTCAGTGCTGGCCGTTTCAAGCTCGTCACAAATTGTGAAACTGGAAACGACAGGAAATTCCAAAGAGCGATGAGACAGGATTTAATGATGTGACGAAGCCCGCTGTTTGGGTTCAAATTACAGTAAAAAAATATAGAGTTAATGGCAAAAATCTACTTCATTTGAAATATCCAACTTGTCAAAAATTATAGCCATTTTTTCTCTCTGTACTTATGAAGATTTCCTTTCAAAAATGGTTTTGTCTTATCCCCCAAAATTGATAATTTTCAAATAGAAGAACCTTGAAAAATATGATAGTTGGTTTGTATGGCTCGTAATGGGAAAAATGAGTCAGGAACTAATTGTTGGCTCACAGGTCCCGTTAAATCTTTAGCAGTTTTATGTAACGAAGGAAAACCTGAAAATATTTTATAATTTAGAAGGTACTACAATGAAGGCCTTGGAGGCCAGATCCGATACTGAATGGTTTGGCTGAATCAAATCATAAATTACGGCACACCTTTACCAAATATCAATTTGCTATTATCCTTGAGGTGGAGGTGGCGCTTAAAACAACACTCTGAGCATCGTCTCAACAAGGCTCTGGATTAAGTATAACAACTGTATTGTGCTCAATCATTATAAGATATCTGAGGGGTTCTGCCTTAGCACTCTTTATGCAATCTTCATTTATCGAGACATTGGTTGCAAGTTGCTCGGCAAATCTATGGAATTTCAATAGTTTTAGGAGAGATTTTCTGTTTCTTCATACTAAAGAGCTTATTAGAATCTTGACGTCAATAAATGTGATGGAAGATAAAATGACTAATCACTTAGGACTTCAAACTGGAAAACCATCTTTAACTTGTTGCGTTCCTGTATTGCTTAGAGTAAGTAGAAGGTTCAAACACGAAAATATTTTGCTCGATGTAGGTGGGTAGTATCACAATCCATTAAAGAACGTGGCTTGTTTTATAATTTCTGATATATTTCAAGATATAATCTAAATTGAGACTTCATGTTTTTGGAAAATAAAAGTAAACTGTGCAAATGCAGGGCTAATCAAATTTTTTGGCGGATAAGATTACGCCAGCCTGTCTGGTCCTACACACTGATTACCATTATCCGCATGATTTCGTGTGCGGGAATGTTGGTACATAAGATTTTTATATTTTTATTGCCATGTTTTGTGATTATTGCTTTTTGTCAATTTTGACGCTTCGATCAATTTTATAAGGTGTTTTCCCTCATAATAAAAAGGAAAAAAAGGAAAAAAAAACAAACAAAAAAAAAAACAAAAAGACTGAATCCATGGATCGATCTTGTAAATTTGAAGGTGTTGTTTCTCAGAAACTCGAAAGAACTTGACTTTTTATGTGACTGCAGTAACGGAGTATGTTTACCTAATGTTCTCAAGAATATGTTTATAATATTATTTCCTTAAACGCACTCCACTGACTATAGTCATGGAGCAATTGAAGTTAATGTTATGGAAATTTGTGTGGCAAAATGTCTGAGTCTAATCTGAAGGTAAACACCGATAGAATCGTAGCTCGCCAAATCCAAAGTCTTTCCATATATCCCAAAGGCGTGCCCACGTATTTTATTTGCTTCAATCATTTCAACGGGTCTGGACTGACTGCTATTAAGTTTGTTAACATCCCATATTCAAAAGTAAAGGGTCGGTATCTATTACTTAACCCATTATCGAATGCAGGTGGTGTTATTTCTGTTTAAAAATAATTCATTTCAGCTCGTGTTATTTCCCATCACTCTTTAATTTTATTTGCTGATTCACTACAGTTGATGCTCTGAGCTTATAACTGGTCATTGTGACAAAACTAAAATCCTGAACTCAACAAACATGATTTTTAAGGGAAGGAACCTTAGTCTTGTAAACTTGTTTTGTTTACATTAATGGTATTTAGCAAGGGTGTGTTATTATAATGAGCCATTGACAGTCTTCATACAATCCTGATGCATCGAGGCATAGGTTGTAATTTTCTCGGCAAATTTATTGAATTTCTGTATTTTAAGATCAGGCGGTTACGAGAGATTTTCTGTTTGTTCAATCTAAAGAGCTTATTAGAACTCATCATTTGTTGATTTTGACGTTAATGAATGTGAGGGAAGATAAAATGACTTATGAATTTGGACTTAAAATTATTCAAGTTTTGTGCGTTCCTGTATTATTTCGAACAATTAGGAGGGCAAAACAAGAATATATTTTGTTCGATGTAGTGAAGCGGGTGGTACAGCTTAACAACTACAAACACGATATCCGAAATTCAAAAAAGAGTTTCTCTTATTAATTTCGTCGAATTAGAACAAGAGACTCACAATCCATCAAAGAAAGCGACTTATTTTATAATTTCAGATTTATTTCAATATAAAGTCTAAATTAAGAATTCATGTTTTTGGAAAATGAAAGCGAACTGTGCGAGTGCAGGGTTGACGTCTTTTTCGGCAGATAAGGTTACGCCAACCTGTCTGGTCCTTCACACCGATTACCATATTTTATGAGAATTTTCTTTTGTCAATTATCGACGCTTCAGTCAATCTTGTCAGGGTTTTCCCTGAGAGAAAAAAAAAAAAAAAACCAAATGCTGAATCTATGGATCGATCTTGAAATTTTAAGGTGTTGTTCTCAGAAACCCGAGAGAACTTGGCTCTTTATGTGACTGCATTATCTAGGCATGTTCACTTAATTTTGTTAAGTATATGTTTATAACGTTGTTTTCTTAAACGGAAACTACGAATCGTTTTCTATCCCCGTCTTATCTTATTTCCCATCATACTTTATTTCTATTTCGATGGTTGACAACAGTTGAAGCACTGAGTTTATAAAGTGTCGTATTACAAGATTTTAAAGGGAAGGAACCTTAGTTTTGTAAACTTGTTTTGTAGACATCAATGGTATTTAGCAAGGGTGTGTTATTATAATGCGCCACATCGGAAATTTGCAGAAGAATTTTGTTACAAAAAAAAAAGAACTGTTACGGTGAAGAATTGCTTCATTCAAAACCACTTCAATCCTAAGGCTCAGCTCATATTTACATGGACGGGTAGTCAATTCTATCAAAAACATTTCGTTGTTGTTTCGCAGACGGGAATTCGCTAATTTGCATGGAAGAAAAATTGGCCGCACTTAGCCAACTTAAGCGAAGTCATTTTTATAGACGAACAATGCTGGCATTTGAAATAAACCACTCTTTCTGGTTTTAAGACATTGTTTATAAAAAAAAGGGTAGCCGGTCTCATAAGCTTTTAGCCATTTTGTGGAATTGAAAAAAGTCTTCCAAGAGTTAGTTTTTGAAGTGTAGGCTTTTAAACTTGCCAAATAACAAATAGCTTGATTGAGATGATCCTTAAAAAACTTTTGCACAGAAGCTTCGTGCAATTTTAAAACTTTTTTTTTCCAAAATTTATCTCACAGCAAGGATCCACTAGACTGAAATTATTCAAGTTTATATTATTCAGTGTTTTTTAAAACGATGTAGCTGTAATCAATATTTTTCAACTTCTGAAAAATAATGTAGGCGGACGTTTTTTTCGAAATAAGAATGACTAAAAATAAATGACTAATAACGATGACAGATAAATGAGTTGTTTTAAGAAAACAAGTAACGGAAATATAGAGATGATTATATTCACCATAGCTAAGCAATTCTAACAACCTACGTTGGCTAACAAAAGTAAGAATTTTAAAATGTTATTCCGGGTTTGTACGTTTCGAAACTTCGAAAACTGAAATAAATCTGCCCATTGACGCAAGACAAGAAGGTTTTTTTTCGGCTTCAATTCGCATGAATTTCCTCTGTTCACGATGACCGTTCGAAGGAAAAAGCCACAGGGAACCTCTTCACTAATACATTTCTTTAATAAACCCTCAATAGTCAAGTAACTGTTTATTGAAACTGATGAACTATTTATTGAAACTGGTGCTTGACTTTGTCATATATATGTAAATCCGTGTAATCTATCATTCAGGTCTTAATATCTCATACACTTTGACCAAGGATGATCTTCTTTGAACGATACTCTAGTATATCGCCCTCATTTTCCTTAGAAACTTGGACCGTACAGGAGACTTAATTACCTTCTTCGACTGAACTCGCTAATGTAATGCAGAAGGAGTACAATAGGACTTTACGGGGGTCAGTCATCATATAATTATAACGCCTTTGGCACCTGACCACAGACGACACTTTCAAGGAATTAATAATAACAATTTATAGTCCAAGACGCATGACTCCAGTCAATCCGTTGCATTAGGTTCAATTTTTTACCTAGTATTATTTTACGAGTCTAGCTTTTGGTACAAAGAGCCCAAACAGGGAGAAAGCAGTTCATTTCTAATATTAATATTCATCTTGGCTTGAAACCAACAGTTTCTATCGTAACCATACCTACCAGACAGTAATAAAAGAAAACACGTTTGGCTCAATGACACTAAAGCTGGGCACCAAAGAACATTCAATCTTTGAGGGTATAAAGTGATATATTTAATGCATGGATAACTTGAGTTTGAATTTCATTCCATGATATAAATTGAATATCCACTCTTAACTTCTTTATTTCTGTGTGGCTGAAAAAAACGAAAAATGAAAAAATACCGAGCTTTCAAATATGGATATAACAAACTTTTGGCGAAAAAACAGCACGCTTTTTGAAATAAACAAGATCATTGTCCTTAATTTTAGTTTCCTACAAGGGTTTACTTCTGTAGAAATTGTAGTTCCATCATTACCGTAAATAGAGAAAAGTTCCAAATTATAAAAAGTCAATGCCGGCGGTTCCAAGCTCGTCACAAATTGTAAAACTCGAAACGACAGGAAATTCCATAAAGTGATGAGAGAGGTATTAATGCAGTGACGAAGCCCGCTGTTTGGGTTCAATTTACGGTAAAGAAAAATAGAGTTGATGACAAAAATCTTCTTCATTTGAAATATCTAACTTGCCAAAATTACAATTGTTTTTTCTGTACTTAGAAAGATTTCCTTTCACAGATTGTTTTGTCCTATCCCTCAACCTAGACCAATATGCAGCTCGTTTGAATTCCGTTCATATTATGACAAAAGTGATGATTTTGAACAAGAAGAACCTCGAAAAAATATGGAAGTTGATTTACATGGCTTCCCATCAGAAAAATAAGTCGGGAACCAAATGTTGGCCCACATGTCTCTTTAACCTTAGGTCTGCAACAATTTTATCTAACGGAGGAAAACCTGAAAATGTCTTATAATATAAAGGTTCTTCCAAAGAAGGCCTTGGAAGCCAGGTCCGATACTGAATGGTTTGGATGAATCCAATCATAAATTACGGTACACCTTTTCCAAACATTAGTTTGCTATTATCTTTTAGATGAAAATGGCGTTTAAAACAACATTCAGGGATTCTTCTTCGACAATCTTTATTCAATCCTGATGTATCGAGACATAGGTCGTAAGTTGCTCAGAAAATTTATGGAATTTTTTGTTGTTAAATATCCACCATCTACGGGAGATTTATTGTTTGTTCAAACTAAAGAGCTTATTAGAACTCGTCATTAATCAATTTTGACGTTAATGAATGTCGGGGAAGATGAAATGACTAATAACTTAGCACTTCAAATTATTGCGTTCCTGTATTATTTCGAGTAAGTAGGAGGGCCAAACGAGAAAATATTTTGCTCGCTGTAGTGAAGTGGGAGGTACAGCTTAACAATTTCAAACACGATATTCTAAATTCAAAAAGGAGTTTCTTTTATTCATTTCGTCGAATTAGAACAAGAGACTCACAATCTATCCAAGAACGTGGCATATTTTATAATTTCAGACATACTTCAAGGTACAGTCTAAATAAAGAATTCGTGTTTTTGGAAAATGAAAGGTAACTGTGCGAGTGTTTTTTTTTTTGGCGGATAAGGTTACGCCAGCCTGTCTGCTCCTACACACCGATTACCATTATCCGCAGGATTTCGTGAGCGGGACTTTCGGTACATAAGATCTATTTTTATTACCATATTTTTGTGAGAATTTTCTTTTCGTCAATTATTGACGCTTCAATTAAACTTGTAAGGAGTTTCCCCTGAGAATGAAACAAAACAAAACAAAACAAAACAAAACAAACACACAAACGAAGAAACGTTGAATTTATGGATTGATATTGAAAATTGGGAGTTCTTAGAAACTCAAGGGAACTTGGCTTTTTATGTGACTCTATGACATTATTCACCTAATGTTCTTAAGAATATTTTCATGATGTTATTGTCTTAAACGCACTCCATTGACTATAATTATGAAGCAATTGAAGTTAATGTTATGGAAATTTGTGTGGTAAAATCCCTTTTTCTAATATGTTGATGAAGACCGATAGAATCATAGCCCATCAAAACCAAAGTGTTTCTAATTAGCACAAAGGAAAACATTGGAAACGTGTTCATTCGCAAACTTTAAAACGCGTACCCACGTATATTATTTGCAGGGTCCGGACTGACAGCTGTTAATTTTGTTAACATCCCATTTTTAATACTAATAGCTCGGTTTCTATCACTTGAATTCATTATCAAATACAGGTGGTCAAGGCGAAATTTGTGGCACACTGAAAGCATCAATACTGAGCTCCGTTGTTTTGAGGAAGCATGGAATTTTCAGCGTTTCTGGTATTCGCAGTCTGGACTTCATCGACGACTTACTTGACGTTTGGTAAAGGTGAGTTACAAAATGCGCATCATTTTCCATCCCTATATTCATACTCCAGCCCTTGCTATCTTATTTTCCGTCACTCTTTATTTCTATTTCGCTGATTTACAACAGCTGATGCACTGAGCTTATTAACGTGTCGTTATGACAAAATTAAAAACCTGAATTCAACAAAGATGATTTTTAAAGGAAGGAACCTCAGTCTTGTAAACTTCTTTTGTAGATATTAACAGTATTTAACAAAGGCGTATTATTATGATGAACCATATCGGAAATTTTCAGTTGTTACAAAAAAAGTAAGAATTGCTACGATGAAGAATTGCTTCATTCAAAACAACTTCAATCCTAACGCTCATCAGCTCATATTTACATGGAAGGATAATCAATTCTATCAAAAACATTTCGTTGTTGTGTTGCAGACGGGAATTCGATAATTTGCATGGAAAAAAAAAAATTGGCCGCTCTTAGCCAACTTAAGCGAAGTTATTTTTATAGAAGGACAATGCTGGCATTTGGAAAAGACCAATTTGTACTGGTTTTAAATATTTGCCTATAAAAATAGGGTAGCCCGTCTCCATATAATTTAACCATTGTGTGGGATTGAAAAATAAAACCTTTGACGCAAAATCCTTTTAAATATTGATTTTTCGAATTGGAGGCTTTAAAACTTGCCAAAGAACAAATAGCTTAATTGAGATGATCCTCAAGAAAACCTTTGCACAGAAGCTGCGTGTAATTTTCCAATTTTGCGTTCTTTCATAATCAATATCCCAGCAAGGTTTCCTTAGACTAAAATTTATTTAATATATATTTTCAGTGTTTTAAAAACTCTGTTGCTGTGATCAACATTTTTCAATAGCAGAAAAATGATTTGGGTAGACTTTATTCGACATGAGAAAAACAACTAATGAATCAAAACGATGAACATATAAATGAGTTGTTTTCAGAAAACAAATGAGGGAAATAAAGAGATGAATATATTCACCATAGCTAAGCAATTCAAACAACTTTCATTGGCTCGCAAAAAAAGTAAAAGAAATAAAATTTCATTCTACATTTGCCCGTTTAGAAAACTCTCGAAAGCGAATACAAATCTGCTCATTGACGCAAAACAAAATTATTTTTCTCGGCTGAAATTTGCATGAATTCCCTCTGTTCACGATAGTCTTTCGAAGAAAAGAGCCGCAAAGGAGCTCTTCAGTTATACATTTCGTTTATAAACATTCAATAGTCAAGCACCTGTTTATATAAAAAAAAAAAAAAAAAGAAAAAAAACTTCACACTTTTTCACTTTAAGACGATCTCTGGTCAAAGTTTTTGAGATATTAAAGGCTCCCTATAAAAGAATTTAAATTGTGTTCATTGCACTGATGAAAAATGCTTAAAAAATGCAAACATCAATTAACTCTCTCTGTAGTAGGAATTTCACAGAGTGTTTGATGAGCTCGTCTTTTCTATCGATATGATAGACTCATCTAAAACGTACGAGCTTCTGGAATTGTGAAACTCGAAATATTTGCCGTAAATTTTCCGTATCTCAGAAACCCTAAACTCTCAAATAAAGGTATTTTCATTTTATTGTTTAACTGTAGAAAACGACGAAGCAATTCACAAAATTTTCAATTACATCTAACGAATCATCGTTTTTCTCACCGACTGCTATGTTTGACTTACGTTTTTAACGTATTTGCCACCATAGTTTGCTGAGATCCGAGAATTTTTCCGAAGAGATTTGTTCTTAGAAATTTTTACTCGAAATTTCTTTTTCTTGCGACGGAAAAGTATGCCTTATAATCATATTCCAATTTATCTATTTTAGAGCGAGAGCGCGCAATGGTGTTTCCGGACTACTACTTCTTTGCCGAAAGACGTTTGGTAAACCATACCATTGAAAAGAAAGGCGTCAATAACTTGGATGACTGTGAGCTACTGTGTTACCTGAACGACCACTGTGTCAGTCTTAACTTCGAAAAAGATCCAGAGAATAATAGACCACTTCACATCTGTGAACTAAATAACGCCACTCATCTAAAATACGACAGTCATTTGACAACTAATGCCACTTTTATTGTCGCGGCTCGAAGGTGAGTTACAAATCGATTTTTCGAAGTTATCGCCTTTGAATAATATTATAAAAAAAATTAATCTTTATACAAATTTTTGTGTATTCGATCATTCGGTTTTTCGTTTCTCCTTTTTTTTTTAGAACGCTTGTGACAAGAGTCCCTACTGCGAAAATAACGCAACTTGCCAGTCTGGATTTACACTCAAGGGATATCGATGCTTGTGTCCTCCTGGATTCAAAGGAGAATATTGTGAAAAGGGTATGAGTCTAAGTCAACACTTGAAATGAACGTATATGAGAGATTTTTTTCTGATTTTCAATGCTGGTATGACAACTGTTCTTTAGTTGCTGAAAGTGGCGTGAATTTATGTCATTGTATAAGGTGCTGAATCTTAGAATCTAAGAAAAATTTCTTACTATATTTTATTGAGCGTGTGTAATGTATTCTTCGTTCGCTCGTTTGTATATTTTGGTTTTATTTTGTTTTGGTTTGTCTGCTTGTTTGTTGTTTTTTTTTGTTTTGTTTTTTGTATTTGTATTTGTTTTTTTTTTTTTTGTTTTATCTTTTATTATTTTTTATTTACCTTGAATGTTCGACGCCTTTCCATGGCAAAATAAGAGCAGTTCATTCGTATGTCGAGTGCTTAATATAGTAACTGCAAGGAGAGCTCAGAAATAATAGCTTAATTGAAAAGTACGGCCAGAGAACTACTAAAAGCAGGAAGCTACAAATAAATTGAGGGTTTTTGTGAGTTGCTGAGTTGCTGAGTTCCTATGGCTGTTTGATAGAAATCAAAATGCTTATATCTGTAATTGATATTTATTCATGTATTTTTTTTTTTTTGGTCCTTCTTTCTTTCTAATTTTACGACAGATAAATGTGAGGCATTCATTGGCAAATGTCACAGGGAGGCTACGTGTAATAACACAAACGGATCATACGTGTGCATATGCAAATCTGGATTTATCGGAGATGGGCATAATTGTACAGGTAACCTTCATTAGTCTCAAAAGCCTTTAGATTCTTGTTGAATAATGTAATGAGATTTTGTTTGGTTCGTTGTTTGTTGATGTTTATTTTGGTAACGTGGCAAGCCATATTTTAATTGTTTAGAATAGGTGAGACAGTTACCTGACTAAAAAAGTTATCAAGAGATAGGTTTTTGCGTAGACTTTTTTTTTTTTTTCATCAGGTACGACAATCTCGCGTTCTCGCAATCCAGCAGAAGATTGAAAACAGCCGCGGCTTGCACTCTTTAAACACGGTAATGGCTTATGCACAACAATTTTTGCATAATTTCGAAATCCCATTTTTTTTATCTGTGATTTCATAGACATTGACGAGTGTAAAGGAAACCACTCTTGTCACGAGAACGCAAACTGCACCAACACCAATGGATCACATTTATGCGATTGTCAGCCTGGATATACTGGAAATGGCCAAAACTGCACAGGTAAATTCGGAATAGCAAGGAAATGCGGTCAAGGATGATTTATTTTAGTTCGTTCTTTCTTTTTTGGTATATATAACGTGTTTTGTGCTCCCGTAGCAAAACAAGAGCAGTTTAAAGCGTATGCTTTAGATAACACAGTAAAGGCTTATGCCACGGCAATATTTGCATAATTCTGAAATCCCATTTTTTCATCTGTGGTTTCATAGACATTGACGAGTGTAAAGGAAACCACTCTTGTCATGAGAATGCAAACTGTACCAACACCAATGGATCACACGTATGCGATTGTCAGCCTGGATATACTGAAATGGACAAAATTGCACAGGTGAATTCGGAATAGCAAGGAAATGCGGTCATGGATGATTTATTTTAGTTCTTTCTTTTTTTTTTTGTATATATAACGTGTTTTGTGCTCCTTTAGGAAAACAAGAGCAGTTTATAGCGTATGCTTTAGATAGTCTTTGCCATGCCAAAAAAAAAAAAATTGAAAAATAGCGGTTTGAATTGTAGGTCCAACCCGAGAATCGCATGAAAAAAAAATTGCAAATAAGTGTTCCACTTTTTTTTCATATACATGTACATGTATGACTTTTTGAATAAAACACAAATTCCATTTTTCATTCTTTTCTACTTTTTTTTTTTTTTTTTTTTTTTTTTGACAGATATTGACGAATGCAAAACATATTCCAACAAATGTGACGTAAATGCTCTTTGTAACAACACGCATGGATCACGTTTGCACATGCAAACCTGGATATACTGGAGATGGACGCAACTGTACAGGTACAGTCAATAATTTCAGCGTTTTGACTATTGCAATGAATTTTTGTCTGTTGTTGTTGTTTTTTTTAAGCGCGCACGAAGCAGCTAGAGCACGAACGAAGTGTAGAGAGAAACACTAGACGTAGTCGAGAAGCATTTTCTCTCTGCTCACGTTATGATAGCGTAAATTACGGCGCTTGGCATGTTTTGAAACCTTAATTTGGTTCTTCTGTTACTACTTCGCTCATTCCGAAATTTTACTTTCAATTAATAAAAAAAGATAGGGGAGAGGTTCGAGAAATGGTCAGACTAAGTATATGTTTTCAGTACACTGATAGAGGACTCTTCTTCGACCGATGACAGAACGCGTTATATCCAAACTTTATCATAATGAATATTGGATTATTTCTATTACCCCTGCCTTAAATCATGTTACGGACCCCTTCATCGTTGATGCTTTTTTGCGTCTTTCTGCCATTGTATGGGCGATGCAACAATAATAGACGACGGCGTGAAACGTTCTTTTGATTGACATTCGTTGTAGCTTGATTATGACGAAATGTATGTTCTCTTTTAGACATCGACGAATGCGGCGAAGCTCATGCAGTGAAAATGAACAACTGCCATCCGAATGCCTCTTGCACTAATACTCAGGGCTCATACAACTGTTCCTGTAAACCTAAATACATTGGGAATGGTACAAACTGTAAAGGTACGTTTGGTATCCACCATGCCATTAAATTAGTTAAGATGGCTATAGGTTAGACTCGATCTGAATCTTTCCTATTCAGGTGGCCATTAACGACCATATTGCTGCTTAGTTATATATAAAGTACGTTAGCTACGCGTTAATTCTGCCGAAAGCTGTCTTTAATGCGTTATTGAAGAAAGAGGAAACACAAATTCAGAGACTGCTTTTCGTAGTTTATAAATTTTATTTCCAATATTTATTTCTTAGCCTCATGGTCCGAAAATGCCCCACGCAAGTATTACTTCACCTCTCTATTTTTAATGTAGTTGTCTTCTTTAATAACCTAAGTCCTGTTGTTATAATTATTTCACTTTGTAGCCGATCATTGCTATCATTATAAAAATCTGAGTGATGCGAATAGAAAGATGAGTTACGTAACACCTGCCGATTCAAGTTCGTGTGACAGCCCATTATCTGAGGGATGGTATCGTTTTGTAGGAGCTGCGGGAACAAAAATGCCAACAAAGCGTGTGCCAGCATACAGATGTGGTACAGACTGGTCAGGCTGGTTGGATGGTTCTCATCCTACAGTGGAAGATGGTAAAGTTCAAAGGACGGTCTGCTTTTAGTAATCGCCCTAATGGTTGCAAAGAGTTAAAGAAGATTTTTGTGAAAACTGTGGATCATACTATATCTACGAACTTTTGAAGCCTCAAGCTGTAATGCACGTTACTGTGGCACAGACAAAATTTAAAGCAAAAATTTTAAGAAATAAGAGAAGTCATAAATTGATCCTTAGGTGCACATAATCTAGGAACTTTTCGAAGTCCTCTTTTATGATAATCATTAATTTTTCTATAATTTTTTACGCTGATGATTTTCCTTTGACGTGTAATCAAAAATACTTTGAATTTCACATTTTACAAAGTATCTCTTTCATAATTGTAATCACAAATAATTAATTTCTGCTAAAAGAATTACTAGCAAACACAAAGAAGAGTATAGAAAGGAAAATGCTTAAATAGTTAAATCCTAGACAAGCAGGAATCAGCATGATAACTGACAAAACATGACGAATCTCTTTTCTCTAAACGTTAGAAGCTGCTATACAGGACGCAATATATAGCACAGTATGGTAATTTAGCTTCAGTTTGTATAGGTAATCACTTGATTTCGAGTGCAATTTGGAATAAATAAGCACGAGTAAATTTTTTCAAAGACTAACAAAATTACACGAGCCCTTAGGGCAAGTGCAATATGTGGTCTTTGAAAAAATTTTACAAGTGCTTATTTATTTCAAATAGCACGAGAAAAATCATGTGATGACTTGTTAATGATATATGGTATAAAAAATTTAACTTTTTTTCCCCGCAATTTTACTTTAAAATGAAAAAAAAAGTTTCCAAGTAGAAGAGTTTTGAAAGAAATTTGTCCTTGTTTCAATCCTATGAAACCATTAATAATGGCGTAGAGAAGAAATCCCAAATGCTAGTGTTAAGTTAGAGTAAGGATGTTAAAAGTTAGACAAAAAGAATAGTTAAAAGTTAGTTAAGATTTTAAAGTTGCACACGATTCCTCAGTCAAGTATTTGTCTTCCATACCCGTGAAGAAATTTAAACGCATAGCAAATGAGATAAACACTTATAAACACTATTTCTTTATAAACCAAAAAAAAAAAAAAGAATTTAAAGTAAACCACAGATGGTCTAACCGGAGGTAATTAAGATTGGTTGAATAATTTTGTAGGTCAGCTTTTTAAGCTGTGTAAATAGAGCAGAATAGTAAAATCAGTCATCATGTTTTAGAGAAATCGTGCTCTTAATAAATACATTTATCTTACCTGGAGCATTTTAAACTAAGTGTCGTGAAGTTAACAATATATTTAGTGCAACGTATATGATTTGGTAGATATCTAATAGCGGAAGAAGACAATTATGAAATTTCCAGCAAAGCCGGGTATAGGGAATTGAAAAGCCTGAAAACAGACCAGTTCGTTGTGAATGCTTTTATAACCAATTCACTACTGATATGTAAGGTCGATATTCTTCACTGTTGACATTAGTGAGTGATATTGGCTGTCATGATCGTAAACTAGAGATCATAGAGGTATAGGAATAAGTCATGACTTCTGACCGCTCAACTGAAAACTGTTCACCAGCTGGAATTACATGCAGTGCGTACAACTTGCGCAGTAAGAATTGGTCAATAAAACTTTACGTACTAAATTTATTTGCGAGGCAATTCTCATGACGCAAGCAAAGCTAGTGTTCAATTGTTGTTAATCACTTAATGGTACCTATATCAGTTGCTGATAGTAGTGAGGGGTTAGCAATGTAATTGACGGAAACGGAGGAGAGGAGGAAGGAATTCACAATGATAAAAAAACAAAAACAAAAACAAACAAAAAAACCGGAAAGGCCCATTCCTCTTTTTAGGAGTGTAAATAATTATGGTTAGAACTAGAAATCTTCCGTATCCATACCGTATCCCTCAGTTTGCTGCAAAAACAAAAACATGAAATCGCTCATTTTTCTAATATACGCATTAAATGAAATAAAACTTTTTGCTCACGCTTTATACCGATTTTATTCTTCACAGCGAAACGTGACGTTCATTGGTGGGCGTCTAAACTTCCTGCTGGTAACCAAATGAGTTGTATACGGTTTCAGATGTTGATTAGGTACATTTGATTGCAAGATTTGGAAAATATTACACTGAAAAGATCAAGTGTTAAAGGAGTGATTACGGGAATAAATATTTGAAGCGTGGTCACGCCGTGACTGTGCCTGTAATGATGGCGTGATCACATAGGAAAATAACAGATGTGGCTTCGCCTCTTATAGGAAGCATTAGCCACATAAATTGTGATTAGGAATCACGAGTGAAAGCGCGATCACAGACCGGTAATTAGGTGTGATCATGGCCTGGGAAGCCTGTGATGAGAACGTGATCACAAAGAAAAATAAAATTTGTGGCTTCGCCTCCTAATGAATGCAGTAGCTACATCAATTGTGATTAGAAATCACGAGTGGAAAACGTGATCACTGATTGTCAATTAGATGTGATCACGGCCTGGGAAGCCTGTGATGATAGCGTGTTCACACAGGAAATAACATATGTGGCCTTGCCTCCTACAGGAGGTAGGAGCCACACAAATTGTAATTAGAAATCATGAGTGGAAAGCGTGATCACAGACTGGTATTTAGATGTGATCACGGCCTAGGAAACCGCAAGATACCAAGATCAGACATGGTTTGATGCTACTCTGGTTTACAGGTTTAATGAATGTAACCGAAGAAGTTACAATTCATAGACCCAACGTTTCGACACCCCTGTCTAATGCCTTCATCATGAGTGATTAAACGCTGCAACAAGAGGTCCTTTTATATGAACAATAATTAGCTACCTTTTTTCTGACGAGGTGTAAATAGGCGTCAGGAAACAAGCCGCCATCGTCACGATTTAAAGGAGCGTGGGCGGAGTTAATATGCCAAGCCTCCAAACAAAGGTGCTGGTGGTAATGCCGATTAGTGGTGATAATTTTAGGATTATCCCACCCGATTGTATGGTTGGTTAAGCATGTGTGCCCCGATAAAGCTGAATTTTACTCTTTGCAAAAGAAAACCGCTTTTTGATGCTCTTTCAAACGTGTACCAAACTGACGTTTGGTCTGTCCGATGTATTCGTTGTCACAGTCATTGCACGGAATAGAATAAATGGCGTCGGTTCGTTTTCTTTCGTGATAGGATCCTTAGGTTTGGCGAAAATATGCGCCAAAGTCTGAAAAGGTTTTTTTAGCAACTTTAACGTTGTGGCTATTCAAAATATTCTTGATGGTTTCCGTAACACCTTGAATGTAAACCATAGTAGCATCAAACCATGTCTGATTGTCCACCTGGTTGCTGTGTAAACTTTAATATATTTTTTAGATACCAAGATTTTTCTAACCGATGAGAGTGCCCTTTAAAAAAATAGAAAATTTAAAAACAGCCTTGTGCGCTAAAAAAAATTGTTCTCGAAACTAACCGAAGTAAACGCGTTCAACAAACATTTCAATTATGTTTTGTTGAATTTCCGTAGCATTTAACTCACCAAGAGATGTTACTCTGTGACAGTTTTTTTGCTCCATTGAAACATAAATATTTGGAATCTTCCATAAAAAAAACCTTGAATACAGCAGAACCATTCTTTCGAAATTTAATATCTTTGAAGAACAAAATACCAGCCACTGGATTGTTTTTAAGCAACTATGTCCAACAACTGTTACAAGGCCCGGTGTGACGTACATGTCACGAACGATGGTCTCAGCGTGTCGTCACAGCACAGCATAGAAATACACAATCAAAATATTGTCATTTCCAGACTGGAAATGGATAATTGTCTACAGTTCCTGCTGGGGCGTAAGTTTATTTCATTGTGCTAACCCGTGAGGTCTGTAAAAAGACATTTATTTGTAAATAAATTTGCAAGTTCGCCAGCCCAAACTGTATCATTAACCGCATCAACAACTTGGTGCGGTACCTTAAACGAGTCGAAGAGTGCTTGATCCCTCTGTTAGGACAGGTTGTATGGGGGTTCGTGCCAAAATTGACAGAGTATTAAAGCTAAAAACCCTCAGGGATAAATAAAACAACTTGAAAACTTCTTCGTTTTGAAATATCATAACAGTAAAGAAATTTTGGCAGGATAATTTGATTTCTTTGCTTTTAATTCTTGTTCGAATTATAGAAGTTACGTCAATTTTTCAACCAGATAAGTCGCATCATTTTTTTCTTTGCAGCAAAAATGTACACCCAGAAAAACTCATTGAAAGCCACCATACCAATATGTATTTGTCAACGTTTGATCCACTTTACGGAATTGTAACATAAACTTATTATGAAGCGAAGAATGTTTCCCACATTTATATGTTTGTATAAAGCAATAGACCGCATTTTCTATCGGTTTACCAGCGTAGACACCCGTGCATGACGTTGGGAGAACACGAGAAAATTGTGTAAATCACGAGTCGGAAGCGAGTGATTGTGACTGTTCGGTTACAACGCCGGTTATCCGAAAGAGATTACTGTCCATTGCCCCTATGAAGTAAACGTCACACAAAACTCAGTGTGTTCAAATATTTTATGAGTTTACCTGTGCAGGGCAATTTGTAGTAACTCAGTTATTTCAGTTATTTAAGAGTGGTTCGGAAAAAAGTTTAAGCGAGCGCGCTTCCTAATAAAAAACTTAGTGGACACGGTGGATGTTTTAATGACTAAAAACCCAGTCGGTCCAAAGGATCGCAACGACAAACAATGACCCCATAAAATATAGGAAATTAAATTTTCCGAGGATCAAAAATGTTATCCCTCATCGGACATTTGTCCACACCCTCTTCAGTAAATCCTGGATTGTATTGTGTTTGCAAAACTAAGTAAAATGTGACCTTTATATTAAAACGAAAAAAACAAACAAACAAAAACAAAAAAAAAACAAAACAAAACATAAAGAAAAGTCGTGCCTTTGAAAGAAGTCTTGACCTAGGTTAGATCTCGTCAAGTGCAATCAGATTGCCTAGATCACTCCATATCGGCTCAAGTCGTTTTTCGGTAAATGTTTCGTCGTTCCTTAAGTGGCTTTGAACACTTTCAAAAGATCGCTAAAATTTACGATAAAAACGAAGTAAATCCGACATTCATGGCAGAGGAAAGGATGTGGCGTCGAAGAGAAGCAGACAATCGTTGTGGATCATGTTCATTCAAAACGTGAAGGTCCTGAGGAACAGCCGTCAGAAACCAAAGGCAGACATGTAGCAGCTATCTATTGTCTCACAAGATGCCGTCGAAAAGTTTGGTAACTGTTGTTGCTATCATAGTGTCCATTGCCGTACTTATCGCAGTGGTGTTTGTAAGAAAACATCCTACGTAAACCCAATGACCACAACGAGTTAAGGTAAGAACTGATCCGTATCCTATAGTTTGAAAGTTATGTAGGATGAACCTGGAACTTCACAGCACCGTTTTGTTTTCCACTCCTTAAAGAAGACATTTGGTATCTGTTATTTAAGCAAAACTAACAAATCTTTTTGGATTTTCCTTCTAAAATATTCAGCTTAAAGTCGGTCTTCACGTCACTCAAAGATCTACAAAGTTATTCGTTGATTTAATATTTTGGCTACTCGT